>LR750009.1:888542-950810 GCA_902729485.2 Mus minutoides
TAGCTTTGTACCTCTAGGTACAAAGTTTTTCTTTCAGGTGGTAACAATTTTCATTGGACACTGCATTGTATGCTCTTTTCATGGATGGTAAACTGAGAAACTATGGAGGAAATAAAATTATTAGAAAATACATATCAACTAGCAAACAAATGGTTAGTTAGTAAAGCCTCTTGTTCGGACCAACAGTACATGAGAATGAGTGTTGTTTCATCTAAAGCACTTAATTCAATCTTTATAGCATGCTAAATTTTTTGTTTTACCACATAATGAAAATATTTAAAATTCTTTATTCTTTCAGCTCTTTACTTAAAACAGAGTGAAAATCTACTGTTTTAAGCAAGTCATTTGGAATATGATCACTATGAAATTTTAAAAAATTAAAACATTCACTTAAGGATTACAATAGTAATAGTGTCTAGGAAAAACAAAGTCATTATTATGGAGAAATTATTTCAAAATAAAGACATTGAAAAATAAACACAATATCTTTAAACTACTTTAACAATTTTATATGACTATACTGAAGTGCTGTTTACTGCTCTAGAGCCAGTGGGACCCGGAAAAATGGAGTTGATAAATGAGATGGACTAAAGTCTCATACAACAGTCAACCTTATACAAAGCATCAATTTATACTCTGTGCATTAAAAGGAGTCACATGAGTAAAGTGTATAATCATAAGGACAAACAGCATGTAGTAGACAAGTGCATGCAGCAAAAACATGTTTTTCCCCAATAGAGGCATATAAACAAATAGCAATAGCCAATTGTAATGAAGTAAAGTCACCCCTATCTCCTATACCTTAGAGAGAGGCTGAAAGCACATTCCAGAAAGAATTCCATGTTTTAGATGAAAATGAGGTCAAAAGACTTGTCTTTTGTTTGAGTTTTCTCACATGCATTCAGAAATCTCCTCACATGACTGAATTCTTGCACTGTGTTCTCACACCATACCATGAGACACATGATCCAGTGATCAGTACAAAAGGTAGCCATCTTTGCCTGGTTTATACACACATGTTGGCTAATTGGCTTCCTTATATAATCAGTTATTAATCACCACATGTACATACTCTGTGTGGTATATCACTTTATGTTCAGACTGTCCCATGAGGTATATTGAACAAAATGAGTCAAACTGAATTCACCTGACGTTTTCTACTCTTCACTCAGAAGGCACATAGACATCCTGAGAAAAATAAAACCCCAAAGCCATAATATATCATGCATGAAACCTATTGGAGCAAGGATCGTGTATTGCCCTCAAATGCGTAAACTGTGTGAGCGGGATGTGTATTTTTTTCAAAGCATCTGAATGTTTCTGATGATCAAGGAATGATGTAAAATGAGACTGTAGGAGGAAACTGAAGAGAGACTACCATAGTCTCCAGGCTTGCATTTTACACTTAACCACTGCAAACGTTAAGTCTGAAGCAAAGATACTCTATTACCACTGCCTCTTAGAAAGGACTATGTGGATAACACACTACAATGAATGGCCTACGAGTCAATGTGAGGTAACCCTTTAGGAGTGTGCTGGTTAGTTTTTGTCAGCTTGACAAACTAGAATCACCTAGACAGAGGCAGCCACTGGTGATGAATTGCCTCCAGCAGACATTTTTTTTTTTTTTTTTAGTTTGTCTGCCGGGCATCTTCTTGATCAATAATTTATGTGAGAGAGTGTAGCTGACTGTGAACAGTGCCACCCCTGAGCAAGTGATTTTGAGTTGGAAAAGAAAGTGAGATGCACAAGCCACAAAGCAAGCCAGTCAGCAACCTTCTATAGTTTCTATTCAAGCTCCTACATTAATTTCTTGCCTTGGCTTCCCCAGATGATGAACTATAGCCTGTAAGCTAAATAAATCATCCATGAGTTGCTTTTGATCAGTGTTTTATCACAAAAACTGGCTGTAACTAAGACATGCAGGGTCTTAGGTAGTGTCAATGGGAAATTAGGATGTCGCAAGTCTAGATGGACTTTATTGGATGTAGACATACCAGAGCTTATTGATAGAATAGATATAGAAGTATCTTAAAACACAGCCTACAGCTATTATGATGAATAAATGAATGGGTGGTGAAGGCAAGGACCACACTTATAGAAACAGAGAAGATGGGTTAGCATAAATAGAAAGAGATATTTTGCCAACAAAATATATGACCAGAAGGTATGTGGATTTTCTAACTTAGAGAGTGTCCCATACATGTGATATTTATAAACTAAATGATATAGATTCACTGATTTGGGGACTAGACAGGATAGCCTGTGGGGGTAGAATATGCAGGCAGAGGCAAGAGGATACATTTGGAGATCTTCATTACCAAAAACTTGAACAAGAGAGTATGCAAAGGTGTATATTCACTTCCAAAGGGTCTAAATCCTGATATATAATGCATATAAATTTTTGTCATCATTTTTAATTCTAAATTGACATGGTAGTATATGTCCAGAATCCCAGAACTTGAGAAAATGAGTAAAAAACATCATGTTCCAAACTAACCTGGATATATAGATAGAAAAACAGAACTGTTAAAACCTAAATATCTCTAAAGGATTAGAAGTAGACACTTCAATATCAAATATTATTTTTTTGGCAATGGTTTGCTGCTTCTCAGCCTGTATCCCCTAGTATGACATTGGGAGGACCTGTATTTACTGCCCCTTTAGAATGGGGTATGTGCTTCCAGAATGGCTATAGTCCTTTTCAACACATTGTTCTACTATTCTAGCTGTTTCTGCCATTTTCTAACCCTTGACCAACCAAAGCATTTATGTTTGACTTGTGCTGGGGTCAGGTGTCACAGCAGGCACAGAAATGAACCACAAGGCATAACATAATTTCCATGCACAAAAAGGCATAATTACATTGAATCTAAAGTCAAAGTACAAGTGATTTCTTCTAAGACAATGGATTCTAGAGATAAGTTACCTATACTAGCTTAAGGGCCTATGGAAGGATGTAGACTGGTCTCAATCATACAGGTAACATAGAGGTCATTGGGCTATTAAGCACCACTGGTCCTGGTTGTGAGAGCTTGGAGAAACAGGTGGTTGGATATACAGGTAATGTAAGGATAATTCAAACTATTGGGTATCTCTAATCCTGGTTGTGAATATTTGATATGGCCTGTCACAGCAGATAATGCAAATCACCAGGCTGTTAATCACCTTCAGTTCCCAGTCTTCTGTATGGAAAAACAGGGTTTGAGTCCTTTCTTTTGAGAGGACAGTCCTGTAGGCTTAATATCCTTCATATCCTTGGAGATCTGTGTGTTCAAGGGCCTTCAGAATCTCAACAGACTTGTATTTTATTTTCTTTAGCACTAAATTCAATACTTAATCCATTGAAGGTTTAATAATTCATGATTGTTTTCAAAACAATCATGAATAGTTCCCTAAATATTTTTGTGATTTTTGTATTGCTATTCTATCTTTCCCATTATGTAATCATGTTAATCTTATCAGTACACACAATTAAATGTCACTCCTAAAAATTATAAATCAGTTGACCTTTTACTTCCTTCCAGAATAGATATGTTCTGCATGAAAACAGACTTTAGTTCTGCTCCTTTACCACATAGTAGAAGAGTTCCAACAATTACGAAGTATGTGAATAATCACAGATATTAAATAGAATAGTAAACCTTATTGTGCCAGTTTCTCTATAAACTTTGAAACAAACCCTGATTGTCACCATTTTGGATAATATATTTATCTTTACTTTTCATTTTTACTAATTCTTTGAGAATTTCATACAATATGTTCTGGTCATATTCATTCCCTCCCCAACACTTGCCAGATCACTGTCCTTACCCACTGACATTTGTACCCTCTAAACCTATTAAATACAGTTTGTGCTGCCCATATACTCTTGGATGCATGGTCTTTACTGGGACTTGGTAAACCACCAGATCCCTCACCCTTAAAAAAACAAAACAAAACAAATAAAACAAAAGACAGACTCTCACTCTCCCCGACTTTATCAGCTGCCAAGAACGTCCTGGCCAGGGGAAGACTTCCTGGCCCCCTCCCCTCTCCATACCGAGATTTTGCATGGCCTAAGACTGTCACAGATGCTCTAAGTGCATGTGTGTAATTGCTTTGCTCTGCTCATAAAACACTGTTTCCTTGAAGTCATTCACAGCATCTGGCTTTTAAAATATTTCCATGTCCTTTATTTCTGCAATTCCCAAATATTGAGAAAAATGAGAATACAATAGCTATTCCATTTACCTTTAAAGAATCTCATTCAACACACTGTTAGAATATCTTAATTCAATCTTTCTCCTGTTTTCCTTAATCTTTCTACAATATCTTGATTTATTTATTTTTCTCAGTTTAAATTAATAAGAATTTAATGCTAGATTTCACCTGTTATCTACTGGTAACATCAATGCATTTAATTTCTGAAGATTATTAAGCAGAGAAGTCTTAAGTCAACACAAATACCAACACTATCTCTTGCTCTGAAACAAATAGGAGACTTCATGGCATAATGCATCTGCATTGACATTTACAATCAGTTACATGTCTGCAGACTGATGGGAAGTGAGCCCTATCATCCCATTTCATCCTCTCCAACAATAGTGAGTAGCTGGTGAGTCACATTAACATTGACAGAGACTAAGTGCCCTATCCTAGGCAGTTAGCTATTAAAGCTGAGATTCACACTTTGTTGCAGACTGTACTCAGTTGTTCCCTCAACCCATGGGGAACCAGGGTCTCCATGCTAAGGTGAGCAAGCAGTTGGTGAAAAGTGACAGGCACTGACACAAAGAGAGTGCTGTATCCAAATGTATGTCCTCAAAGCGAGCATCAGACTTATATTACAAAAGAAAATAAAGAAGTTAGATGATACATCAGCTAAGGTACATTGACACAAAGCAAAGAAATGCATACATAAAGTCTGGCAGAAATCAGGCAATGTTTACAACTGAGATAAAAGGCAGCCCTTTCTAAAGTCAGCCATTAGAGAGCCAGGTGAGGATTTCACACCCTAGTCACAATCTATGCTATTCCTCTGAGCCTTGTGAAAGCTTGCACCAGGGGTTAACCTTTTCATGAATAATGCAATACTGAAGTTCCTCCTTAAACCACAACCCACCTTCTTTCTACTATTATGTAATGTAGGCTGCCATTCATGTCTGTAATGAGAATTCTAAGTTTACTATTTTGAACTAGTCCTGAGATTTCTAGCTCCTATCTGGCAAACTGCGGGATGCCTAATTACTATCAACACTGGAAGCATTCCGTCTGAATGAGTAACATTCTTATGAAATTCCAAGCCCAGGGACAGCTCAAGGACTGCCTGGGACATTGGTAAAGGCCAGGAAGGAAAGTTCAACCTAATTTAGGTATTTGTCAAAACATTCCTTGGAGGTGCCTACAGTCAAACAATGCTGAAAGAAAGAAAGGACACAGAACCATTTCACCAACTATAGCAAAGAAAGCACACAGAACCATCTCACCAACTATAGCAAGGCACAAATCTGAAATACATCTGTTTATGGGGTGTCAGAAACTTTCCAGGAGACAACTTTCCATGAAACTTTATGCCTCAGGACTGCGGCCAAGCTTTTGGATTTGCCATGCAGACTTCACTGGAGTGTGTGTGGCAACACTTGCACAGCCTGCCTCTCCTGAGTATCTCACTCTCATGTGAGCCAATAGACTCCATATAAACTTCCTCACTCCTTGGGAAGTACTTTTTGAGGGCAAGAATAGGTAAAAATAGTTAATATTTTATTCTACTGAATGTTGTTCCAAATGTTTAGAACAGTGTTCTGAATGAAACAAATCACTATGAAAAGTTTAGTCTTGGCCCTTACTAGAAATGTACCTCTAGGCTGCTGTGGTGATTTTACTAGGAGTAAGAAGAAGATGAAGATGAGAGCAGTAGTGAAAACATCCAAAACATCTACAAAGAAATTGAGAAAGTATCAGAAAGGAATGGTATTATATAGAAATAAAGACAAGAGAGAGACAGGGAGTCAGAGAGACAGCCTATTGATTGACATTTCCTATATATAATGAATTTGGGGCATTTTCACATATCCCCTTTCCCTTTCTCATCCTCTTTCTCCCTCTACATCAGTGTCTTCTTTGTGTGAGTTTAATTAGAATATTCTACCTGAGTAAGAGAGGGAGCTTATTTATTAGAGCAAGGGCAACTTATGACAGGCTACACCACTGAAGAAAGTGAAATTTCATACCCCATCAACTTTTAAATGCCAGTAGGCCAGAGGGCAGGGTAGAACCTCCTAGGGGTTGCTGGTCCTCACACACAGTCCTATTCAGAATCACTGCCTCAGAAGAATCAATGAGTCCCTGATGAGGTGCAGGGTTTTAAGAACTGACTACTTCTAGGAGCTGTTTTTTGAGCCCAGTAAGGTACAAGACAAGTTGTTAAACACACCCAAGCCAGCCATGCTGAATGGTGAGTGAGCATTGCTTAACACGAGTAGCTGTAACTGGGCACTTGTCAGTTGGGCAGTCACAAAGCTGTCTTGTGTGTTGAATTTAAATAAATATTCATAAGAACCCTTGGATGAAGTTGTTTTTGTTCTCTTTTACTAATGAGAAAACTGAGGCTCAGAGGGATTAGGTGGAATGATCTAAGAGTCATGCTTAGCTGCTGTCTTTACTAGTGAGAAGTAAAGACATAATTGGCAGGAGAGGAAGAGCTCACATGAAATTCTATTGGAAAAAAAATGGAGATAAACCACCCCCACCTCTTATGTCTTCCTATACTAAAATATGAAGAAAATGTAAGCAATAAAGGCAGAGTGTTTATCAGTACATTAACACAGATTCAGGTGTACAACTCATAGTTGAGACTTTTTAAAAATGTAACTGATTTGACCCCATAGAGTTCTTTTGGACCTCTTGATGCCTAGTTCAAGCAGTTTTGCCTTTAATGTCAAGAATATTTTCAAGGTTGCCATAAATACACCTTCAGGATTTAAAACAGTGGTGCCATGTGTCTTTACTTTTTAATGTGAAGTTGGCAGTAACGATAACATAACACGCATTCATGATCAGGATTGCCCCACACAATACTATCATTTAGTGTTGAATGATTTCCCATCACAGTCAACTTAGCCAGAAGGCAAGAGAGGAAAACAGTGTGCTACTAAGAGGGTACTTGCTCCATAGCACATAAAACCAGAAAATGCAGGGCTCAGAGGAAAAACGCATGCTGTCTGAGAAAACTGTAAAATATATTGCTCTAGATAGTCTGGTAGATTCATGAGAAGGAATTGGCCACAAAACCCCACAGAATTGGAATTAAAGATGGCACCCCCAGCATAGGGAGGCAGTAAACTGGATGCAAGAAGCATGTTCTTGCAGCTTGTGCAATTTGATTGCTGAAAGCAGAAAAGCAGCAACAATCACTGAGTGAAAGGGTGACCTTCATTCCCCTGTTTCCAGCCCTGGGGTTTTCATTTACACAAAATCAGACACAATGAGGGTTCTTAAAAACACTGCTTTTAAGGACTATAGAAAATAAAATAAAACCTCCTTAAATCTTGCTTAGAGATATCAGTTTTATTAATAGAGCATCAAACTTTATGTAAAAAGAAAATGCAATACTTCATTCATGACAATACACCTACAATACACCCCTGTTGACTTCTTTTATTTCTTTCCTGAGGAACCATAGCCAAGCATTTGATGTTTTCAGTTGGTTATTTATTTATTAAGGAATTCCTCAAATTTTAATTTATTTTTCATTTCACCGAGCATACATAATACATACACAAAGTTCAGATGTTTTAAAACATAGAAGCACTCCCAACTAACAAACACCCCCTACACACACACACACACACACACACACACACACACACACACACACGCACACACATTTTTTTTCAACTCTTCTGGGAATTATTTTTAAAACTTTGTTCAAGTTCTTTTGAGTACTTGTCCTGGGGTTTGCAGCTACATTGTTGTCTATAAGTTGAGGATACAAAAGAAATTTTTTTCTATGTGATGAACAATTCTGAAAAGAGACAGTGGATGGCTGCACACTACAGTGAAATAAGTAGTGGCCCTGAACACATATGTGAATGGGATTTAAATATAGGTATATAATTAGATATCAGTCATTACTTAGATGTGTGTGTGTGTATGCAAATATGTGTGTGCTTATAACCATATATACCTTATAAACCTTACCAAACACCAAAACCAAACCAAAACAAACAAAGCAAAACAAAAAACCAAAGCAACACAAAAGGTAAGAAAGGTTTGCTTTGCTGTTTTTTTTTTTTTAAAGGTATTTTTTTTTTAATTCCCTGGTGTATCAAAAATAAGTAACCATGTTTCATTTTCAATGGATTTAAGAAATCTAAAATGCTGGTACCTGCTCTCTTCCATACACCATGGTTGCAAGTAACCTAACAAGACCTGTTATCTTGCATGAGTTTATTTCAAAGGGATAAGTTTTGATTCACAGTACCTTTTTCACATGTAGGGTTTCTCTCTGAAGATGAACTTCTAAACCCTTACACTTCTAATAGAACTAAGAGGTATAGTTGCAAAACTGTGTTTCTAATATTTTTTTTGTACACTCTCTTTTGACCTATTGTTTAAAGAGTTCCTCTGAAGTACATGGTAGACACAAAGGTCATGCATCTCTCCTCCAGATTGCACAGCAGTCTGTAAACTAATAGGAGGGTGCCAGCAGCCTAGTGCATTCCCGGTTGGCATTCTCACCATGCCCTGCTGTTTCCTTTGGAGGAAGCACTGCCCTTGGAAGGTCATCAAGTCCCTGCAGCTACCGTCACTCACCATTTCTGATAGAAACAAGTAATTTTCTACTCAAAAGATGCTCTTCTGGAAAGCTCCATGCCCCACTGAGCATCTTTAATTTCTCAAATTAGCTTTATGCTTTGAGTAAACAGCCTCACTGAAGGACAAGGTCTTCCGTCTACTTACGTGTTACCATGAACCTACAGTAGAAGATGAGAACCAAACCAGCACTCTTGTGCAGCTTTTTTGTTTATGCTTTCATTTTGTTAAGGAGAAAAACAAAAAGTACTGATTCTGATGATCACAGTTTAATTTTATAGTGTATTTGTATGGCTGTGAGACCACCCTGTCTACCAAAGAGTTCTGCTATGCAACAGAAACTAGGCAGTTAGTGCCATGTGATACAGTCTGAGGCTGTTCTGAGTGTCTCATGTGTGCAAGGTCTACTATATGATAGCTTTACCATTAGTAATTCATCTGCAAGAAAAGGAGCTTGCCCCAGTTAAATAATTACCTACTGACACAGTGAGATTAGATTAGGTTATCTATCATATGAAAATCCCTGTTCCTATCTGCTGCTGTCCCTTTTCTCCTTATATTTGGGTATTGGTTTCTACTTTAAACTGAACAATTTGGACAAATCATACAGTGGAAACCTCTTGTAGAAATGTGTAGTGTTTATATTTATGCTCAAAGTCCAGCATGGCATAAAGCTCAGGTGTGTTCCACAAATATCAGGGCTCAATGTTCCCTGTGGTTATTGGTGTCTTAGTTGGGGTTTTATTACTGTGAAGAGACACTGTGACCTCAGCAATTCTTTTAAAGAAAAATATTTAACTGGGCCTGACTGACAATTTCAGAAGTTTAATACATTAACACTATGATGATAAGCATGACAGCATGCAGGCAGACATGATGCTGCAGAAAGAGCTGAGTGTTCTACATTTTGCTCTGCAGGCAGCAGAGGAGACTGCCACACTGGACCTAGCTTGAGCATATGAGAACTTAAAGCCCTCCTCCACAGTGACATGTGTCATCCACAAGACCACACCTACTCAATGGCCACACCTCCTAATAGTGTCACTCCCTATGGAGCAAGCATTTAAATACATGAGTCTATGTGAGACAATCCTATTCAAAAAAGCAAACTGAACATGGTTAGTCAGCAGCATATCCCACCGCCACCCCCTCCCAGAGAAAGATGACTAGATATGTTTAGGTAGATCTTAGATACAGACATTGAAGTATTAGTTGGGGAAATTATATGTAGGGTAGAGTAAAAAAGAAATTTATTTTTCCCCTCTTCAAATTCTTTTGTACTAAATTAGAAGAGAATGATTGTAAATATATACAAATGTTTAATGAACCTTAAACATGTGATTCATTTTTAATTAGCTACGTTATGAAGTCATATTCTTTATTTTCATTAGCTATGGAAAGTGGGAACATTGATGACTTTGCTATACTTTTCTGTTTTTGAGGATTGGGATGCACTTACATAAATGCAATGATATGTTAAGTTTTGAATATAAAATTCTCATCACAATAGCATCAAAAACATCTGATTTTAGATATTTGTTATTTTGAATCAGAATCTGGTGTATATGTGTCATTAAATAAGTTTTGAGCTCTATCTCAAGGAAAATGGTTACTCTTTCTGATGTGGTATCTCTCAACCTTTTGGTTGTGACCCCTGTGGCAAACCTCTATCTCCAAAAAAGTTCACATCATGATTCATAATGGTGAAAAAATTGTAGTTATGAAGTAGCAATGAAAGTAAATGTTATGCTTAGGATCACTACAACAGGAGGAAGTGTATTAAAGGGTCACAGCATTAGGAAGGTTAAGAAACACTGTCCTTGTGATCTATGCATCTTAAAAGATTCAAGGCCAAGGATTGTTGAAAAGCAAATTTTCCAAGGCTGCAAGGGCTGCCAAGCTACATAAAAAGCAGCTTTTATGGTTTGGAACCTGTGTGTAGACAAGAGGTATGCTTGTCCTAGAGTCCTTACACTTTTTCCTTTGCATATCTCAAACATCCTCAATAGAATGTGTCAAGGTTAAAAACATAAAGCTCTAACAAGGGGAAACCCCAGGGAAAGCCGAGCTCTGAAAATAAAGAGCTGGCTTTCTAAATGACACAGCCGTGCTGGCTTGGCAACTTATATTATTGTGGTGCTCTTTTGAAAGCCACAAAGTCCTTGGAGGGTGAAGGCAGGAAACCAAAGGGCAAAAACAATTAAAGTGGAAGTGCTCAGTGTAAAACAAGAGGAGAACAAGGAAGAGAGAGGAAGAAAGGAAATAGAGAGAAACAGAGGCCACCTAAAAGGAATCAAGACTGAAATAGTTAGTGGGTGTCACAAAATAAGTATGATTTTTTTTAACATAGTAAGCTTTCGTGTTTTGAAAGATGTATCTCAAAACTTACTGTAGTTTATCACCAGCATTAAGACTACCTTCTGATGCCCTGTCTCAGTTGAAATGGAATGTATGAATGTTGCTTGAAATACTCTAGAAGAGCATGTAAACAGAAGACATAAATATAAATATACTTGCATGACCATAATGATAAGGCACAAGTGAATTGTGTTTCTTTAAAGTTTTCCTAAAAGTGTATTTCAGACTTAACAGAATAGAAAATATGTCCAAACTTACTTTACTTTGAAATATTCGAGATTCATATTGAAAGGAATCCAAACAGTATTTAGAATTTATTACAAAGGTCATTAATACTGCCTGAGTCCCATAATTTATAATGGTGACTGTGTTTATCATTCCCAGTTTTTTAGTGGCTTGCAGGTACCTCTTGGCTAATAGAGATGTCTTAATGTACGCTTCAAAGCAACCATGGAGTGAATGGGCCAGATGGTCTCTTTAATTATATAAAAAAAGCCTGAAAACCCATGAAATTATTTTCTGCTTCTCCACATTTCCCCTTCTTATTATAGCAGAAAATGGCCCCCGTCTACTTGTGGAAGCAGAACAAGCCAAGGTCTTCTCTCACCGAGGTGGCAACGTGACACTGCCATGCAAATTTTATCGAGACCCTACAGCATTCGGCTCAGGAATCCACAAAATCCGCATCAAGTGGACCAAGCTAACTTCAGATTACCTCAGGGAAGTAGATGTCTTCGTTTCCATGGGATATCACAAGAAGACCTATGGAGGCTATCAAGGTCGAGTGTTTCTGAAGGGAGGCAGTGATAATGATGCCTCTCTGGTCATCACAGATCTTACCCTGGAAGATTATGGGAGATATAAGTGTGAGGTGATTGAAGGGCTAGAAGACGATACTGCTGTGGTGGCATTGGAGTTACAAGGTAGGTATTCATAAAGCATGTTAAACTTTAAAGGAATAGTGAGTCTATGTTCACACAGGATAATGTGCGATAGTTACTGTAGCAATAATGGGAGAATCCATAAGTCTTTGCCTAGCAAGTTTTTCTTCTTTTATGTTTTGCCATCTGCATATGATTTCAGCTTTCAGCTTTGAAATGTATTCACAATACTCATGTGCAAATTTGAAACTGTTCACAACAAGGAGAAACGTGCAATGCAACTGAATTAATAATATTTGGAAATAGCCTTATGCTATTCAAAACTTAAATCCCATTATGTGGTTATTGAGAAATTCAAATTAGATTCTTTTTTATGGTGCTTCTAAAATTATCTCTGTTTCCAACTAATGGTAAGGTTTCTAAAGGACATCTGCAGTGCAACACATGTAATTGTATTCTGTAAGATGACTGCAGAAGTTAATTTTGCAGAAAAAGTAACCTTTGGATTTACTTAAATATTCTTGCAAAGAAGTAATTCTTTTAATGGCCCAGGGTCTTTAAGAAATCAAATATCAAATACTCCAGGTACTTGGGGAGGTTTTCTATTTCTTGAGTATATAACACATTCAATAGATTTTAAAGTCAACAAATACAAAGCTATACAAGCAAAAGTGTCCTCACCTTCAACTTCCTTCTCTGTCATCACGCTAGGAAAGTGCTAAGAGTTTATTCTATGTAGTGCAAGTTGTCTTATTTTTTTGAGTTTCACCCATGTTCTACACTGAAGAATGAAACTGGCTACATTGGTAGGATGGTTTCCTTCACAAAATCATAGGTCTGTGTTTGCTGGAAAATTTTATCCCATCCCAGAAAAAAGTTTTTGTGCCTTTTGAAAATGATAACCTTGATCACTGGCCCACCTGAATCCCACAAGCTTCTGTTAGGCATATAGAAGTTTGTCAGCTTTATCTCCCTGATAAAATCCGGTGCAAAGCTCCATGGCTTCAGAACACGTGTTCTAGTTGTAAGGAAGGCATATAGACTGTGAGTCTAATTATTCCTAGTATGCAAAGCTTTTTGCTATCAAGGTTTTATTATAACAGAGTTATTTATTTTTTAAAGAAAATCTTAAAATGTTTTTAAAAGTTATAAAAGTCTTGTGACTTTATAAAATGATTGAGTGACAAAATCTTAAAATAGAAAGCAGCTCAAATATAAGTATATATTTATATTTGTATACTGGATTGGGAAGTAACTCCATCATATTTCAGTTAATCAGGGACTAATGGATACTATTTTACTGCCTATGAGTTTTACTGCACCATGACAGGGAAAGTGAATTGATATCTGAAATTTTTAGGGTAACTTTAAAGTTATTACAAATTAAAGAATCCTATATTTTCCACTGTTTCCATCATGAACTATTTGGAAAAGAAAAGGTGGTACAAACATTTCAATCTTCTGATAAAGATTCTGGGGGTTCTTCTGCCCCTTGAGCTCTAGCTACCAAAAGAATCATTGCTCGATAGATTATTTTCCTTCTCAGGCACACATCCAGGATTGCTGGAAAAAGAGAACAAATGTCACAGGATGCAGAGAGAGCCTGCTATACTGCAGAGAGCACTGTAGCTCTGCCATTCTGCGGCACACTCTGGCCCTAGTTGGGCAGAGGCAGAGCATTCTGAGAACCATCTCCAGGTTCTTTCTCTCCCCCTTACCACAGTCAGTGGCATCTAAGAGTCTTTCCTTCTTCTTGTGGCTCTGATCCAACTGATAGATCCAGCAGCCAAGAACCTGAGAAAGCAGAATAAGATCAGAAAGCCTTCTTGGACCCTCTCCTGCTATGATCCCTGCCAGCTGGACTGGTCTAGAGGGACAAGGGAAAGACTTGATTTAAAACCTCGAGTCCTTTCATAGAGGCATCCAGGATATTTTAGAAAAGAATGTACCGCCCATGGTTGGTTATTAGAGAATTGGTTGTACATGATCTTGAATAGGTTCTGCAGTCTTTTCGCATGTAACTTAAAGCCTGTACAATAACTGGGCCTGTGAGACAAGATGCCTACACTCCATGTACTAGGATACTAATTTGCTGTAATCATATCTCTAAGAATGCTTGCTCTGAATTATCTTTTACTAACAACAGGGGGTACTTGTTGTCAGATGTCTTCCTTAATATGTAGTAAATGACACAATTCTGAATACATAACTAGGGAACCAATCCTAAAGAAACTATATAGAATGTGAGATAGCTCAGTTTCCCCCAATAATTATTTGAGCAAAAGAAATGCTTTCAGAAAGCCATTGCCTCTTCCCTGACAAAGTCAAATGCTAATTCATGCTCTTTGTATTTCCTATGGGATTGTTCTCTGAAAGACTTGACTCTTCAGGACTACACAGTCAGTTATTTGCTGTTTTCTCTGTACTCATCTTGCATAGGGCAAGCTTAAAGAAGCGATTACTTTGGTCTATTTATATGGAAATCATTTTCAAAACCTTGGTTTTTGTTTGTAATATAATACATTAATAAAGACAAATGAAAATGCTAAAAGCAAAACCCATTTTAGGTCCCTTTCATGCAGTGCCTCTCTGCTGCTGGGAGATGTGACTTTATTTTTTAATAGTTTTTTTTTTTTTTGCCTGGCCTTTAAATAAATAATGGAAAATTTTAAAGTAAAATAGCATGTTTTAGCTGTTTCAAGGACAGGAAAAAAGAGTTAAGAAATACATAAAATGTTGAAACAAAAAGTTATCATGCTTTGCATAGGGTATGCACATGAGACTCATTAGGTTTTTGTTAAATATGCAAATTTAACTTAAGTTTCTCCAAATGATAATTCTAAAGAGACAGTGACTTACCTGAATGGTTTCAGCAACACACATAAAAGTAGATGCACATTTGAAGCATTCAACATATTTCTTTATTCAAGTGTCAAAGATTATATGAAACTAACTGCTAACTCCATAACAACATCTTCCAATCAAACTTGTGAATTTTTGAAAACACTGTCTGCCCAAGTTCTACATCCCCCACAACCCTTGGTGTTACCCTTGACGTTTGCCTTCCCATAAAAGCTCAGCATTTAGTAACCACTAACAGTATTGAGATACTGTAACACATGGCTGCATCTCTTTCAGAAAGGAGAAATGTTTAGCATAAGTTGACCTCTTGACAGTGGAGACAAATCACTAAAATTGTCATTCCAAGTAATAGCCACTTACTACTTACTAAACAACTAAGTGTATGAAGTAGAAAGGGGCCGTGAGAAACCATTCCAAGTTGACCAAACTAGTCCATCTGGAGATTGCACTACCCCACCCCACCCACACACATCCGCGTGTAAGTGGACCTGCCCAGGGCTCTATCACTAATGACCTTTCCCGCCTCTCCTTTGAATAGGTGTGGTGTTCCCTTACTTTCCACGACTGGGACGCTACAATCTTAACTTTCACGAGGCACGCCAGGCTTGTCTGGACCAAGATGCTGTGATTGCTTCCTTTGACCAGCTCTACGATGCCTGGCGGGGTGGGCTGGACTGGTGCAATGCTGGCTGGCTCAGTGACGGATCTGTGCAGTACCCAATCACCAAACCACGAGAGCCCTGCGGGGGCCAAAACACGGTGCCTGGCGTCAGGAACTACGGGTTTTGGGACAAGGATAAAAGCAGATATGATGTTTTCTGTTTTACATCCAACTTCAATGGTAAGATGGCAGCTGTTTTGCCTTCACCTCTCTCCAAGGCAACAAGTTGTTCTAAAACACTGTTTGAATTGTGGTATTATCTTCTAAAGACAAAACAAAACAAAAACAAAAATACAAAAAAACAAGCAAAGAAAAAACAAGCAATAAAAAGCAATCCTTTAAGGTATTACTATATTTTTAAAAGAGGCAAAATGTTCTTGAACCTTGAATGTCATAATTTTTTAAATTTCTACATGAGTCCAACAAAAGCTACATACTTCCGGTTTCGCTACAGTTTAACCATTTCAGGCTGCCACAGTGTGCTGTCCCTGCACTACTGCTCTCTGTGCTGAGGGAAGGAGCATCCTGGCCGTATGTGCCCTCTCTTTCCCAGTCACAGTATCATGATTAACAGAGTTCAAGGCAAGTTGGGAACTAAGTGAGACAAATACAAAGCAATCAGCCTTGAGGCGAAAGGCAGGGAAGGTTCCCACAGCACTGAGGACAGACTCACTGAGCTCTTCCCACTCTCAGCCCATTTACTGGACCATCCCTAACATAACCTTGGGGGCCTACTACAAAATGAAAATGTTCGAAATTGATTAAGAGTTTTAAGCTATATTGTGATGAAAGCCTATTATTTAGTAGACTGAGGAGGGAGAATTATAAGTTCAAGGCTAGCGTGAGCTATATAATGAGACTGTCTAAAACTAACAAGCAAGCTACAGAGCCTTAAAACATGCATGGGACCTTCTAATTGAGGAGCCAGAGTAACTGCACAAGTCAGATCCCTTCTAATCAAGCTCTAGGCCCATAGTTTTATATTTAAGGTCCCTGGAAATAGACGCATGAATAAACGAAAAGGGTATCAACTTAGACTTCAACGACTTACCCAACAGAGCTTTGAATGATGTAGCTCTAGCGATCCACACTGCTGCAGCCATTCGTGGTATTGAATAGATGGCTCTGTATCTCAAGCAAGTTTCATTTTCAAATATGTAGAGGTAAGATTTGAACTCATGTCCTGTGGTTTGCTATTCTGTATAGATGTCAGACCAGACTCTCCAGTTAATGAATGTTGCAATGCCTCCTACCCTTATTTCAAAACTCACTAGCTTAGAGTAGAAAGAACTGGTAGCATTAGTTTATAGTAGAGCAGCCTGTTTAGGGATAGGGAGACATCTCAGGTATAAAGAGTTTTCCTCACAAACATGAAGAGCTGTGTTCAGTCCAGAGAACTCATGTCAAAATGCTAGATGTGGTAAAGTGCACTTAAAATCCCCCCAATAGTGAGGCACAAACAGGAGTATCCCTGGGGCTCACTGGTCAGCTAGGCCAATTTAACGGCAAGCTCTGTCTCAAAAGATGTAATGAGCACTTCTGAGTGTAACACCAACGTTTGTGCCTCTAACTGGAGTCACAAAGTCAAAACCATCAACAACTGAACAGAAATGTACATCCGCATAACACACACACACACACACACACACACACACACACACGAGCACCATGCTTAATGAGGGTCAGATGATATTATACTTAAAACCAAGATGATGGAGAAAATATTCAGTATATGCCAGTTCTGTCAGTTGATACATTTTGTACATGATATATTCCATCATGTTAATGGGATCTCAGTCCTTCATATTGCAATGAGTGGTCAAAAGTAACAGTGTTTCTGTGCAATCAGGAAACAGCAAACTGCCAGACTTCAAATGATGAAAGTTTTAAAGCATTAACAAACTCCTCTTCTAGTAAGGGGGTGCAGACAGGATTTAAATTCAGCAAAGGTATCATTGATGGCAAATGACTTCCTGTGTTTGACAAATTTTTATGCTGTCGCTTTGGTGGAGAATAAGGTCTTATTGATACCTGTAATGAAAAGAGCTTGAGGGCTTTGAATTTTTTTTAAATGGACTTTTATGTGAGGAATGTTTTTTGATCCTTTCACATTCAAATTTTGCCTCTCTAGAAACTTGTACTGGGGTTCAGTCTTGCTACAAGTAGAATTTAAATAGCTCTTCTTTCAACGTGGAATTCTGTCTTCCCTAGAACCACAGAAGGGCTCTTTTAGTCTCTAATTAACTAACAGAAACTGCATCTGCCAGCACCCTTTTCTTTTTAATGCTATACAAGGGCATGTGTGAGCACATGCCAAGAAGCAAGGCTAAAGCAAATTTATTTAATCAAGAGTGGCCTGTTAATATAACATTTAAATGGCAGTTCTATGTTCTCCAAATTTCAGACGTCGTTCTGCAAATCCTTTCATTGAGAAGCGCTTTGCTGTTGGCTCCTTCCATCTCTGTGGTTCCGTCTCTGGCTGACTAACTCTCTCCTTCTCCCATAGGCCGATTTTACTACCTGATCCACCCCACCAAACTCACCTACGACGAGGCGGTGCAAGCTTGTCTCAATGACGGTGCTCAGATTGCGAAAGTGGGCCAGATATTTGCTGCCTGGAAGCTTCTGGGCTATGACCGCTGTGACGCCGGCTGGCTGGCGGATGGCAGTGTCCGCTATCCTATTTCTCGGCCAAGAAGGCGCTGCAGTCCTACTGAGGCTGCAGTGCGCTTCGTAGGTTTCCCAGATAAAAAGCATAAGCTATACGGGGTCTATTGCTTCCGAGCATACAACTGAGTGTGCCCTAGGAAGAGTCAGTTCTCGAGTTACATGAAAGTTTTGTTTGTTTGTTTGTTTTTGTTTTTAATATGAACTCATGCAAGTTACCAAAACTGTGATAACCCTTTTTCACTTACTGTAAAGAGTCGTTTTCATAAAGGCCAATTCATTCATTTGTTTTGTAAAGCTATCAGTCGATATATATATTATAAAGTAATGTAAGCAGAAGGCATTCTAAAAAAGGGGGTGGGAGGGGGCTTTAGAGCCTAATTGGTTCATGCTACGTCATCCAACAAGATGCCATTTCATGAATGGGATATGCTGTAGGCTGAGAATCACCAGGATTGTAGTAAGGAAA
Organism: Mus minutoides; assembly: GCA_902729485.2. Lineage (NCBI taxonomy): Eukaryota > Metazoa > Chordata > Mammalia > Rodentia > Muridae > Mus > Mus minutoides. Next base: position 907,237 of record LR750009.1, read on the forward strand.
ATAATGCTACTTGCCGCAGTAACTTTCACAAGCACAAATTTTACATATTTCTACAATTTTGAAATGCACTTCGCTAAACAAATTAGAACAACAAATTTGAAATACAGGCTTCTTTACATAAACCAGGATTCTGGGAGGTGCAAAAACTCACTATCATAAGGGAACAATGGAGACTTTTTCTAAAAGTTAATACTTTAAGTCTCCAGTATACAGAATAGTTTACTCTTTAAAATTCTACCTTTTTGACCAAAAAATTCATATAGACTCAGATTCAGAATAATAAAGCCACAGTTAGAACTCATAGGTCAACTCATTTATATAAAATATCTACTTAAGTACACAGATAATACTTTACCAATGAAAGAGTCCTACCTTCTAATTACAATTACCTATCTGAGAAGACTTATTTTATTATTTTTTAGTAGCTTTACTGAATCATATTTAAATTCTAAGAACCTTTGCTAAGCAGTATTTAGAATCTACTCAGGGCAGTTAAAACAACAAACTGCTGGACAGAAAACGTGTAAAATGTAGCAGCTTGATTTTATGTTAGCTTATGAAATATTATGGTCCTATAAAAATAATTTTAATCTATTTAATATTTCTTATTTACATTACATGAGAAAAACCATCAAGTGAATGAATAACTCTACACTTGCCTAACTAAGAAATAAAGACTCAACTTCCAAAATTGTTCTTGTTTGTATCCACAATACAGTGCCCAAATAAGACCTGTATTTAGAAAAGAAAGGGAAAAGTACATTTCTAAATAGTCTCTCAAGTAGGAAATACAGTCACTGTCCATTTCCTTTCTGGTTAGAATTTGGCAAAAACAAAATACTGGCATTCTCATAGCAGACTTTACACCTCCAGGTTTTAAGTGAAAAGTTAAGCCCAGGTTCAGAAAAGTGACTTCCAGTATAAGCAACTCCAGTCTTAAATTGAAATTTCTTCTTATGATTGCTGAGACACCAGAGGGACCAATATTTATATTCAAGTAATATTTCTGGTTTCCCATTATTTCACAGTGAATTCTTGTGAGTGGGCCTTAGTATAATAATCCAAGTACAACATGGTTAGTATGCTGTCATCAATGTTTTTATGTAGATTCCCCCCCATGAACATAACTAAATAAATCTGTTTCCTGAATTGACCATGGTTGCATTTAACGCTCTGTGATAACTATAATAAAAAATGATCTATAAATATAGAGTTATGTGCGTGGAAAGTATAGAACAGTTGGAAGTCCATGAAACCATAACTATCATGATATATTATCTAGATAAAATATTATAAGTAAAAATAGAACCTTTCTTTCAGGTACTTAAGCCATGACAATGCATGCAGTTATAAGTTAGGATATGCAAATTTCAGGAAAGTATACATCCAAAGAAAATGTGGGGTTTCACTCAAACAGTGCTGTTTTAAATTGAATTCAGACTTCTAAGCTAAACACAAATTAAAGAGACTGAATAGTCTATAATATAATGACTATATTACTTAAGGAGGAGACTCCAAACTAGCCCTTCAAACACCATACAGGCTGGGCTAATCTCTTTGGAGGAAGATCATACTTGAACAATCATTACCTATATTGTAAGAATTTTGTCTGCAATGCAAGTAGATAAATTTTATACTGAATTAGGTGCATTCCATCCAGTTATTGTCATAGAACTCCACATTACAGTGCAGTAGCATTTCTTAACTTTTGAATACTTAGTATAGGAAACGGTGCTGATCAAAATCTCCAAAGTGACTGTTAGCTGGCGTATATCTATACTAATTGTGCACCATTTGTCCATTCTTAACAACATCCTAGAATGAACACTGCTGGGCAGAGTTTTTAACTTCTAATTTCACACAAAGGACCAGAATCTTCATGCCCTCCCTTTGAACTCCTAATTGAAAGGGGTCTTTTAATGTTCTCATCTTGCTGTTTTCACTCCACCAAATAATCTATTTTCCTACTTCATATCTCACTATAAATGTCTTCGAAAGAAAAAAAGTTGTCTTAGCACAATTCCTAGCAGAAGGTTGACATAACACTGTCTAATTCAGAAATCGCTTTCGAGACTTCAAGATTCCCATAGTATAAAGGTGATGAGAGGACAGACTATAAAAAAAAAAAAAGAAAATATTTTATAGTATGGCCCACATGTAAAGAACACAATAGATGTATAAATTATACTGAAACTCCTTGATTTGAAACCTCTAAGCAAAAAGAACCAATATATTTAAAAATACATATAAGGATGGATATAATTTGTCATATTAACACTGGAAGCCATCTTTTAATGACTGCTGCCATATTTTGTCACAGCAACTTTTAGCCAAATATAGTATTTGTAAATTTAAATTTTCTTTCATATAAAGAGGGCCGGTACCTGTCAAAGTGCTATTTTATGCAGTAAGATGGTCGCTTGTTATTTTGGCAATTAGTAGACTCGAATAAGATACCAATTTGGTTGCTGGCAGCCATACTGGATTTCTTGATTTCAGTACTCCTAGAAGTATACTGGTGTCATGGAGTAGCTGACCACTAAAAGAGGGAGGATTCAAAGGGAACCAGTTGTCAGGTTTTGTTCAGTCTTAGTTTTTTGTTTTGCTTCGTTTTTTTGCTTCGTTTTACCATTTTGTTTGTTTTATTTTGGCTTTGCATAGAATGCTTAGAGAAAACACTGACAACTTTTTTGAGAAGTTAAGTATGTCATTGCTCAAGACTGCCAACACAGTGTACAGCAAAAGCTATGAATAATACAGAAATCAGTAAGCCACCCAATTAGAAGAAGGTCAATATTTAAATGCATTTAATAGCTACTAAGTACAAATTTGAGGAGAACCAATGTGTGTTACAAAAAGAATGTTTTCATTTTCTGTAAGATCCAATGAACTGATGAACAAATATTAAAAGTCAATTTTGCTTTACTACAGTATCATTTGATTCTTCTGACTTGTAGAAACAGTCATTTTTTTCCTTGGGTCAAACTTGATAAATACATCATGCATTCTTCTGTTGCTAGTGCAATGCTTTGAATGAATACACGCCCAAATGAGTTAGAGCTTTGACATTCAAACAAAAAATTATATTTCAGATCTTTCCCATAATTATTTGGAATAAATTAAACAACCTTGAATAAAAAAAATCCCAATAATGAGATCAATTAATTTTTTTTTAGTTGTAAACTCTTTCAAAATGAGGGATATCATATTCCTTTTGTCATCATTTTTCATATATTTTTATTCTTGTCATACAAAGTCTATGAGGCAGGGTGAAAGATTCTGTGGAGGTTCTTAGTCCCCAAATAAAAGTAATAAACCATTCAAGTGTGATGTGTTGCTTCCTTACCAAGAAAATGGCTTAATACTCTAATTGTTGAATAGAATGGACCTTGTGTTTAAGCATTAGGTCTGCCAGATGTATAAGGAGAGGAGTAACAGGAAGTTATTAGCAAGTTGTGTGCAGCCTACTGACAGGCTGTTGGCTTCTACTTCAATTCCTTGGTCTCTCCATTTATGATGTTTAAAGGCTCTGCAGCATAGCTATATAGTTATCAGGTGTTTTTCTCTGTGTCTATGATAGATAGTGTGTGTGTGTGTGTGTGTGTGTGTGTGTGTGTGTGTGTGTGTGTTACTAAAGATCCACACATAAGGAAAACTGTAATTGCATGTGTTATTTCTCCATAAGAATCAAATTTCACATATGCTTCTATATATTTTTAAATCTCCTTCAAGCCAATAACTTTACTTTATAATCAGTCACTGTCTGAACATGTTGGCAGGCTGGGTAAAAGTCAATGGCTTATGAAATCAAGTAGCTTTCTTTCCATTGGTCACTCTCTTATAGTTTTGCCCTCTGAGGTTGTCCACATCTCTTAGGCATCAGCTATAAAAAAGTAGCCTTTCTCATGTAGTAGTTATCTGATTACATGACCACTGTTGATATGGACATATCCCAAAGATGAAGACAGTTTAAATTCTCCTCTATCTAGTAATTAAAATATTAGATGAGAATATATTTCTGACAATATTAATGCCAATGCTTTTTTATCCAAAGAACTAGCAACTGTGTCTTCACTCCACTGAATAATTTCTTGCTTAAAAAAAAAAAGTCCCTTGGATTTTCAATTAATGAAAATTTTGTTTTGCCAAAATGTATGTTTTTAGAGAACAGAAAAATATTTTTAAAGCAAATGAGTTTGATGGTTTCCAGACTACTAAAGTCTGGTCTTTGAAGATGCTGAGAATCCTGTTCGTGAATCTAAAAGTGAATATATAGATCTCATTATCAGTCATTCATTATTCTGATAAATAGACATACCTGCACACAGTTCTTGGCAACCTCCTCTGTGCTCGATTTCTTCCAAGGGGAACATTGTTATTCCATTGGAAGAAGCTTGCTTCTGTGATGGGAACCAATTTCAAGTGACTTAATCCTGGGTTCTGCTCTTCTAATAAAATGTATTCAAAAAGTCTTTCATTCATTCATATATATATATATATATATATATATATAATACCTATATAGATAGATAGAAAATCCCCCCCCCAGTGGTATAAGATCCTAGAATGCCTGAGGCCCTATGTTCAATACTTAGTGCCACTAAATAAATTTTAAAAATATGTTCACTTCAGTGTATGTGAAAATTCAGAAATCTGTAAAAATAGGTGTGTTCAGCATTTAAAAATCAACTGTTCATAACTGAAGGCAATGGTCACTGAAAGCAACCTGTAAATAGAATTTTCATAATTCACCAAATCATCAAATTGTTTTTTATTTAACCACTTATTTATTTATTTATCTATTTATCTATTTATTTATTTACTTACACTCCAGATTTTATCCCTCTCCTGGTCTACCCTCCAACTGTTCCACATCCCATACCTCCTCCCCACCTCACTGTCTCGACAAGGATGTCCCCAACCCCCAACCCCCACCCACCCAGACCTCTAAACTCCCTGGGGCCTCCAGCCTCTTGAGGGTTAGGTGCACCTTCTCTGACTGAACCCAGACCCAGCAGTCCTCTGCTGTATATGGTTTGGGGGCCTCATATCAGCTGGTATATGCTGCCTGGTTGGTGTTCCACTGTTTTAAGAGATCTGGGGGTGGGGGAGGGATGTCTAGGTTAATTGAGAATGTTGGTCCTCCTACAGGGTTGCCCTTCTCCTCAGCTTCTTCTATCTTTCCCTAATTCAACCACAGGGGTCAGCAGCTTCTGTCCATTGGTTGGGCGCAAATATATGCATCTGACTCTTCCAGCTGCTTGTTGGGTCTTTCAGAGGGCAGTCATGATAGGTCCCTTTTTGTGAGCAATCCATAGCCTCAGTAACAGTGTTGAAGAGGTTAGCTCAGGACCTTTGGAAAATTCCACCAAGCCCCAGAACATGAAGGCCCCCTCCCCTCCTGGAAGAAAGAGGTCATGGAACACATAGGCACCCCTCCCTTCTGCAAGGGAGAGGCTGATTACATTCCTCAGAAAGACCACAGGGGGTACTGACTTCAGATAAGGAAAGCCCTTGCTACAACATTCCCTAAGGACCAATCAGTTTAAAACTCACAGTATTCTAGCAATCACATTGTGCCTAGTGACTGTTGCTCTATTCTACCCCTGAAAACTATATAAAAACTGGCCAAACAGACTGCCTGGGGTTGTCAACTCTCCATTGGATGCAGCAGGACCCTAGCAGGCTGGAACAATAAAATCCTTTTGTATCAATCTCTGGCTCCATGTGATTCATTCAGGGGTAGCTAAGGCTCATCAGAGTCTTACAATGTCAGACCTTGGGGCCTCCCCTTGAATTGGGTCCCACTTTTGGCCTGTCGCTAGATCTTCTTTACCTCAGGCTCCTCTCCAGTTCCATCACTGCAGTTCTTTCAAACAGGGACAATTATGGGTCAGAATTTTGAATATGGGATGGTAATTCCACTTTATGCTCTGTCTTTAGCTGAAGGGCCCAAGTGAGGATGCCTCAGTCCAACTTGGGCAAGAGAGGAAAGCAATCACAAGAGGAGAAGGAGGGAGGAACCTGAGAAGGAAAGCAGACATTGGTGAGGGGTGGAGGGAGGAGGTAAAAGGGGAACCTGATCTGGTATTGGGTAAGGGAAAAGGATTGAAGTCCTGAGGGCCAGCAGAAAGAATAGAAACAGGCAACCTTTGGAGGTAGGAAGTTGGGGTGACCCACCAGTATGTGCTGAGACTTGGGACATGAGAGACTCTCAGGACTCAAAGGAAGGGATCTTAGACAAAATGCCCTAGTGTCAGAAGAGGGAACTTATAGGGCCCAAATTACCAAATCTTAACTCTTAAATCACCAGAGATATGCACTCTTGTTGTTAGTAATAAAATTCCATGGCGTGCAGAAAATATTTACATTCCTTCTTTATGCAAATTACAAAAACATCAATTCAAAATGTATTTTGCCTTTATGACCTCAACCACACGCAATTAAGTAATAAGTCTGGAAGAAATCAATCAATCTGTTCAGAGAATTAACATTTTACTTTTTCTAATGCTTCCACAACAACAAAAATGCATTATAAAATAATTAAGGAATTTTAGTGATGGTTTGCATAAAAAAAATGGCTCCCATAAGTTTATATATTTGAATGCTTAGTCATCAGAGTGGGACACTATTTAAAAGGATTAGAAGAGGAATTAGGAGGTCTGGCCTTGCTGAAGGAAGTGTGTCACTTATAGCATGTGGCAGCTGGTCTCTTTCAATTACTTGAATATCAAATATAGAGCTCTCATTTAACTCTTCAGCTGTAGCGTGTAATTTTAAAGCCCACACTTGCTCTGGCTAGACTCTGTGATCAGCACCTGCTCACCTGTCATCTAGTCAGCCCCCATTGCTGGCTAAGGCTTTCTGAGATTCGGACTATGCTCTGAGAACAGCCACTACCTGTATTCCTGAGAACACACCACCCATTCCTCCTTGCCTAATGCCGACATTGACCATGTCACCCAGCTCCCTTTAGGCCTGAGGAAGGAAAACACTAGAGACTTTTATATTTTAAAACTGACCAGATAACTCAAAGGCTGGGAAAAGAGTGTCCTCAGACTCTGCAGGCATCTGTGGGGGCTATAAACTATCAGTGCCCTGAGAGACCTACATGTCTACAGCTTTCTATCTGCTCTACCATCTGGTCTATAATTCCCAATTTTCTCTCTTCCCCTTCCCTTCCTTTCCAACCCAGAAATCCTGCCTTATCCTTTGCCCAAAGAATGACTTCTGCCATTTTTATTGACCCAATCAAGAGGCAATTAGGGAACCTCTGCCAATATGCAGCACCATGACTGCCACGTATCTTTCCTTATTCCTGGCCATGATGATAACAGATTAACCCTCTGAAATTGTAAGCAACCCTCAATTAAATGCTCTCTCTTATAAGGGTTGTCTTGGTCATGGTGTCTCTTCACCACAATAAAACAGTGACTACGATATTTAATCATCAAGGCATGACAGAAACCACTACTGGGGGCCTATAATGAACACTCTTTAGTGTGACATCAAAAAAAGTTTCACAAAATAAAGTATCTCCTCAGTCATAGGGTGTTGGTCAACAGAAGACTAAACTGTTCCTGTCAAGTAGGCCAAATTTAAATCTTTGTGGTACTCATATTCCTATTGAGCAAAAACATTGTTCCTAACAGTGTGCTTTTCAAAAAGTGATCAACATTCTTCATAAATGTATATATTAACAACATATATTAAGCTGTAAAACCAAATACAATGTATTCATGACACATGTTCATTTAGAAGTGTTGTGAATTAGGAAGACTAGTTGAAGTTTCTTTGTTTTATTATTTACTAATTTATTCTCTCATGTATTACTTCCTGACATGTTTCCCTTCATCCTCTCTTTTTAGTCCCTCCTCTCCTTCCCTGTTCCTCTCTTCCCCTCCTTCTGCCCCCTCCCCCAAACACACTTCTTCTTTGTTTCCCTTCAGAGAAAGGCAGGCCTCCCAGGGATATCAACCAAAGGCAGCATAGCAAATTGCAATTAAGACTGATACTTCCCCTTATATTACGGCTAGACAAGACAACCTAGTAGGAGAAAAAGGGTTCCAAAAGCAGGCAAATGCAAGCAGCCCCCATTCGCTCTGTTAGGAGTCCTACCAAAAAAATATCACACAGCTATATCTATCACACAAAAATATCTACACAACTATAACATATATGCTAAGGGCCTTGCTTAGACCCATGAAGGCTTCAGTCTCAGTGAGCCCCTGTGAGTCCAGGTTTGCTAATTCTGTGAGGGTTTCTTGTGGTGTCCTTGAATCTCTGGCTCCTACAATCCTTCCTCCCCTTCTTCTTCAGGATTCACTGAGATCTGCCTAATGTTATGCTTAAAGAAACTATTGGGAGGATGGATACTTAAAGTTTCTTAAAACCTAAGATCCATGACACATGAACCAAATATATTCTGTTCCCTGCTTAGCAAATCCCTCAGTGGCCAGTGAAATTCTCTCTACTTATCAGAGAGCTTCTCTCTTGTCTTTGAAATTAGAATAACTATCTTAAATTTCCTCATTGTCAGCCTTAAACATGTAAAGTTGGAGGTTCTAGGATTTGATCTTGGTTTTGAAACATAGTTTCAAACACATTTGGTACTAGTCCACGTGGAACAACTCTATAGACCAGGATGGCCTAAACACAGTGACCTACCTGCCTCTGTTTCCCTGCTGCAACTAAAGACAGGCAGCACCAGACCCTGCAGTTAGCACTGTCTTCAAGTGATTCTATCACACAGCTTGGGGCCTGCTTCGATGTACCTTAGTAAAGGTAAATGCTGTTTTATTTAGTTATGAAATTAATTTAATTATGACATATGCATTTACTTATTTACTTATTCATGCTTTTAGCAAGATCTGAATTTGTTATCATCCGAAACAATTTATATTTTATTCTTATAAACTGAGGCTGAGGGTCAACTATATTCTGATGTAGAAACAGGTCACTTGTGTTCTGATCCGTGACATAGAAACATTGCAAGTCTCTGAAATAAGTGCTGTCCAGCATTCTTCAACAGTTCTATCAGAACACATTGTGCTTTCTGTGGGATATGAGTACAGTTCTACCAAAGTTAGCCATGTTGCATTATTCTCAGACTGAGATAAAATATATTTTACAGATATGGGTTAGTGTTAATGGAAGAGTTTTGAGTCAGTTACTAGCATTTATTTGCATTCTTCTATTTCCACTTCCCCAGGGATGAAAAATATCTATCCATTAGACCTTGCTAAGTAACTCTGAATACTGTGTTACCATATTTTATGTCCCAATTTAAAAGTCATTCAAGTTCAAAGCCTTTTCAGTTATAAATATGTTCAAGATCCCTGGGGAGTTTGTTACTGAACCAGATGGTTGGCAAATATTAAGAGTTTCACCTAATCTACCTTTTTATCTTAAAATTATTGATTTTTTTTTCTCTTCTCATAGCCTTCAGTGGTAAGCCAGCTATGTAAGAGAAAATGTTTCTAATGTTTATCCTGTGGTTTTGTGTGATTAAACCTTAATCAATATGGGAGGAAATTATGGATTGCAAGACTCCTAAATGTTGATGATCTACATCATGCTAAGAAATAGTCTGTTGAGTATGTAAACTCTTTTAGTAGAAGTACTAAGAGCTCACAACATTTAAAAGCTAACAAATTTCCAGGTTTTGCTGACATATTTCCCGATTGGTCTTGCACAGGGATGATACATTTTTGGAAGTTCTCAAACTAAATTCTACCATTTAGACACAAACAAAACAATAGAGAGGTTCACGATGCAGTACAACAATAGTGTGAAGTATGTGTTTATCTTTCTTATCAAATACAGAATTTATTAATCCATACTCTGTAAAGTTTTTCTCTCCCCCATAAATTCAAGGGTAGAGTCAAAAGTCATCCATATAAAGCCTAAAAATAAAGTGAATATATACAACTTTCCCACAGACTCATAGTGTAAAAGAGTATGAGATATGTATTTCCAAAAAGGAAACACTGTTCTCCAAAAACAGAAAAATGATGCAGTAGGTAAGAAGAGAGAGGTCAGTGCTATGATAAGGACAGGAAATGAGAAAAAAATGATAACATTTATACAAGTGGAAGCCATCTGTCCATGGCAATGTGATGTTGAGCAAACATAGAATTTATGTCCTACCTGGAACACCAGTGGTGTGTTGAGAGAAATATTAAAAATACAACCTGCCAACTCTGAGCAGGGCCAGGCCATGCTCCCTTACTCCTGATGCCACAGCCAACTTTCTGGAGCTAGCCCCTGCACCAGATGATCTCACTCGTGTGGTCTTTTGGCTCACCAACTCTCCAGCCCTGCAAGGCCACAAGGCTATCTCTAAGATGGGGGGCGGGGGCATGTTCCTCTCGATTCCATGCATTGCCCCCACGCACCCGTGGTTAGCCATCTCAACACTTAATTACCTGGTAGGATTAAGACTCTTAAGCTTATAATCAACCAATTAGATTTATGTAGTAATAATAACACATTTCACAAGATGCCAATATAATAACTTCAGAACCAGTTGATAATGATAAAATTTTATCCCAATTATTCTAACCTTTAGATAACACCATGTCTGCCTCCATTCTCATTCTTTTCCCTCCGCCCTCCTGAGACCTGTCTGTCTGATCCCCAAACTCCTAGCTCTGCCTCCCTTTTCCTGTCCAATCACAGGCATGCCACTGCCCTCATGTGATTGGACAGAGAAAAATCCTGCAACAGTGGTGATCATCCAGACATTGCCTGTCTATCCTTCATCCTCTCGTCTATACTTTGACATTCTTCTAATCTTGTTACCTGGTCTGTTCAGAATGGAAGAGATGTATAGTTGTGGAAGAGGGAAAGTCCCTTCTCTAGGAAAGTAATACAGAATCAGAATAAGAGGGACCATAGACCCTCCTTAAATTATCTTTTTCCTAGTACATATTCTGTTAGCAAAACAAAAATTAATTAATTAAAAAGAAAGAAAAGAAACATAGTAGCTGCCTACCAATAGGTAGATTCAGAATCTAACAGACAGAATTATTGATTGAAAAACAGTAGATAACTCTGAATGTTATATAATATTGCAAAAGAGTTTGGTTTGGCTTTTCACTACAAAGAAAATAAAATACAATCAAACATGATGAGCATGTAACTGGGTCATTACTATATGCTAAGTATTAAAGATATTATTATAGCTGTAATACTATGAGAAGAAAACCACTCAACCCCACAACCCCTCAAGATTACTATAGATTAATGACTCGACCTCAAACCACCTAATGGTTCTTGCCATCAGAAATAGTCAAGGCACTGGAAAATGTTTTCCTCCACAGTTTCCCTTCTCACTGGAACCAGATGAATCACCACTTTACTGGAGTGCAGTTCCAATTCAAAAGCTCAGGATTCATTGTCACTATTGCTTGACCTCCATTCCTGTGATATCAGCCAGATTAAAAGTGATGAAGGAATGTTAACATTGTGCTGCCCATTCACAACACATAGTTCTGCCACCATTGCCTCCTAGTTTAGTTCTCTCAGGCTTGAGTGATGAGAGAAGTAGCTGAAAATTCCTAAATAACCTAGAGACGATGAGCCATTTTATCTACCTTACTGTTTACATCCTGCTCTCAATGAGTTGACTTTGGTGAGATTTCCATGTATTGTTTCTAAGAAGTACATTTCATAACCAAACAACTAAGCTAAGCACAGATTTAGAAAATTAAACAAGGAGTAAAAAAAAAGGACACACTATCCATGGGAGGCTTAGAAAAGCCCTGCCACTGAACCATGGTAGCCCCGTGGATGGTTTAGAAGAGTCCAGCAGCTCAGCCTTAACACAGGTTAAAAATGAGTGGTGTGTGGTGTGTGTGTGTGTGTGTGTGTGTGTGTGTGTGTGTGTGTGTGTCTTTTATCCAAGGATCCAAGGGACCCAGGGTGGTGGCTGGTAGCATAGTCTGCTCAGAGCTTAACTCGGGGTAGTAGAAACTTCAGGCTATATTTTTGGTTGTGGGCCTAGCATTTAACAGCTGAGCCATAATATCCAGAAGCTGAAAAGAACCCAGATGTCCTTCAGCAGAGGAACGAATACAGAAAATGTGGTACAATTACACAATGGAATACTACTCTATTAAAAACAAGGACTTCATGAAATTCTTAGGTGAATGGATAGAATTAGAAAATATCATCCTGAGTGAGGCAACCCAATCACAAAAGAACACACATGGTATGCACTCACTGATAAGTGGATATCAGCACAAAAGTTCAGAATACCCAAGATATTATCCACAGACCACATGAAACTCAAGAAGGAAGGCCAAAGTGTGGATGCTTCGGTCTTTCTTAGAAGGGGGAACAAAATATTCACAGGAAGAAATATAGAGACAAAGTGTGGTGGAGTAGAGACTGAAGGAAAGGGCATCCCAAGACTTCCCCACCTAGTTATCCATCCTATTTACAGTCACCAAACCCAAGGATGCCAAGAAGTGTTTGCAGACAGGAGTCTGATAAAGCTGTTTCTTGAGAAGCTCTGCCAGAGCCTGACGTATACAGAGGCGAATGGCCACAGCCAACTACTGGACTGAGTAAGGGGTCCCCAGTGGAGGAGTTAGAGAAAGGACTGAAGATGCTGAAGGGGTATGCAACCCCATAGGAAGAGCAACAATATCAACCAACCAGACCTCCCTGGAGCTCCCAGGGACCAAATCACCAACCAAAAAGTACACATGGAGCAACCCATGGCTTCAGTCACATATGTAGCAAAGGATGGCCTTGTCGGGCATCAATGAGAGAAGAGGCCCTTGGTCCTGTGAAGGCTCAATGCCCCAGTGTAGGGGAATGCCAGGGGAGGGAGGTAGGAGTGGTTGGGTGGTTGGGGGAACACCCTCATAGAAGCAATAGGGTGGGGATGAGATAAGGGGTTTTGAGAGGATGGCCAGGAAAGTGAATAACATTTGAAATGTAAGTGAAAAAATATCCAATAAAAAGGGAAAAAAGAAACTACAAGCTATAATAATTCATCTCCCACTTTATTATGGATGTTTAGTCTTTGACCCTCCAGACTAATTTGCAGTGCCTATCCACAATGCAGTATATATCTTTATGTCTAGTGATGGTACCTTAAAAGTAAAGGTAATACCAAATATACAGAAGGCAGCAATTTCTACTTTATGGAAAAATTCCACTTTCTTAATTATTGAGAACTGTTCTTAAATGAATTTACAATGATATTACTGTCCACTTCTTTCTGTTTGGGGCATTATTATCCACAAAACACAAATAATTTTTTCCTCAGTAAATTGGTCACAGCTGCCGATGGAATCAAAAGTCCTAATGTCTAATAAGAGAGTGAGCTAGAGAAATGGAGGAGCTAAAGAAAGTACCCAAGGAGCTGAAGGGGTCTCCAACCCTATAGGTGGAACAACAATATGAACTAACCAGTACCCCCAGAGCTTGTGTCTCTAGATGCATATGTACAGAAGATGACCTAGTCAGCCATCATTGGGAAGAGAGGCCCCTTGGTCTTGCAAACTTTATATGCCCCAGTAGAGGGGAATTCCAGGGCCAAGAAGTAGGTGTGGGTGGGGTAAGGCGGGGGGTGGGGGAGGGTATAGGGGAGTTTCGGGATAGCATTTGAAATGTAAATGAAGAAAATATCTAATCAAAAATTGGAAAAAAACATTAAAAAGAGAGAGAGAGAGAGAAAGAGAGAGAGAGAGAGAGAGAGAGAGTGCTCCCTCTATTGGCTGATCCATCAAGGTATGAATTCATGCTTTCATGACTCCTCCAGCCTAGTCTTTGACCTATAACCATAATCTGTGGTTTGATAAAGCAGAAACATCCAAATTCATGAAGAGAATCTCAGGGTACATAAGCAATTCATATCTATTATTTATGTGATCATTTTTCACCATGACTTTGTTCATTAAAGTGAATTAGAGATCTGTCCCAAACATTGGAGCTGCTGCTCCTCCATGCTGTGTCACTTGCCATGGTGAGTTGAATGAGAATGGTCCTCATCAGCTCATGGATTTGAATGTTTGGTTCCCAATGGCGGGTTGTTTAGAAAGGATTAGAAAATGTGCCCTTGTTGGAGAAGGTATATTACTGGAGTGGGCTTTGAGGTTTCAAAAGCCCAAGCCAGGCCCAGTATCTTCTCTATCTCACTGTCTCTGTCTCTCCCTATCTGTCTGTCTCTGTCTCTCTTTTGTCTCTCTCTGTATCTGTCTCTCTCTTTGTGTCTCTATGCCTCTCTGTCTTTCTCTGAATGTTTCTCTCTCTCTCTCTCACTCTCTCTCGCTCTCTCTCTCTCTGCCTCCTACTTTTCTGAATCAGATATAATCTCTCAGCCCCATGCCTACCTGTCTTCTGCCAGACCATAATGGTAGTCATGGACAAACCCTCTGAATCTGTGAGCAAGCCTCCAATTAAATGCTTCCTTTGTACACTGTTAGGTCATGGTGTCTCTTGATGGCACTAGAACAGTAACAAAAACACTTGTTAAGTTTAAGGAATAAAAAATTATGAAACAATTTAGAGGGACTACCTCTTTATATCTTTTTGAGTTCACCATGAAAATCAATGATGTCCTAAGTAGATGCCCTATGTTTTGGTACACTGAATGATCAACATTTCTGCAAACTAAATTATGCCTTTATTTGGATTATTTAATGTCACCCTAACTAGTGTAATGGAGGTGTCCATTCTTTGTTAAATGAAGACAAACTATTTAAGTAAGCTCAAATTAAAATGAGTTTGAGTAGGGTATTTCTAATTTGATGAGTGCTTATCAGGTGCAGAGGAAGTGTATTTGAAATAGCTACCCTCTATATTCCCTTATTTGACAAAATTTCAAATGTTACACTGTGACTTTATAAGAATAACAGAAGTCATTCATGAACTCCACAAGTTAAGAGACAAGTGATACTACTGTATAAATCACTATAACTCCATCTTTCACACCTTACATCTCTTCTGTAATTTGTAGTTGGTATGCTTTCTGCCCTTATATAATGTACTTACAAAGCACACCAATCTCGATACTTTGAGGATTTGGCTTTTCCCCATTTTCACTGGCAATTCTAACATTTCAACTGTCCTCTGTAGAACTTCTTGATGCTTCTAAGTGAGTATTAGTGTTATCTCCTATGTTCTTGGATGTATTGAGATTTGTGTCACAGGAGAATGTTCCCATATTGAAAAACCATTTCCTACTCAACTTTATGTTTTTCATCTGTGAGAAAGCCCCTCATAATCTGGTCCCCTGTATCATCTCCAAGTCCTGTTGGAACCTGTTGTTGAATTCATGCAGTTTCTTGAAGAAACAATACCTTTCTTTCCCAGGAAGCCCAATACTTCTCTGTGCAGATTATCTTACAGCTAAATTTTAGCCATTGATTTGACTTCTAGTACAAGAGCCAGGACTATATATGGTTTTAATCATCTTGAAAGGCACCATGGAAGTGGAAACTTAAGGGTTCTTTGGAAAGTCAGTTGTGTTGGATGGTGTTTTGCTAAAGGCAAACATATGAAGGAATGTTTCAATAAAGTGGGAAGGATCTGCTACTAAAGCAAGCATGTGAAAGAAAACATGACACACAATACACTAATGACACACAAGTATTGGTCCACCTTACATTGCATAGCTGAGCTCCATTTCACAGGACTCCATAGAGAGAAACAACTTCCAAAAACTTCTGATGGTGTGCCATGGTTTCTTGCTGTTTTACTTGGACCTGGGCTGATTGACAGAGTGATGTCAGCTGAGACAGACTCACATGCTGAGGTAAAATCCGTGGAGGACAAGTGATGTTTGGAGGGAATAGAAATAGGACCAATAGACAGTGACAAAGGCTGAGCTAGGCTTGCTTATGCTGAGACTCCCCAGCTCTTTCATCTCTGAGAGAGGCACAGCTGAGAACTTCTCCTGGTGTTCCTCTGGGTCCCATTTGCTCACTCGCTGAGGCCTGGCCATCTCTGCTAGGAATTGCCACAGCTGCTGATTCATGTTTGCTATCCCAACTTTACCGGACTGGACTGCTGATATAGCAGTGAAGTGTTTACAAGTGAACAAGTCAAGCTGCATCTGCTGACTCCTGTGAACTGAGCTGCTGATTTTCTGACAGCAGAGATAGGATTTGCTCCCAAGATCCATTTCTAAACAGGTCCACTTCTCCTGTACCCTTTCTTTTCCACTCCCTCTGGTGGGTGATGGGCTGGAAGGGAGGTTGAAGCATTTAAGAACCATCATTAAAAGTAGTCTTTGAAAAAACTAGAATATACAACATTATTATTATCATCTGGCAGAACATTAGCCTCTTACAAGGAAGGGTAGATAAGTTCCTTGAAATGTAGAGAATTCCAAGATTTAAAGTCCTTCTGGCCATCAAACTGTCCCAAGGTCCCATTATTTTACTATGGAAGCCCAGAACAATGAACAGATTCTCCATAGATTTGTTACTTTTCTAATTAATTCCTATGCCATGTATTTCTGCCTTTGTTACTTTTGTGGCTATTATGTAAATATAGTAAGACTTTCCCCCCCAAAAAAATTTTATTGTGGTAAAATAAACACAAATTCTTCATCTGTCACAGTTTTTTTTTTCTTGTTGCTAGGAAAAAGTACCCTGACAAAAGGAGCTTAAAAGGAAAAGGGATTATTTCAGCCCAGAGTTCCACTTCTAGTTTATACTGGCAAGGAAAACCAGAGCATCAGGAATCCATGACGCTAGCTAGTCACACACCATCCCTTGGCAAAAGGCAGAGAGCCACCAGTGATTGTGATCAGCTCCCTCGCCTCAGTCCAGCACACAGTTCATGGAAATGGTACCTCTTACACTAAAGATAGGCCTTCCCATCTTAATGAAACCAATTTAAAAAATTATCCACAGACAGGTAGACAGGGCAACATTATCTACACAATCTATCACTGAAACGCCCTTTCCAGCTGGTTCCAGATCCTGCCAAGCTGACAGCTGAACTTAACCATCACCCCAATAGAACCTTTTAAATGAACAGCTTAGGTGATGTAAACCCTCCTCACCTCTCTTCAGAAATCTTCATTTTGTAAAACTAACTTCATATATGTTAAACAATGTTTTCTGCTTCTTCCCATTAACCATTTTTATCTCTTTCTCTGTGAGGTTGGCCACTTCAAATCCTTCTCATAAGAAGAAACACACAGTATTTGTTTCTTAATAACTGGACAGTTTACTCCATTTTGTGTTTATATAACACATTATCTGATACAAGAAAATTTATAAAAAAGAAAAAATAAAAGAAAAAGAAAATTTATAAGAACATTTATATGCTTTTGTAATTGTAGAGATAGGAAAATCCAAAATCAAGATATTAACAGTTTTTTTATGATGAATTCTGGTGTCCCCTTTGTTTTTTATGATGAATTCTGGTGTCCCTTTGGAATGGTATTTTGAATATTATATCTTCTAGATAAAGGAAGTGCTGTTTCTCATGTAGCATATAAACGGGAAGAGGAAAATCACTCCCAAAATACATTTTTATTACAATATTCTTCCATTCATAATGGAAACTTTGGGACCTAAAAATGTTCCCTTAAGCCTGATGACACAATATTATTGAAAGGGGCATCAAGTTTACAACACATGAGTGATTAATAGAAGACACGTAGACAGACATCAGTGTTGACTTATTCCACTTAACATCATGCTTGAAAATTTGCAATGTATTCCAGAATTTCCCTCTTTGTGAGACTGAATGAAGGATGTGCCTCAGTTTGCTTCAATGTTTTAGCCACTTGAATAGATATCAAGTGTAAGAGAATGCATAACTGTTGCTTCAATATGGGTGCTTTGGACTTTTGCAACTGACACACAGAAGAATCACTCTTTCAAATGGGTAATTCCCATTTGAAATTTTTCAGAATTGCCCTGCTATTTTCCAGGCCATTGATATTTCAATCCTCATCACCATTCCTAGGAGATCCAGCTTCTTTGTATCCTTGCAAAACTTCTGAGTTTTGATAGAAGCCACTCCAATGAGTGTGAGCAGTATGCACCCTTGGGACTTCAATAATAAGTGTTCTAATGAGTCCATCTCATTTACAGGATCTCATATACTGTGCTTTTTCTCACTCATCCTATCAACCCCTTGATTTCAATTCCTTGGCCTCATAAATTGTTAAACCTAAGAAAGAATTTTCCCACTATGTGCCTCTCACATCACACTTTTTCAACTCTGGAATTGATAAGAGCTTACTCTAGTATCATGAATGCATAATATAATAAAACAAACAGAACAGAACAAAACAAAACAAAACAGAAACACAGTAACTTCTTTAAGTCCTTCTGCTCTTGACTTGGGACCACAACAACATAAGGAAAACTAGCCAGAGAAAGGTAACAAACTTTTACTAAAAATTTCACAACTACATGGGAGTTTTGAAAAAAATAAATGGGAGAAACAATAGATTGTACTTAGTGTTGATGAAGAATTAGCATCTGTGTAGAAGTTTATTGTAGAAATGTGATGTTTTTTTAAAATAAGGATGTATCATTTAACGATAATAAATTTGGGGGAAATTATTAAGATCTGGTTCTGTTTATTTGTCCCTCCCCCCGAGTAGCCTTCCTCCAATCCAGATATAAAACATGGCATCAAATGTTTCAATGGAAAGAGTGGAAGTGATTGAACAGATCTTTCTACTATGTGCTTATTTCAAGTTTCTTTCACCTTACCATACTCAGTATTCCAGATTTCTGGGGAGGTTTTCCTGGGCTCCACTGTTTAGAAACAATGAGAGATAGTAGCAACAGGCTGGGAAGAGTCAATGCACCTTGACGCATGAGCATCTCAGACCATTTGAGGTTTCTAGGCAAGAAACACGTTTCTTGAGCCAAGAATGGAGCAGCTATGTTTCTGGCAAACAAAATCCTGCAGGGAGTGGGTTTGGGATATTCTACATTGTACTGACATGTGCCAAAATTAACTGATTTAATTGTAATTATAACTTTGGCTACTGGATTATTTAGATTAATTAATTTATATCATCTTAATGTAAAAAGCATTTAGGACTGGGGGTGATGCAGCACCGGCCCAATGCATCCTTCTCCCTGGAAGAATCACGTATACATAGGCATCTGTGTGTGTGTGTGTGTGTGTGTGTGTGTGTGTGTGTGTGTGTGTGATACATTATAGGAGATAAGAATGCATTGTTTGAGGAGAAAGACCTTTTGGGAACTGTAAAGTCCAGTATCAGAACTTTAGTTACAAAAATAAATTGGAAATGGATAAAGGGAATTCCTTGAGTCCTAAGAAGAAACCTGAATATAATAGGAAAGAAAGAAGCTAAATTTATGTTCAATTTTCATTTTAATTAATTTATATATATATATTTGTTTAGTTCTGTAGAAGTCATCCAAACTATTGATCTTTAAACATTTCATAGTTTGCTTATTTAAACTGAACTCTAGTGACTGGAGAAATGGCTCAGTGGTTAAAGCATTGGCTGTTCTTCCAGAAGACCTGGGCTCAATTCCTAGCACCCACATTACAGCTCACAACTGTCTGCAACTCCAGTTCCAGGGTATCTGACACCCTTACACCAATGCACATAGAAATAATATTAAATAACTTATATATTTCTTTTTAAAAACCTAAACTCTTGGTTTATTGACAGGAAGATGATTAAAGGCCAGGTATGATGTGCATGTCTTTAATTCTAGAACTTAGGAAGCTAAGAAAAGTAGACCTTTCTGATATAAATGCTACTCTGGTCAGTATAGCAATTTCTAAGACAGTCAGGGATACATATTGATACCCTGTCTTAAAGTTTGTATAGATTGCACATAGTTTAATATCTACAATTAACTTCCAAATGAAACTGCATTATGAACTGCTATTGGTCAACTACAAAATAACTGGGTTTTTTGAGACTAACGATAGCACAATTCCTTTGAATATTAACAAATAAAGTGGTTTTACCACTTTATTCTAAGCATATCTTTGCAGAGCTTTGGTAAAGAGGAAAACATGGTAACTTTACTAATAAATTTAGAGCTAAAGGCAGAGCCTACATGCCCAAGAATGTAGGACTAACAGTGAATAGAATTCCAGGTTATTGCACTCTGTAAAAGAAACAGACATTTGTCTCCTTTGCCTAAGGCTTCTTAAATGCAGATTAGCCATGGAGTATAGCTAATAAATAACCTTTTTATTTCCCCTATACATCAGATCCTGAGATTAATGTCAGAATTATCTGAAAATCACATCTTGGAACAGGCTCAAATTGACAGCTAACTCTGTTAAAGGGGTCATACCAAACTCGTGTTCTTAATGTGCAGGATTGGCGTACTTTAGAGAAATACTGAAGATCTGAAACAATAAAGGCTAGTGAGAAGGGGGACTATAGAAAGATTCAGCAGCCAGAATTGAAAATGTGAGCATCTGTACGTAGTGGAAACGTGTGCAGGAAGCAGGAGGCTTCAGTACTTTAACTCTAATATATTCTCCAATCCAGCTTGCTCGGACACAGTTTTTCCTGGAAGCATGAAAGCCTTCCCTTTGATTCTCAGCATCTGGAAGCAGAGACAGTAGCATTGTTGCTGACTTGAAACTCTGACTTAGAAGGTGTCAGGTGCTCATGATTGTACTCGGTCCTCAGAGCTGTTTCATAGAGGAGCTGCCCTCCTCAGATATTCAGCTTAAAAACAAAGTCAAACAAATAAACAAGACACATTAAGGAAAGTACTAACTTTCCCAATGTCCAAACTGCTGATAAATTAAAAGCAAAGAGGAAAATGATGGGTTGATCTATCCAAACTCAGACACTACAAAGGAATCAAAGTCTGTTTGATGCAGATTCCAATAGCTAGCAATGAGTGTTCCAAAGAAAGTCAGAAAGGCAGGGGCTCATACTGAGCACATATTAATGTACAATGTAAGTCAATAAAGCATTTGATCTCAGGAAACTTCTGCTGGGGCTGGGGACAAGTGCTGTGTGACAGAAGCTAAGTGACCCAATAAGATAGAGAGAAATGTGTGTATATTGGCAAAAGAAATCTGAAACGAAGACCGCAATGTCTTGGTGTGCATATTCAGTCTCTGGTGCAGTGTAATGAGCCAGAAGTAAGTCCACCTGAACACAGAGGACAACCAAGGTTCATCCTCCCAGGCAGCAGCTGGAACCTGGAAAAAGCCCGCTTTCCTCTGTGGCTCATCAGCACTTTGAGATGCTCTTTCAATGATTCCTTTATTGTTAATTGTACTGTCATTCCCACAGATGCCTTCACTAACCTGGAAGGAATTCTTAGAACCTAACTGCTTAGCTGATTTAACTGATCCATCTGATCTGGCCTGTAAAGTGGTTATTGTTGTTGTTGTTGTTGTTGTTTTGCTTGTTTTTGTTTCGTTTTTTTTTCTTTTTTTTATGGTTGTAACATCAATTTTATTGACAACGAATAAAATTACTTTATATTTAATCTTTTAATTTTTATTAGATACTTTCTTTATTTACATTTCAAATGTTATTTCCTTTCCTAGTTTTCCCTCTGAAAATCCCCTACCCCTCCCTCAGCCCACTCCCCAACCCACCCACTCCCATTCCTAGTCCTGGCATTCCCCTACACTTGGGCATAGAACCTTCACAGGACCAAGGGCCTCTCCTCCCATTGATGACCGTACCGACTAGGCCATCCTCTGCTACATATATTGCTAGAGCCACGAGTTCCACCATTCCCACAGAAAAAGAAATCAAAGCTCAGCAACCAAAAACATCTTCAAAGTAACTGAGTTTTTTATTCTTACAGCCTTATTTCTCCCCAGATATTTTCTTCCCTGTCTTTAGCTGTTCTTGAATTCCTCACACTAGTGGTCCTGAGCTTTAAGTTGATGCCTTCTCTATGGATTCAAGTTTATTTATTTTACGTGGTTCTATGGAGATCCAGTACGGAAAGCTATTTATCTACCCTGGGTCAAGATAACACTCCAACTTATCCAAAACATAAAGGAGTTAATTCAGTTATGCCAGGCAGTTATCTGGCCAATCCCCACCCCCACCCCCAGGAAGGTAAGTTCACTCTAAATCATAACAGTTAGACAGGAGAAATAATTATCCCTTTAATGATGTACTTTCCTTCCCAGAATTTCTGACCCTTGGTGCATATAGAGCTATACCATGTGGCCACCTGCTTTTCAGAATTATCCACAAAAATGCAACCTCTCCTTTTCTTCTCCTTATATCTCTTCTAAGCATGCTTCCTCTAACACTTTGGCCTTACTCTAAAGCTCCCTTCCTGAAGTGTGGCTGCCTGTATGGCATCTTGATGACCTCCATGGTGACCAATTAAACAGCATGCATCTTCTTTTCTGTTTTTCCTCTCAATTAACATGTTGCTATTTACCACTTATTTTTCTTGATTGTAATTCTTATTAAATTATTCCAGAACTTTCTTTTGACTCTGTTTTAAACTTCTTTTATTACCAAGATAAAGAATCCTCACAGTATACTCTCAATTTTCCAGTAATTTTCCTTCCCTTCTTTATAGAGAGAGACCATCTATAAATAAATGTTTTATTTATAGGCATACATTTATATTATATAAAGGTAATTATCCATGCCTTCTCTTGTTTATATGTTTACTCTTAACAACCAGATCATTTATATATCATATGCATATGAATATATATTCCTATGACAAAGACTCATACTTAGGGTAGTATATTATAGTCACATTTTATAATTGCCTGTTCTCAACCCCATCATTAGGAAAAACAGAGAATGGATTTAATAACTACATGGAAAAATAAGGAATAACAGATTGAGGGACAATAAAATGATATCAAGATAGAGATAAATATAAGTTTTAGGGCTAGAAGATTTTTTTTTTCTGGACAAACCTGCTATTCTCATGTGGGAATGAAGATCTAAATTGCTAACCTTTGTTTCTTCAGCAAAATATTATTGGTGTGTACCTGAGCCAAGAAATATGATAAGGAACATGCAGTGAACGTACAGGGGAAGAAATGTCACACCTGAACTAAACACAAAGGACTCGGAGTACAGAGGTGAGCAGGAGGGGACAAGACGGTTGGTGTTCTACGTAAGGTGTGTTGTGAACCACCGCACAGTAACTGAGAGAGACAGGGACATACTCCTGAGGGGTGGAGGGAAGGCTATTTTTAGAGACATTGCTTACATTGTGACATACCTGATTATATTTTAATGTTCATCTTTACTCAACTTCATGACTTTTATTCTTACATTTTCATTACATTCTATTTATTTTGAAAGAGAGAGAAGCCAAAGGACAACTTCTGGGAGTAGCTTCTCTTCTTCTACTATGTGGGTCCTGGGAATTGAACTCGGGTGGTCAGACTTCTAAAAGCAGAGACTGAAACGTCAAGACTGTGAACTGGTCAAAAAGAGAGAACTCAAGTATATTCCTGGCCCCAAAGAGAGCTATGACTTTCTAAACTACCAAGAAGAGTCCCTCCATCAAGAGTTAAACCAAATGGGTCTGACATACACGTGGGAGGAAAAATTGTCCCCAGGTCTTAAGGTTTCCAAAACTTTAAGAAACAAAACACTTCCTAAACTTGAATGTTTGTATAGTGGTGCTTCTGTCACTGGCCACTCTCACCCTCGAGTCCATCTGGTTCATCTTGTTATAGACTCCACCCACATTCTAAACTGTGCCCTGCATTTTTGTGTGTCTAGATTGTTCAGAGACAGCAAGAACTAAGGAGCTGAGGAGAGACCAGAGTGAGATCCTGGCAACAGAATGGTGCTCTTCTCTGCACCTTTGTCATTTCCTCTCTCTGTAATATATGTGATACCAAGTACATTGTGCAAATAAAAACGAAAAATAGATCAATTTCTCTGAGGAAGTTACAGAGACATGAATAGCAAAATGACTGAGAATCTACATTTTGTAAAGAAAAGTTGCCTGCAGTTAGAATATCACAAGATAGTAACTCCCAACCAGGCTTTGGCATACCCTGTTTTATATGTGGTAACACTACTTGTTCCTATAACAAGTATTTCCTGCAGTCACTGATATCACTATTAGGCATTGCTCTGAGATTCACCCAGGCATGTTTGAAATCTAGGTGGTGGTAGCCAGACCCCACAGGCCAGACTCTACATACTTGTAAAGGGAGGACCCCACAGAAACAGCCACCTTACATCTTTTAAAGGCCTGAGACACTTCTGTGCTTCCTTGACCTGTATGCAAGGTGCCTGAAGAACACTATGTTTTCACTGTGAACACTATGAAGGAAGGAACAACAAGCTTAGACTGCACAGGGTACCAAAGTTCCTTAGGTATCCAAGACATTATTCTCTTACATTCCTTGTTCAGAGTGTTGATCTCTGAAATGCTTTCAGGGTCATGCTTTCATGTTCAGAAATAGAAAACATCCTTATCAAAAGGTCATTTGGTCACACACCCTTGGTGTTCTTTCGTGAGCAAACTTTTCAGTTCCTTATAACAAAGCACAGCCGAAAGCCCAAACCTTTAGGTTCTGCTTATCTTGTAACTGATTCTAAACTGTATCTTCAATGTATTTCTTTCTTTTTCATATTTTACAATAAGCAAACGAGAAAGGTCATATTTCAACACTTAAGTATTTATTCTGTCCAACATCCTATGTTACCACTCTGAAGTTTAAATATCCATGAATCATTTAGGCATAAATACTGTTCAGGCAAGTTCCCTTTTACTTTATAAGAATAACATTTCCTTCCACTGATAATCACACAATTCGCATTGGCATTTGTGACCTCATCAACATGACCTTCACCTTCTACACTGTTTATTGCTCTTCATTCTCTGTGCCCCTCCCCCAAACAACTCTCTGGCATTAGTGCTCTATTTAGGGCTATTGTAGGTTATTTGTAGCACATATGATAGGGCAGGTTAGAAACATAAAGATTGAAAGAATATGCGAAGAAGAGAGCCCTTACCCTGAAGTCTGGTTGAAGCTTCTTAGCTTTTGTATGCCAAACACACATCTCCTTGCCTTGTGGAAACCGGCCTGTTGTTTTGGACACTTACCCATACACATAGACTACCCAAGGTACCCTAAGATTCCACATCACTGCCTTTCATCACCATATCATCTATGTTTCTGGTAGTACTCTCTAGTCAAGGATTGTGCTACTGTACACTACTTCTTTCTTATCTGTAGGCACCACATATGTGATTACCATGAATTATCATTTATTTTGGAGTGTACTGTGGCTGCTGACTCTGCATGCCCTGAAGATCTCAGTTCTGCCTACTTTTTACCCATTAACATTTATGGTGGTTTGAATATGTTTGGTCCAGGGAGTGTCACTATTAGGAAGTGTGGCCTTGTTGGAGTAGACATGGCCTGTAGAAGAAAGCGTGTCACTGTGGTTGTGGGCTTTGAGACCATTCTCCTAACTACCTGCAAGCCAGTCTTCTCCTGTTTGCCTTTGGAACAAAATATAGAACTCTCAGCTCCTCCAGCACCATGCCTACCTGAATGCTGCCATGCTTCTAGCCATGATGATATAGACTGAAACATTAAACCTATAAGCTAGCCACAATTAAAGTATCCATCTTCTTTCTGAATCCAAAGTCCCAAAATCCACATTCTTCCAAACAAAAGCATGGTCAGGCTTACCACAACAATACCTCAGTTCCTGGTACCAACTTTTGTCTTAGCTAAAGTTTTTGTTGTTGTGAAGAAATACCATGACCAAGGCAACTCTTATAAAGGACAATCTTAATAAACCTTATAAAGCTAGCCTTAATTAGTGCTAGCCTACACATTCAGAGGTTCAGTTGATTTTGATCGTGGCAGGAAGCATGACTCCACACAGGAGTAGAGTGGCTTCCAGAGAGCTAGGAGGTGGGTCTCAAAGGCCACACACACAATGACATACTTTCTGCCACAAGTATACACTTACTCCAACACGGCCACATTTTCTAATAGTGCCACTCCCTGGACCAAACATATACAAACCACCACACCATGTTAAAGAGAAGATCCATTTTCTATCATTCACCCAAAATCTTAACTTTTCCAGCTTTTGTATGTAGAAAGAACAGCTAACACTCTACTTGAGGACACACATATTCACATTTTGTTCTAGAATTAGTAATTCTATAAAATACTCAACTATCCTTTTCTAATAGTTTTACATACACTTTTTTTTTAATGAATAAAGCCAAAGGAACTGTGGAAAGGAGTGAAAACCTTGGGTTTGTTTAGTAGGGGTCATTTGTCTTAGGAAAGTGGTTTTTATTTCTGTTTTCATTTCTGTGGCTATTCAGTCAATGAATATATAAAATGTAAAAAAATATTGGATAAAACAATCTCTAACATTGAAATTTAATATGAATCAACAATCCTCTGGCAAAAACTGTTACTTTCTGGAAAGGGCATACCTAGGGAGAGTTTAGATGTCATATGTTGTTTAGGCTTTATTTTGTTTACTTTCATCTTTGGCGTATTATTTGGCGTATTTGTTTGAGTGATTGGGCTTTTCCCCTTTGCTTTCTCTGTTGCCTTCTACAGGGTGACTAGCTGGGGAGCAGGTGTGAAGAGGACAAAATCCTGACTAGGATTCTGAAGCATTTGGGGATACCAGAGGTAGAGAAAGCCTGTCTCAAAAAAAAAACCAAAAAGAAAAAAAAAGAAGAAAGAAAGAAAGAAAGAAAGAAAGAAAGAAAGAAAGAAAGAAAGAAAGAAAGGAAGGAAGGAAGGAAGAAAGAAAGAGAGGGAGTTCAGAGACAGTGGCATTAAAAAAAAAAAACCTACGTCTTCTTTTTGCCAAAAATCAGTCAAACATCAGAAGAAGCTAAAATTCTTTCAAAATTAATAAATATTTAAACATTAAAGAAAAAATTCAGAAAAACAAAATGAACTAACCAGTACCCCCCATAGCTGTGTCTCTGGTTGCATATGTAGCAGAGGATAGCCTAGTCAGCCATCAATGGGAGGAGAGTCCCTTGGTATTGCAAAGATCATATGCCCCAGTACAGGGGAATGTCAGGGCCAGGAAGCGAGAGTGGGTGGGTTGGGGAGCAGGGCTAGGGGAGGGTTTAAAGGGCTTTGTGGATAGCATTTGAAATGTAAATGAAGAAAATGTCTAATGAAAAAATTCATCAAGATAAATAACTTTAGCAACCAAAACTTACCCCATGTCTTTATTGTCGTGGTTTCACAGTAGATTAGGTTTCTTGGGCTCCGCTGATCCCAGGGAAGACAACAGGTATGTGTTTTTCATTAGTTTCCTAAGGACTTTATTTGTTGTGGCTGTGTAATTTTAAGCAATTCTTAAAAAGATTGTCAGAGGTTCTCACTGCTATGGAGTCAGTATGTAATCTACTGGTCAAAATAATACAGATAATCTGTAGAGTAATTTCCACATTTTTGATCAATTACACTGGCTTATCTCACCTTGTTATTACATTATTAACATTCAAAGTGAAGTATTTACAAACAATTTTTATCTTATAGTCGTAATGATGAATATGGGTAGGAAAGTTATGGAGCTTTCCTGAGCCTTGGCTACCAGAATGTACTACATACAAATGCTTATAACCTGCCTCCGATATGAAGGTACCGCTTACTCCAACCAGTGCAAAACAAACCTTGAAGACAGCAGCAGAACACTTCCCCACTTGTGACATCTAGTGGTGGAGAATGTGCATGACAAGCCCTTACTCAGGAGAGGGAAATCTGGCAAGGTCAAAGGGCTTTGCTTAGGCTCCTCTTCTAACAAAATACGAGAGCACACCTTATTCTCCAGGAGAGATTGGTTGGCAACCCAGGAGCCAAGAATATTAACATAATATATGTTTATATTATTTATAATATATACATACTTTTCTGTCTGCCAAAGTACACCGAGGCTCAGAAATAATATCTAAAAATTAGAAATGAAAAGCTGGCACTTATCACCGATCTAGGTTTTCTTTCATAAAGGAATAAAATTAAGTCAAAGACATCCTCAGAGTGGCATCTTGACACACAGCAGTGGGAAACCACATTCGGATAGAATCCTGAGGCCAGACACGTGGCCTTTCTGGATGCTGGTTTCATAGAAAAGCAACCAGGCTTAGACATCAACTCCATGTTAGAGCATCCACATGGCCTCAGCCTGACTAGTTGCTGTCCTTTTAGTGTTTAAGCCCTCCGACTTTGCATAAATTATCTCATTATATATTTAGTCCTCAAAACCACCCTGGGTAAGTGCTTCATCTATTTTTGTAAGTGAGCAAAGTCTCCGGAGACTAAAGACAATTTGCATAATTTTACAGGTAGAAAAATCACATGGGTGGCAACTGAATCCATGTTTCTTTGGCATCAGGGGTATTTTTTTTCCACATCACTAGAATCCATATGCTGCTTTTTATTAATTAACTAATGATCTTTTTTGTTTCCTGTTTGTTTGTTTCCCAGCACTTTCCTGCTTCCTTGCTATCTCACTCTGCAGCACATATTCTGGGCTCTTTGCATCAGATGAAAACTGAAAATGATGGCAAACGCTGCTGTGTTCCAGTGTCGTAAGTTAAGAAATTAGGGGGATTGGAGTGTGTATATAATGTACAGGAAGGATTTATGAGATAGGGTTTAGGAAACTAGGTCTAATTTTTCCCATGTCTTTAGAGGTAGAGAGAAAAGACACAGTCTTTGAGAAAGGCTGCTTTAATTACTCATTGCTGTGACAAAATGTTTCACAAAAGCAACTTAAAGACAGAGAGATTTATTGGGACTTACAGTCCTAATGATACCATGCATCATGGTGGCAGGAGACAGCTGGTCACACTGTGTCCACCGTCAAGAAACAAAGACTAATGAATAGGTGTCCTTAGCTTGCTTTCTCCTTATAATTAAGTCTGGGCTACTAGCTCAAGAATTGGTACCACAGACATTTAGGGTGGATCTTTCCTTTCCAATTAACTAATCTACAAAGGCAGGCACAGACTTTTCTAACACTTGTGTACTGGCTGGTTTTGTGTGTCAACTTGACACAGGCTGGAGTTATCACAGAGAAAGGAGCTTCAGTTGGTGAAATGCCTCCATGAGATCCAGCTGTGGGGCATTTTCTCAATTAGTGATCAAAGGGGAAGGAACCCTTGTGGGTGGGACCATCTCTGGGCTGGGAGTCTTGGGTTCTATAAGAGAGCAGGCTGAGCAAGCCAGGGGAAGCAAGCCAGTAAGTAACATCCCTCCATGGCCTCTGCATCAGCTCCTGTTTCCTGACCTGTTTGAGTTCCAGTCCTGACATCCTTTGGTGATGAACAGCAATGTGGAATGTGTAAGCTGAATAAACCCTTTCCTCCCCAACTGCTTCTTGGTCATGACGTTTGTACAGGAATAGAAACCCTGACTAAGACAACTTGTTTCCATGGTCAGTCTAAATCCCACCCAGTGTAGAATCAGGATTGATCATCACAGATTTTAGACCTTTCTCCTTGTCAAAGTGTCATGGAAAAGGAGCACTTGCTGGGCTCTTTGCCTCTATAGCTAGAAGCAGGAAATGGTTTGCTGTCTATATGAGAATCTTGCACTTCCTCTGGGGAGCTGATGGATCCATCAAATCAATTTAGACCATGTGATATTCCAAAATAACCAAGCTAAACACATGAAAACTATCTGTAACTTAGACAAATCCTTTAAGATGAAGGGGTTGCACATGAAATTAGATCGGTTGATTACAATGCTTACCTCCCTAAAAGAACTAAATCACAAAACAAACAGTCTGTTGATTAGGAAAACCATTTAATTTTAATATTAACCTTCATTATTTTTCAAAGGTTGTCATAACAAATAAACACACACTGGAAGTCCTTGTGGTTATTTGTTGTTATTTTTTTGTCAACTGGACACAAGCAAGAGTTATCTGAGAAGAAAGATCACTTTGACTACCGCAAACTTAGAGAAGATAGTTTTTTTGTTTTGTTTTGTTTTGTTTTGTTTTGTTTAGTTTGGCTTACATTTCCAGAGGGGTAATGGGCCATCATGGCAGAGTGGGGACCTGACTACAAGGAAAAGACATGGAGGCTAGAGGAGAAAGCTGAGCATTCACATCTCTGACAGCAAATACAAATCAGAAAGTGAGCTGGACATGGAGTAAAGCTTTAAATTCTCCAAGCCTGTCCAAGGAACACACTTCCTCCAGCAAGGCTGTAACTGTCCATTACCTCTTAAAACCTGAGGATCAAGTCTTCAAATGCCTGACATTAAAGGAGACATTTCATTTGGAAAAACTGCACAGTCATTCCAGGCTTCCACTAGGCATCAACTAGAGAGCAGCAGTTTTTCAGGAAGCTTACAGGTTTGGGGTGCAGATGTGACTGTTAGCATTCCCAGCCTTGTGGACTGAACAGTTACTCGGTTGTCAGTCTTTCAAGCATAAGTCAACCACTATGCCACTACTCTGATTGCTAAGGCAAGCAGCCTCAGAGACTGAGCAACTCCTGGGTCCTCAGTCTTCGGGGTGGATGACTGTAGCTGGCACTTTAGCATGTATTTCATCCAACCAGTTTTGTTCTTCTCGACACCCCTGACTAACAGTCACAAAGTGCTAAAACCACAGGGTAACTGGACTAAGTAGAGGAGGTAGTGGAGGCAGGGTCAGACTTAATGGTTGCCAAGGAAAACTCAGACATGATTCAGAGGAGAAAATACTCAAAAGGCAATGCAAGATTTAGTTAGGCACTGCTTGCTTTCTTTGTTAGCATTTCAAATGAGTTATAAAAATAAAAGTGTGCCAGAGGTGAACCAAGGCCAATCCAAACTTCCACTATTCATCTCCAAAGGAAAAAGATAGAGCTGCTGCAGTAGACTGCTCTGCAGCCTGCCCCAGAGGCAACAATGGTTAACTCTGATGGGAATCACAAGAGCCCTTCTATAGAAAGTAAAATTGGTTTTCAGAGGCACAGGGTTGGACAAAACCTTGACTTTCTACATCAAAATGTTCTGCCATTTAGGATTATGAAAAATAATAAAACCAGGAGAGAACAGGAATTGATTCCTATAATTGTGGACTTTAAAAGTTTCTACAGCCTCTAGCCTGCAATGTGTAGATCCAGGGAAGTCCAAACACCAATGGTGTAAGTTCCATTCCAAATAGAGGACAGACAAAACCTTAGCTCAAGCAAGCAGGGAAGGATAGGGAGAAGGGCAGGAGATAGAGATGTAGAGGGAAGGGGAAAAGAAAGAACAGAAGAGAGAAGGGAGAGAAAGTAGGGAAAGTGGAGAAAGAGCAAGGGCAAGAGAGATGGAGTGAAAATGAACTTATCACCCTCTATCTTTTTGTTCTACTTAATCTTTCAGAAGGTGAGCCAGGCGTGGTGGCGCACGCCTTTAATCCCAACACTCGGGAGGCAGAGGCAGGCGGATTTCTGAGTTCAAGGCCAGCCTGGTCTACAGAGTGAGTTCGAGGACAGCCAGGGCTATACAGAGAAACCCTGTCTCAAAAAATAAAAACAAACAAACAAACAAACAAACAAACAAACAGAAGGTGGTGTGGTTTCCACCTACATTGGGAAGGACAACTTGTTTTACTCAGTTCAACAATTTAAATGAAGAGACATGCCACAAACATGATGATATTTAGACTTGATATTTGGTCTCGAGAATTTTCTCCCTTCCAAATCTTGTGTGTTGGAAACAAGTCTCCAATGTATTGAGAGATGGGACCTAGTTGGTATTGTAGGTCTTGGGAATCTCCCTTCATAAGCGGATTAGTGTTTCAGTTAAATTTGGGGATGGGTTGCCACTTCTTTCTTAGTTGTATAAGAAACAGCTTTCCTTCTGGTATACAAGGCAATGTCGTAGAGGTCAAAACCAAACTTTAATAAACATCCAGAACTGACAGCCATTGACTGTGGACTTTCTTGTTTTGAAATTGTGAAGTTTATGTTCATTATACAATTTCTTCTGTATGTCACCCTTTTTAGCAAGATAAAGCAGACTCCTAGGTATCTCATGATCAAAATAAGTTGGCATGTAATATTAAGCATTACATTCTATACATCAAACACAATTACATATGAGAGAAGAATGAAATAAAATCTTAGAGTGGAGGTTAGAAACAGAATGGTCCAGAGACAGATTGCCGGGATGACATATTTAGTATCTGCCTTAATTCAGGAAAGTTATTACCTTTTCTAGGCCTCAGGGAAAAGATAATTTTTAAGAGTCTTGCCTGAAATAGGTGTGACGATTAAAGGAGATAAAATGAAACAACGACTTCACATCATACCTGATACAAAGGATATCCACAGTGTCACTCAAAGCTTCAGTCAGAATAGGAAATATTTCAACAGGTTGAAGTTACTGATAACTTAGTCTCCAGTTAGTGATGCTGTTTCTGAAGACTTTTAGACCTTTAGAAGAAGCAGTCTTGCTAAATAGAGTGGGTCACAGATGAAGCATTTTATGTTTTGTGCTCTGACCCCCATTTTTCAGTTCACTCCCCATTTCCTGTCTTTAGACACAATATGACCAGCCAGCCTCCTTCTCCTACTGAAGTGCATTCTGTTTTATATTTTCAAGAGGATGATCTATGCTAGCCCAAAGTTCAGTTTTGAAACAATTGAGTTAATTTGGTATAAAAAGTAAGACAAAGTAGAGTAACAACCAGCAGACAGAAACTCAGGAAAAGAATGAGGAGATGAGCATAGAACACTATTATACAGATGTACTCCCTAGCAACCACTAGACAATGTCCAAAGCTCTATAATAGTGTGGCAAGACACTACAAGAGCCAGAAAACAAAATCGTAAAGAGCTGATCACAAACATCAGTGCTATGAGAGACGGAGGAACCATGTGTTTCTTTGAGACTCTAGTAAGGTGAAGACATACCAGCAAACATCACAAAAATGCAAAATAATTTGCAGGGGTGGGCCAGGACTTTGGGGGAATTTTTATTGTTGCTTATTGCTTTTTCTGAAATACTTAAAAGAATGACTTAAAATTCCTGGTTATTGCATGTTGTTTCTGGGCTGAGTGTGTACATTTCTACATGTGATATAGGGTCTCAGAAACATTTTCAGGACACTGTACAACTTTCAGTTTGGTATTTATCCATGGAATTTTAACTGAGAATAACTTACTCTTCTCTCCCTGTGCCTACTCCCCTCCACTGCCACGGCCACTTCCTGTCTTAACCAGGCAATCTTCCAGATTTGTGCAAACAAGAGTTTTCACAAGTGAACTCTTCCAACTCGTTCTTTAGCCAAATTACTTCAGCAATAACTCTTAAATCAAATTAGTGTCTCAAAGCTAAACATGCTACAGGCCATAGGGTTAACCTGAAAACTCAACAAAACCTTTTAATGTTCTGGCTCCATCTGAAACTCAAGTTTGAGTAAAATAAAATCATTAGTTGGTATGCCCTATATAATAGAATTGTTTTTTTTATTCTACATTAACTTCAGGGCCTCTTCTGGGATATAATGATATCTTTCTTGCTTTATTGCTATTAATACAAAAAACTGGATTAAACATATCCATATACAACTTCTTGGCTTCATATTAGGCCTGAATGCAGAACTGGCAGCACATAGCAGGACAATTACCAACAGAAAAGTCCCCTTTTTCAAAGTTCATTTTGTGTTTCCCTTTCATTACACAAAAGATTAGATAACAAAGAGTTTTCTTTGCTACAAAAAAAATGATCTTTCTTCAGCATTATAACTGATGGAGAAAATTACTTTGGTGAAAATGAAAATAGAAAGCATAAGTATTAATAGATGAATTCATATCTAATTATCTACTTCTCGCTTGCAAAAAAAGAAATAGTGGGATGCTTAAGTTAAAATGTTCTGCCCAGAAATCAAAGACATAGAAAGATAATTTTCTGTAAACAATGTTTCTTATTGTTTTGGGCCATATTCCAATTTCCAAATGTAGATCTATTGAACAAAGTTTCACATCAATTCAAATGTAGTATTTAAATGTATTTTCAGTGGGGAAAAGTGAGATATTATCTTACAATGAACATCATGTTCATTCCTAGAAATAACTCAGTGCTGCAGATATTGAGCTCATACTTCTCAGGTTCAAAATTACATACCTTTTATAAAAATGAGAACTAACTATTCAAACACTATTCCATCTGAGGTCACATCTTGGACTTGAGTTCCAGAAGCATCTATTCTGGAATCTGGCTGATTCTACTATTTGTTAATAGGGAGACTAAAATAGCAAAAATAAGCCATAGGAAAAGAACACAAAGGAAATACTGTGTCAGCCCATCTAAATGTATTTTCTATATCATTCCTTGTTTCTGAAAGCTGAGGCATACAGACTCAGGACCCAATAATCAACATGAATTGCCTTTATTAGAAATTCCACATTAGACAGAAGTCTGCACTATGCAGTGAGAGCAATTGTCCTGATGAAAGTTGTGTACATGGAGCTATATTGTTCCCACAGGGTAAAGTGATAGGGAAGGTGCCTACTTTGTTTTAAATGACTAAAGTCACAATAGAGCAAACATAGCCCAATAGTTTTCAAACAGTGAACAAGAGACAGCTGTATCTTGTGTTCCAGAGATAAAAGATGCTGTTTGTATATGCTCAGCCTAGGGAGTGTCACTATTAGGAGGTATAGCCTTGGTGTAGTAGGTGTGTCACTGTGGGTATGGGCTTTAAGACCCTTATCCTAGCTATCTGGAAGTCAGTCTTCCACAAGCAGCCTTCAGATGAAGATGTATAAATCTCAGCTCTGCCTGCATCGTGCCTGCCTAGATGCGGCTAAGGTCCCATGCTGATGATAATCAAATAAGCCTCTGAACCTGTAAGCCAGCCCCAATTAAATGCTGTCCTTTATAAGACTTGACTTGGTCATGGTGTCTGTTCACAAGAATAAAACCCAAACTAAGACAGAAGTTGGTACCAGAGACTGGGGTATTGTTGTGATAGGCTTTACCATGCTTTTGTTTGGAAGAATGTGGATTTGGGGACTTTGGATTTGGAAAGCAGTGGAATCCTTTAAGTAGAGCATAATAGGCTATCCAAGTAGTAATGTGGAAGACTTTGTTGCTGAGAATGATTTGAACACTGCAGATCTAGTCCAAGAGGTTTTAGTGGAGAAGGATTCTGGTATGTGGTGTAGAAATTGTTTTTGCAATATTTTGGTGAAGAATGTGACTGCTTTTTGCCATTGACTAAAGAGTCTGCCAGAGGTGAGGGTGAAGAGATTTAGATTAATTGTTTTGAAAAAGGAAGTCTCAAAAAAGCCTAGCAGAGATTTTGTTGTCTGGTTAAGTCTCATGAAGAGTGTTTTGAACAAGTATAGCAAGCTTAGAAGTGAAAAATAAAAAATATATTGTTGGAGTACTAAAAGAATTCCAGGAACTGGAGCTGGACCCTGTGTTGAAAGATATTAAATTGAATTAAGGGAGCGGTAAGCTTGGGGCAAGATCCCACCCAGCTAAGTTTAGGTCTAGGCATGGTAGTAAAAAACTTCTTTCCCAGGAGTCAATGACAAGCAGACCACTGAGTTCAAGGCAAGCCCAGACAGAGCAAGTTCTAGGTGAAGAAAAACTTAAACTCAGGCTTGGTGGACCACACCTTTAATCCCAGTGCTTAGCAGATTGGCTTGCAGATCTCTGAGTTCAAACTCAGTCTTCAGAGCAAGTTCCAGGACAGCCAAGCTTAGGCAGTGGAGGAGTTGGAAAACTGAAAACTGATGATAGTGTAATAGAACAAGGGGGCCATGTTCCAGCACCAGGAAGCAACAGAACTTGGCAGCTTTAGCCACATAGCTCTGGTTTTAGAGTCTAGAATAGAAGGGACTACTGGGCCAATTGGTGCTGGTTAGCTAGAGCTAAGAAATTAGTGGTGATTAAGAAGAGACCAGCATCACTGAGGTAAAATCTTCTAGGAAGTATTTTCTGAGAGCACAATGAAGCTGTGTTCCAGAGATAGTCAAGCTTGTACTTCATGCTGCTGTTCTTGGTAATGTAAGAGTTACCCAGGTGGTACTTGTTTTGAAGGCTTGAAGGGTTTATGATGAGTAACTAAAACTTGGCACTGAGTGAGGCCGTGGAAGGTCATTGGTGAAGGTGTAGCCTCAGTTGCAGTTGATGACCCAGGACTGAAGGGGTCATGCAAAGGAGTCAAGGGGCTTGGGACCATTAAGAGAGCCTATGAGAGGCTATTGATGTAGCCTAGTTGCAGCTGAAGACCCCAGGGTATTGTAGACTCCAATACCATGGAATGATCACAAAAAAACAGCAGCAGCAGTGGAGTGGATCAACATGAGCTTAGAATGCTACAGAGGACAGAGCTGGAGAAGTGACATCAGCCCTTTGGGGGAGCCCAGAAGATCATGTGTGACCATGTATGACTGAAACAAGAAGCTGTGACATTGAAGCTGCCTTGGAGACCTCAAGATGTTTGAGATTCCAGAGCCCTGGGTTATCTGCTGAGAAAGGATACTAACAGGGAGTGGAGATAGACCAGGAGAAAGAAGTTTATTGCAGTCGGCAAAGATGAAAAAGGAGTTGGAGATCTGAAGATTGCTTTGACATCAGACATGGAGATGTAGAGATTGGAGTTTCCCTAGCTTCTTTACTGTCTTGCTTTGGGAATTACAGTTAAGTGACTGGATAAATCTCAGAATAGACTTTGAACTTTGGACATTTAATATTGTTGGCACTACTATAGATTATGGAGAATTTGGAAGTTGTACTAAATATATATTTTTTATTATGNAAGATTGCTTTGACATCAGACATGGAGATGTAGAGATTGGAGTTTCCCTAGCTTCTTTACTGTCTTGCTTTGGGAATTACAGTTAAGTGACTGGATAAATCTCAGAATAGACTTTGAACTTTGGACATTTAATATTGTTGGCACTACTATAGATTATGGAGAATTTGGAAGTTGTACTAAATATATATTTTTTATTATGGTATGGGTAGATATGGCCCCCATATACTCATGTGTTTGAAAAAGCCTATAGGAGCAAGGGAGTGGAATGTGATGGTTTGCATATGCTTGGCCCAGGGAATGACACTACTAGGAGGTGTGGCCTTGTTGGAGTAAGTGTGTCACTGTTGGTGTGGGTTTTAAGACCTACATCCTAGCTGCCTGGAAGTCATTCTTCCAGCAGGAGTCTTCAAATGAAGCTTTCAGCTCTGCCTGCACCAAACTTACTTAGATGTTGCCATGCTCCCATGTTGATGATAATCAACTGAACCTCTGAACCTGTAAGCCAACCCCAATTAAATTTTGTCCTTCATAAGAATTAACTTGGTCATGGTGTCTGTTCATAGCAGTAAAACTCAAACTAAGGCAGAAGGCAACTGAAAAGAGGAAATATTGCACAGCCTCTTTAATTCTCTTTTTCTTTAATTTTTCAAAATATAAAAGCATTCCTTTATTCAAGAAATACTTGAATACTAAATATTACAATAAGAAGGACTTGGATCCAGTGGAAAATATAAAAAAATAAAAATAAAAATAAAAAGCAATGAAATGTTCATATAGTTTTCGTTGATTAAGAGTAAAATGTAGAAGATCATGTAGTTTATCTGAAGAATAGATGACAACAAAGATGCCTGTTTAGGTGGGTGGCCATTGAAATTATTTCTGAAAGACATTTGAGCATAATCAGGATAAATTAGGAACAGAGTGTTAGAGCAAGAATACTCCATACTCCAGATACAGAAACATTACATTTACAGAAAAGGGAGTGTGTTTGGGTTGTGCAGAAAAATCACAGTGAGTTAGAGAACCTTGGCAGACCATCTTTTGAAAGTATCCAATAAGGACTAAATAATGTAGGACCTCAGAGGCTTTGGAAAAGCTTAGTATTCCATTACAAATGGTTGTGTTTTATATAGAAGGCCTGGTGCAGGTCAAACAAATGATTAACTTTATTTTAAAAGTAATCCACATTGGGTGGGGACATGTCTCAGTGGGTAAAGTGGGTAAAGGAACTGAATTCAGATCCTCAGCACTTACTTTTAAAACAAAACTAAAGAAACAAACAAAAAAAGGTAGGCACAGAGAAACACTCTTATAACCCCAATTCTTAGAAATAAACACAAAAGGTGTCTCATTAACCAGCCCCTATCCAATTGATAAGCTTGAGATTAACCAATGACAGACTATCTCAAAAAATAAAGTGAGAAATGATCCAGGAAGCCACCTGAAGTTGACCTCAATTGAGAAAATGCCTCTGTTAATATTGGGCTGTAGACAAGCCTATAGGGCATTTTCTTAATTAGTGGTTGATATGGGAGGTCTCAGCCCATTGTGGTTGGGGCCACCCCTACCTCTCATGGTGGTCCTGAGTTATATAAAATAGCAAGCTGAGCTTCTGGTTTCCATCTTTGCCTGGAGCTGACCCTGTGCCTCAGTTCTCCATACCCAAGTTGCACTAGTAGTGAGCTGGTCTCCCAAGAATGCTGCCACACCTGAAAGCACATGTGAGACCATCACTTCTGCTCACATTCCTGGTCCAAGAGGAACCCACCCAGAGCCATCAGGACATGGGAACCAAGGAAGCGAGGGACAGGATCTTTCCAGTTGTCATCTGCACCCCAGAGCTGACCCTGTGCCACAGCTGTCCATAACCAAATTCTTCCCTGAGAGAACTGGTCTCCTAAGAGTGCTAACACACAGGCTTACAGGAGGAATAAACCACAGTCAGAGACAGCAAGACCAGCTAACACTACAGATAACCAGATGGTAAATGGCAAGGGCAAAAACATAAGCATCGGAAACCAAGGCTATTTTGCATTGTCAGAACCCAATTTCCCCACCGCAGCAAGCCCTGTATACCTCAGCATACCAGAAAAGCAAGATTCTCAATGAAAATCACATCTCATGGTGATGATAGAGGACTTTAAGAAGCACATAAATAACTTCCTTATATAAAGAGGAGCACAGGTAAAAAGGTAGAAGCCCTTAAAGAGGAAACACAAAATCCCTTTAAGAATTATAGGAAAACACAAACAAATAGGTGAAGGAACTGAACATAACCATCCAGGATATAAAAATGGAAATAGAAACAATAAAGAAATCACAAAGGGAGACAACCCTGAGATAGAAAAACTCGGAAACAAATGAGGAGCCATAGGTACAAACATCATCAACAGAATACAAAAGACAGAGGAGAGAATCTCAGGTGCAGAAGATACCATAGAAAATATTGACACAATAGTCAAAGAAAAAGCAAAAATATCCTAACCCAAAACACACAGGGAATCCAGGACACAATGAGAAGACCAAACTTAAGGGTAATAGGTATAGAAGAGAGTGAAGATTTTCAATTTAAAGGGCCAGCAAATATCTTCAACAAAATTACAGAAGAAAACTTCTCTAATGTAAGGAAAGAGATACCCATAAACATACAAGATGCCTAAAGAACTTCAATAGATTGGACCAGAAAAGAAATACCTCCTGTCCCCAAAAACTCCACCAGAGAACTCCTAAACCTAATAAACAGCTTTAGTGCACTAGCTGGATATAGAATCAACTCAAACAAATCAATGGCCTTTCTCTATACAAAAGATGTACTGGCTGAGAAAGAGATCAGGGAAACATCACCCTTCACAATAGTCACTAACAGTATAAAATATCTTGGTGTGACTCTTACGAAGGAAGTGAAAGATTTGTATGACAAGAACTTCAAGTCTCNGTTGGCCATCAGTGGGAAGAGAGGCCCCTTGGTTATGCAGACTTTTTATGCCCCAATACAGGGGAACGCCGGGGCCAGGGGGTGGGAGCGGGTGGGTAGGGTAGCAGGGCCGGGAGGGGGGAGGATATAGGGAACTTTCTGGATAACACTTGAAATGTAAATGAAGAAAATATCTAATAAAAGTTGAAAAAAAAATTATCTACTAAGCCTGTAGTCAAAGATAGGATGTGACTAAGGATGCACTCAAATATGACATAATCTGGATATATTTCAGAAAAATAAAAATGCATACTGTACTTTTACAACTTAATAAATGATGCATAAATTAAAAAAAAAAAAGAAATACCTCCTGTGATATAATAGTCAAAAAACCAAATGCACAAAACAAAAACATATTAAAAGTAGTAAGGGAAAATGGTCAAGTAACATATAAAGACAGACCTATCAGAATTATACCAGACTTCTTACCAGAGACTATGATAGCTAGAAGATTCTGGGCAGATGTCATATAGACCCTATGAGAACATAAATGCCAGCACAAGCTACTATACCCAGATAAACTCTCAATTACCATAACAAGAAAGTAATCTTTTTCAACAAACCCAAAAGAAGATAGCCACACAAATATAATTCCACCTCTAACAACAACAACAACAAAAAAGTAACAGGAAGAAACAATCACTATTCCTTAATGTCTCTTAATATTAATGGATTCAATTCCCCAATAAAAAGACAAAGACAAACTAATAGACTAGATTCATAAACAGGACACAACACTTTGCTACATACAGGAAACATACCTCAGTGACAAAGACAGACACTACCTCAGAGTAAAAGAATG
Organism: Mus minutoides; assembly: GCA_902729485.2. Lineage (NCBI taxonomy): Eukaryota > Metazoa > Chordata > Mammalia > Rodentia > Muridae > Mus > Mus minutoides. Next base: position 947,689 of record LR750009.1, read on the forward strand.
GGAAAATTTTTCCAAGAAAATAGTCCCAAGAAACAAGCTGGAGTAGCCATTTTAATATTGAATAGAATCTACTTTCAACCAAAAGTTATCATAAAAAATAAGGAAGGACACTTTATACCCATCAAATGAAAAATCTACTAGGATGAACTCTCAATTCTGAACATCTATGCTCCAAATGCAAGGGCACCCACATTCATAAAAGAAACTCTACTAAAGCTCAAAGCACACATTGTACCTCATATAATAATAGTGGGAGACTTCAGCACTCCACTCACATCAATGTACAGATCATAGAAACAGAAACTAAACAGAGACACAGTGAAACTAACAGTAGTTATGGACCAAATGGATTTAAAAGATATCTACAGAACATTTCATCCTAAATCAAAGGAATGTACCTTCTTCTCAGAACCTCATGGAACCTTCTCCAAAACCGACCAGATAATTGGTCACAAAACAGGCTTCAACAGATAGAAGAAGATTGAAATAATCCCATGCATCCTATCAGATCACCACTAACTAAGGCAGTTATTCAATAACAACAAAAACAACAGAAAGCCCATATACCCTTGGAAACTGAAAAAATGCTATAATCAATGATAACTTGGTCAAGGAAGAAATAAATTAAAGACTTTTTACAATTTAATGAAAATGAAAGAACAACATACCTAAACTTATAGGACACAATGAAAGCAGTACTAAGAGGAAAACTCATAGTTCTGTGTGCCTCCAAAAAGAAACTGGAGAGAGCATACACTAGCAGCTTAACAGCACACCTGAAAGCTCTAGAACAAAAAGAGGCAAATACACCCATGAGGAGTAGATGGCAGAAAAAAATCAAACTCAGTGCTGAAATCAACCAAATAGAAACAAAAAGAACTTACAAAGAATCAACAAAACCATGAGCTGGTTCTTTGAGAAAATCAATAAGATAAATAAACCCTTAGCCAGATTAACCAGAGGGCACAGAGACAGTATCCACATTAACAAAATCAGAAATGAAAAGGGTGCTATAACAACAGAAACTGAGGAAATTTAAAGTCATCAGATTCTACTATAAAAACCTGCTCAACAAAAGTTAAAAATCTGGATGAAATGGACAATTTTCTAGACAGATACCAGGTACCAAAATTATAGCAGGATCAGATAAACCATCTAAACTAGTCCCATAACCCCTAAAGAAATAGAAGCAGTCATTAAAAGTCTCCCAACCAAAAACAGACCAGCTCCAGATGGGCTTAGGGCAGAATTCTATCAGACCTTCAAAGAAGACTTAATACCAATATTCTTCAAACTATTTCACAAAATAGAAACAGAAAGAATGCTATTCACTGCATTCTATGATGCCACAGTTACACTGATACCAAAACCACACAAAGAGGCAACAAAGAAAGAGAACTTCAGACAAATTTTCCTTATGAGTATTGATGCAAAAATACTCAATAATGTTCTCACAAACTAAATCCAAGAACACATCAAAATGATAATTCACCATGATCAAGTAGGCTTCATCTCAGGGATGCAGGGATGGTTCAATATACGGAAGTCTGTCAATGTAATCCACTACATAAACAAACTCAAAGAAAGAAAGTACATGATTCTTTCATTAGATACTGAAAAGCATTTGACAAAATTCAGCATCTTTTCTTTTTTTTAATTTGTTTTATTTGCTTGTTTAATTGGTTTCATCAAAAACTCTGTCTTCCCTCTGCCACTCTGCACAAAGTCCCCTCTGCCCATGCCTACTCTCCTTCTCCTCTGAGAGTCCCATCTCCCAACCCTGGCACATCAAGTCTCTGCAGGATCAGGCACATTCTTTCCAACAGAAGAAGGCAGCCCTGTTGTGAAACAGACTTCACAGAAAGGCTACAGCTTTTTTTTATTAGATATTTTCTTCATTTACATTTCAAGTGTTATCCCATAAGTCCCCTATACCATCCCCCCACCCTGCTCCCCTACACACCCACTCCCACTACTTGGCCCTGGCATTCCCCTCTACTGGGGCATATAAGCATTGCTAGACCAAGGGCCTTTCTTCCCCAATAATGGCCAACTAGGCCATCTTCTAATACATATGCAGCTAGAGACATGAGCTCTGGGGGTTCTGATTAGTTCATATTGTTGTTCCATCTATAGGGTTGCAGACCCCTACAGCTCTTGGGTACTCTCTCTCTAGCTCCTACATTGGGGACCCTGTGTTCTGCCCTATAGATGGTTGTGAGCATCCACTTCTGTATTTGTCAGGGACTGTCAAAGCCTCCCAGGAGACAGCTATATCAGGGTCCTTTCAGCAATATCCTGCAGGCGTATGCAGTAGTGTCTGCATTTGATGGCTGATTATGTGATGGACCACCTGGGTGGGGCACTCTCTGGATGGTCCATCCTTTAATTTTAGCTCCAAACTTTGTCTCTGCACCTCCTTCCATGTATATTTTAATACCTATTCTAGGGAGGAATGAAGTATCCATGCGTTGGTCTTCCTTCTTGATTTTCTTGTGTTTTGGAAATTGTATCTTGGGTATTCTAGGTTTCTGGACTAATATCCAAGAAATTTTAAAAAATTAAAGAATTTTTAGAGATTAATAAAAATGAAGCCACAACATACCCAAACTTATGGGACATAACTTTCCTAAGAGAAAAACGCATAGCTCTGAGTGCCTCCAAAAAGAAACTAGAGAGAGCATATACTGGCAGTCTGACAGAACACCTAGAAACTCTAGAACTAAAGGAAGCAAATTCACCCAAGAGGAGTAGATGGCAGGAAATAATCAAACTCAGAGCTGAAATCAACCAAGTGGAAACAAAAAAAACTATTCAAATAATCAACCAAACCAGGAGCTGGTTCTTTGAGAAAATCAAAAAGATAGATAAACCCTTAGCCAGACTAACTAGAGGGCAAAGGGACAGTATCCGAATTAACAAAATCAGAAATGAAAAAGGAGACATAACAACTGATCCTGAGGAAATCCAAAACATCAGATCCTACTACAAAAGCCTATACTCAACAAAACTGGAAAATCTGGATGAAATGGACAACTTCCTAGACAGATACCAGGTACCAAAGTTAAATCAGGATCAGATTAACAATCTTAACAGTCCCATTTCCCCTAAAGAAATAGAAG
>LR750009.1:951146-989229 GCA_902729485.2 Mus minutoides
CTATAGGTGGAATAACAATATGAACTAACCAGTACCCCCAGAGCTCGTGTCTCTAGCTGCATATGTAGCAGAAGATGGCCTAGTTGGCCATCATTGGGAAGAGAGGCCCCTTGGTCTTGCAAACTTTATATGCCCCAGTACAGGGGAACACCAGGGCCAAGACATGGGATTGGGTGGGTAGGGGAGCAGGGTGGGTGGGTGGGGGAGGGTATAGGGGACTTTCGGGATAGCATTTGAAATGTAAATGAAAAAATATCTAATAAAAATTGAAAAAAAAACTCTACAGTCAGTTTAGCATGGGGAGATTTCAAAATTGCCTAATGTGTTTCTTTTAGTATATTTCTCTACAAGAAGAAAAGAAATGCTAGTTTGACCTGTCTGAGTCCCCTTCTTGTGCAACTGAGAAAGAACAAAGATTGTCTGTCCAGGTAGAAGGCATGAAGCTCAGGTAAGAGGATCCTATCAACAACCTGCTTTAAAATATCTTTGATCCAGACAGAAATCACGTTCAAAGGCAGGGACCAGTATGATATTCTGAATAGAATCTGAAGTCTTCTGTGACCTCTCAGACTTCATGGAAATGGTTCTCAAATCTGCCATGTGCTAGGATCACTTGTAAGACTATAATTTCGACTCTGAAAGGCAACGATGGAGTTGGGAGCAATGGCAGTACCTAGCATGAGCATATGTGATAACTTTGCCAAGTGTGACCATGCCTTACAGTGTGATCACTGACTTACAGGATCACTTCCAGTTGACTTACTCCTGAGTCTATCAGAACTACATATAACCAGTCTCCATGAATTAAGAAGCTATGTGAATAGTACCAGAAAAGTATATGAAGATCAGCACTCCAAGATATTTAAGGTGTGTTTCAGCTACCGGTAGCATGAGTACACCTGGGAGCTTGTTAAATCTGAGGAACCTCAGACCATCCGGGACCTCCTGCATCTGAATCTGCATTGTATCCTGATCCCAGGAGGATTGGGTAGCACAGTTGGGAAGTACGACCCTCCAGCAAACTTGTCGGTGAACTGGAAGCGCTTAGATGAATTGTATTCAAAAATACACATTTGGTGAGCTGATGTTCTCACTTCTCATATAAACATAGGAGTGCTATTCAGAATAGATTTTACAGGGTTTTTAAGAGACTTTGAGAAAAGAGGTTTATATTAATATTAGACAGAAGCATTTGTAACATCTTTGGCCTTGTCTTCTGCCCTCTTTACTGGCACAGTCTCATTGGGATCACACTAACAAGTCTGATTGTTCCTTCCAGCTTTACAAAGGATGTCACGCATTCCCAATTCTAGAGAGACACCTGGTTCTTCCTGGGTGTCTTAGTCAGGGTTTTTATTCCTGCACAAACATCATGACCAAGAAGCAAGTTGGGGAGAAAAGGGTTTATTCAGCTTACACTTTCCACATTGCTGTTGATCACCAAAAGGATGCAAGACTGGAACTCAAGCAGGTCAGGAAGCAGGAGCTAATGCAGCGGCCATGGAGGGATGTTCTTTACTGGCTTGCTTGAGTTCCAGTCCTGACTTCCCTTGGTGATGAACATCAGTATGGAAGTGTAAGCTGAATAAACCCTTTCCTCCCCAATTTGCTTCTTGTTCATGATGTTTGTGCAGGACTAGAAACCCTGACTAAGACAAATTGGTACCAGCATAGTGGGGTATTCCTGTGACAACCTGACCATGTTTTGGGGAGGACTGTGGAAGGACTTTAAAACTTAGGGCTAGAAGATCCATTCATTATTAAGAGCTCTGTCAGATGTTGTGTAGGAGCTTGGAAGATAATGTTGAAAACAGTGCAAAAGATGGAGGCCTGGCTTGTGAAATTTCAGATGAAAGATTAATGACTCTTTTCAGGACCATTGCTATTTTGATTGTGAAGATTCTGTGGTTCTGGTTAGCTGGAACTGAAGAATCAGCTATGATTAACAAGATAGCAGAACTACTAAATCGAAAACTTTGCATTACTGGGACTATTGATGCTGATTAGCTAGAGCTAAGAAATTAGCGGTGACTAAGAAGAGACCAGCATCATTGAGGTGACATCTTCTGGAAGTGTTTTCTGAGATCACAGAGGCTATGTTCCAGAGATAGCCAAGGTTGTATCTTGTGCTGTGGCAGGACTTGGTAATGTGTAAGAATCACCCCAGTGGTACTGGTTTTGAAGGCATGAAGGGGTCATGAAGAGCAGCTGAGGTTGGGCACTGTGAGAGCCCACGGAAGGCCATTGGTGAAGGTGCAGCCTCAGTTGCAATTGATGGCCCAGAACTGAAGGGGTAATGAAAAGGAATTGAGGCTTGGCACCATGAAGAGAGCCTGAGAGGCTAGTGTTGAAACCAAGTTACAGTGGAAGACAGCAGCGTTTTGGAGATGCCGGTACCATGAAATGACCATCAAGAACAGCAGCAGCAGTGGAGTACAGGCAGCTGGAGCCTAGAAGACAATATGTGTGCTACAAAGGGCAAGGCTGGAGAGTTCACCCAAGCCCTTGGAGGAGCCCAGATGATAGTGATTTGGATCCCGGAGATTGGATTGTTGGAGACTGATTTTTGCTTTTGATTGTGACTGTGCCCTGATGTTTTTCCCTCTTGAAGGAAGTATTTGAGTGGATCCCACAGTTAAGAGACTTTTAGTTGTAAAAAGACTTTGGATTTTAAAAGACATTGGATATTTTTTAAGAATTGAACTTTTAATATGTAAAGACTGTGGGACTTTTAAAGTTGTTTAGATCTTGGGGATGAATAAGAAACTAAGGTTGAGGCTTACTTACTAGTGATGTGTTCTTGTGTCAAGTTGACAAGGGGTCAATTGTACTGGCTAGTTTTGTGTCAACTTGACACAGGCTGGAGTTATCACAGAGAAAGGAGCTTCAGTTGGGGAAATGCTTCCACGAGATCCAGCTGTAAGGCATTTTCTCAATTAGTGATCAAGGGGGAGGTCACCTTGTGGGTGGTGACATCTCTGGGCTGGTAGTCTTAGGTTCTATAAGAAAGCAAGCTGAGCAAGCCAGGGGAAGCAAGCCAGTAAGTAACATCCCTCCATGGCCTCTGTATCAGTTCCTGCTTTCTGACCTGCTTGAGTTACAGTCAGTCCTGACTTTGTTTGGTGATGAACAGCAATGTGGAAAGTGTAAGCTGAATAAACCCTTTCCTTGCCAACTTGCTTCTTGGTCATGGTGTTTGTGTAGGAATAGAAACCCTGACTCAGACACTGGGTCTGTTTAGTTCTGATCAGCCACCAAAGAACCAGAGACTGCCTATTTTCTTTGACCCTTTTGGTTAACTCTGGGTCATGTTTTGTCCTGTTTGCCCTAAAGCACAGCAGTGTGTGAACCTTGGTTCCACTCCAATGGTTCTTTCAGCAGCTTCCTGACCTGACAGATGCACATAGGCTGCATCTCTGCCTCTTCACAAGCATCACATAAAGAAAAACGATAAACTTTCCTGTAGTTTCAACTTCCAGTTAAATTAACTCACAGAAAATGATTCTGAAAAAACACCATCTCTTTCCAGTCCATTAGACAATGCCAGACCCAAACTGAATTATGTGGGGGAAGCCCCTTCCAGGCTGTGTCTCTGGAAATCCCTTAATTAGTTATTAGATGCAGTTGTGGATGACTAGTCCTGTGGTTTTCCTGAATTCAGTCAGGTCTTCTGCTGTCCACCATACCTCTGGGACCTCTTTCCCTGTGGGCTGGCAAACGTGCCTATTCCTGACAATTGGTGCTCTTGATATACAAGGGAGATTTCCTGTGTGCTTAGACAGTGAGAACACCTTTAGTACCCGAGCAAGAAGCTGGGGTATATGAAAACAGATGTCCACAGAAAGTGCAGGTATATTGTAAATCTTTGTAGATGTTGACAGGTGACAGTACTTTAAAGAATATGTATGGAGGTCCTTATTTAGATACATTGCTTGAATGCAGATCTTCTTTTCTGTCCACCTATTTCTAACTTGAACTCACAATCAATTACTAGTTTCAAAGAAAGCTTGCTTTCCTCTAAATGTCTTGAATCCCAAGACAAATAACACATATTCAGCATGTCAGAATAGATGATGTATCTGATCATGGTATCGCTGAGTGGCTGAAAACATGCACATTTCAGGAGCATTACTAAAACCTGGACTGTCTGTTGTCATTATAATGTAGCAAAATGTGAAATGAAGCTAAGAAACAAAATAAAGCAATTCCTAAATTTTGGTCCTCCCTCAAATATTGCTGTAGAATGGATAAAAAAAACTTAGTGAGCAAAACACTGACTTTACATTATTGTTTTATAAGCCTAAATGCAAATAGCTGTCTCAGCATTATAAAAGCTTAATATAATCCATACACCTTAACTGGATTATCTCTAAAAGTAAATTTGGGTTGTTTTATGCAATTTCTATCTCAAAACTTTATATACCCATATAGTGCTAGAACACACAAGGTAAATATGCCAGTTTTTACTATTTATACTATAATGTGGACTATATTTTAAAACTCCTTATATTTATTTTGGGTCATATTTTAATGAGTTCATGGAAACTTGACCATATCTTGCTGGCAAAACAACCTCTACCTCAATTCAAATAGAATTGGCCAAGTATTTGATTTGCTAAGTTGGGCAACTGTGAAAGGAACAATGTTCTGACACCCAACATGAAGTTAATGGCATTTTCTACAGCTTAGACAGATATTGATTTACCTGTATTTTTTAAACAGTATTTTCCAAAAGATATTTCAGAGATACCAGTACTCTAAGTTTATTTTTTCCAAATGATCCAGCTTCTTTAGGTGACAAGCAAACATGATGTCATATTCCAAGACAAGAAAGACATGAGACCAGTAAGATTGTCCTACATTTCTGGTGCTGACAGAAAACAGAACTGTTCAGAAAATAATCCATATTATTTTCTACTTTCTGTCACAAAGAGTCAAAAAAGTACTCTTTGTACGTTCAGTATTATATTTAATATCATCCCATGCCTGCAAATTCACCCATTACTGAAGATGTTATAACCAAATATATTCATGAACAGCAAGACTGTTCTCCAGTTGTGCAGCCCAGATCTCTTTGTTAATTGCTACATGGCTTTGGAGAGAAAAAAAAAAAATCTCCTTTAGCCTGTTTCCTTGCAGGTAAGGAGGAGTGGCCATCCCACTGGTGTTAGCACTAAGAGAAGTGATTTAGTAATTTATTTAAGGAGTATTTATTGAGTGTCTGCTGCATGCCATGCACCACTGCAGGTGTTAGGAGCCTGGTGATGTACAAAACAGATGAGGCCCTGTGCTCACTGACAACATGTCCTGTGACAAGAAACAGACTGCACCACACTCAGGAGCAGCATTGGCACTAGGTAAATAGTCTCTTCTACATGTAGTCATTCAGAACAGGCCAGGGCTACATGGGTTAAAAGTAGTTGTGGAAGGCAAAACTTCTCTTGAGTGTTTGCTTTCCAATTTGCACTTTGCTGTGATTTTTCTGTAAGTTTACAACAAGCAGTTATTATGCGAGCAATAAATTAAAAACAATAACAAAGGAGCAATGGCATAATTCAATGCACAACTAAAGTTGTTTCTTGGTATGAAGCAGAGGGAGTTATGAGGTTGGTATCCATTCCATAAACACTAATTATCAGCGGTGTTTTCAGCATAATGCAGACTTTCTAGCGCTCACACACTGGCTTATTCGTCTCCACTATTCCTCTTGTGCATTGGCAAGGTATCTGCCTGAATCTCCTCCCATGTAGATGGGCAGGTCTGTTTCTGCTTCCAAACCCTCATTTAATTAAATATAATCCTAAATGTATTTATTCCTTCTATACCCAGACACTCCCAAAGCCTCTATGACCTTTGCTCTGTTGATGACAAGGTTCCAATGTTCCCTGGTTATTTATCTACGTAGTGTGCTAAAGGATTAAATTTATGGCTTTGCAGGTACGGAGCACATAGTGAACTCCTGAAGCCCATCCACTTTCCCTGTCTCTTGTTTTTTAAAATAACCTGTCTTCTTCTGTATGTGCTCTATGACATCTCCATTTTCTCAACCCTTGCATGATAGGCATCCCAATTAATGATTTTCTTCTCTTTTTGCAGAGTATTGCTAAATTCCTTTGCTGTCATTGTAAGAAATCATTTTTTACTAAGTATTCATACATGTTTATAATGGGTTTTGACCAAATCCAGCCCCAATTTCCTACCTTACAGTCCTTCCCTTCTCTCCCTCCCCTTCACTTCCATCCCAGCTCCCTGTGCTCCTTTGATTTTAAAACACACTGAGTCCACAGGATGCCATCTGTATGTGCATGAATATAGGACCATCTGCTGGAACACAGGTAGTCTTTTAGAGGCCACGTCCCTGAATAAAATGTACTTCCCCTTGCAAAGCAGCCACTATTGCCATGTCTCCTTTTGAAAGGCATTTCAGCTCAAGCAAAGATACTAGCCTCCAGAATCCCAGCAACTATTCCTTCCTTGAAACCATGTAGTTATTCTGTTAGTCTCATCTCATTTCTGTAATTACTTTATTGATTTCCTCTGTTTGTCTTGCTGGATTTTGTTTAGTTGTGATGGATTTATATATTTATCTTAAAATGTATAATTTCCTTTTTGAATTTTATATATAATATACATGTAATATCAGTTCCTATGATGCCTCAAGAAGAGATTAGAAATGAAAAGTCCAAGTGGAGGTATTACTTGTTATAAAGTATTTGTAGTACAGCTCCTCTCACATTTGGGCATTTTATACTTAATAGTTTCTTAAATTTTTAAGTAGCATACAAAATCCCAGCACTTGGGAGGCTAAGCAAGGAAGTCTGAGTTTGACACCAGCCTGAGTTACAGAGACCTTCCTTCACAAACAAGAGAAAGGAAAGAAGAAGGAGGAGAAGAAGAAGAAGAAGAAGAAGAAGAAGAAGAAGAAGAAGAAGAAGAAGAAGAAGAAGAAGAAGAGGAGGAGGAGGAGGAGGAGGAGGAGGAGGAGGAGGAGGAGGAGGAGGAGGAGGAGGAGGAGGAGGAGGAGGAGGAGGAAGAGGAGGAGGAGGAGGAGGCCACGACGGCCCCCATCTACCTCCAACAAATACATAATTCAGAAGAGCCAGGATTCTCCAGAACTGCCTAGTTCTTTCCACCTGTGGGCTTTGTCTGATGCACCTCAAGATTAGTGACACCTCAGATTCTAAGTGGCCTGCTCAATCACAAGGGAGACTAGTCCTCTCAGGATGACAAAAGCTCCCCTCTAACTGTTCACAGTTGCAAATTTGCCTCTTGTTCTGCTCACATCATAAACAACTGTAACATTTCAAAATTACAGGAATTTAGTCCCAGGAAAAAAATTTGTACACACATAATGTAATTTTCCTATTCTTTTCTTTGCTGCCAATTACAAAACGAATATTGACACCTGAGCTTGACTGTGGTCTCCAGCTGAGAAGTATCATATTTTATTATTTACTTTAAACCAGAGGACACAGAATTAAGACTAGCCAGTCATATAATAACACATGGCTATGGCAAAAAAAAAAAAAAAAAGTCTTAATAGCCACACGCCTAGGAGGAAAGGAGCTTGCTCAGAGAAGAGAAGGGAGGAAGGGAGATAAGGGCACACAGAGATGAGCAGGGTGTAAAATGACCAAACACTATTTATATGAATTAAACTGTCAAAAACAATTCATAACCTAAACATACACAATAAGCATTAGAAGAGAAACCCACCCATGGGGAGCAGTGTGGAGGACTCCAAACCTACTCAGCTTACCCATCTTTTGATTGGTAGGAGCTAAGTGCCATACTCTTCCTAAAGTATCTCTGAAATCTTTGATCTAGTAAAAAAAAAAAAAAAAAAGAGAGAGATCAGCCTGGTATGTTGGTCGTCCACTCCAGTGGGAGACACATCTCAAAGGATTACAGCAGATAGTGATGGAGCAGTATACCTGAGTCCTTCATATGCCTTCACCATTATGTACACATACCATACAACACACAGACTACACACACACACACACACACACATGGCATGGGGTGGGCTTTAAAAATAAACAATGCAGCAGAAACCATTTAGTGATTGACTGTGTACAGAAGTTAAATTAGATGGAGAATAACTCAGTCAGTAAATGGATAGGCAGTGCCATGCTTTAAATGTTTGCCTCCTCTGAAGCCCTAACTGAGGAAAATTGCTGTGCCAATGTGAAAAAGCACAGCCATTGAGTATCATGAAACTAATAAGGCTACAAGGCTGAGTGCCCCACGCAGCACTGTGACAGGTGTCTTTACATGGAAAGGAAGACTCAAGCTAGTAAACTTGCTCTCTCTCATCATGTGATTGATACTCTCCACCAGAGTAGGGGAAGACCCCAGGTCCTGGATCATGGGACTTCACCATTCTCAGAACCATGAGCTATCAAACCTCTATCAGACACTCAATCCATAATACTCAGTTGTACAACAAGGAAATGACAAGAGAGTTGACTAAGGACAGGACTAGGTAATAATTTATTCTGAAGCTTCGTATAAGAAGTTCTTAAGCTATGGTTGTGGACAATATCGAGAAAGGATGAAAACTGAAAAAAGAAATGGGAAAGAATGAATGCTTTCACATTTTAGAAGTTTTTCTTTCCCCAGTGTGATTTATTAGTCATATCCATAAGCCTGTATATAACTCCATCTCTAAGGACAGAAACTCAAAAGGTCCCATTTGTAACAGGATCCTATTTTCCTATACTTCCTGGACCATGGGATTTTAACTATTATTGACTAAATGCTGAGGTCACTCTGACTAAGGAACACGAGAGAAGATAGCTGGAGAAATCTTGAGATTAAATCATACCAAAATAATCTACCTAGATGCCTTATATGCCATTCACCTGGATATGTAAATGCCCTTCTCCCAGACAGTTAAAGTTATGTCTTCCTTGATTTTTTTTCAGTGTTTAAATTCACCCCACTTTAAAGTTTATCTCAGATCACAGAAATAATCACTTTCATTGCATTATTTTACTCAATTTTCTGTGGACTGAAAGTCTTTCTTGTTTTTCTTGGGAAGCCACGGGCTCATTCAAAGACTGGAAAATATAATTACTTTGTGGTAGATAAACATATACTATAAATGGAGTCCATGGAAAACCTGGAAGTCCTAAAACCACTGTACAGCTCAGTGGTCTCCAAAGCAAGCCTGCCTACCCTAGAAGTACACCACAATGCTGCCATGGCATACAGAGCCATGCAATTACCCAGGCTTCAGATTCATAAATAAACACAGGGCCATGTGCGTGTTAGGCTCTTTACCACTGAACTATATCCTGCTTCTAAAGTAAGTGATTTCAAAGACAGTGTGACAAATCTTTTTCAAATCAGATCCTCATGACACAAAAGAACAAAAGGACCTTACTGCACCATCAGCAGAGAGGCAATCAGAAGTAGATGATGAGTGTTAATTACAGCAAACAGAGCTTCACAAACTGGGTAGCTCTGATTCATATGACAAGGGCCCCCATGTGTTTACTTATCTCAACACATTTCCCTTGTATTTAACCCTATCAACCAGAGCAGGGGGACAATGTCCTAAGCATCCTATGCTCTAGCTTTAAAGATTACTTGCTTATAGAAAACAGATTCTGTAAAAACAAGTCATCTCACTCAGTTTTTTTTTCCTATTTGAATTTTACAACTCACATAACTAACTTCAAATTTTATAATAGCTTTACATTATTCTGATCAAATATAGATCAGTAAATTTCTGCCATGTCTCACTTGGATTTACTATAAACTTTTATCATGTTTTCATCATAAAAAATTAATCTTCAGATGTCAAGGACATTTTTAATGCCTATAGGCTTCATAGTTTAATCAATGGAAAAGTCTCAAATATACATGCCTATTATTAGATAAAACACATGGTGAAAATGAAGAATAAATCCACAGTTAGAAAAAGAAAATTATAAAATATCTGACTTTTAAAAACAAAAATTTTTCTCATATTTTAAAACTGTTGAGAGTAGAGTTGGAGAGATGGCTCTTCTTACTGTGGACCTGGGTTTGGTTCCTATTACCCACATGGTGGCTCACAATTGTTTGGAACTCAATTCCAGAAGTTCTTACCTCTTCTTCTAACCTCCATAGGACCCAAACACACACACACACACACACACACACACACACACACACACACACACACACACACACACACGGGGGGGGGGAGGAGAGAAAGAAAGAGAAAGACACACACTCATACACATTAAATGAACAAACAACTGTAAAAATGTTAAAGGGTCATAATGCATATATGTTACATTGCTATGATTCTGGATTCTACTAAATAGACTGTTATGGTACTTTATATATGCTTGGCCTAGGGAGTGGCACTGTTAGGAAGTGTGGCTTCGTTGGAGTATGTGTGGCCTTACTGGAGGAAGTATGTCACTCTAGAGGTGGACTTTGAAACCTTCATCCTAGCAACTTGGGAGCCAGTATGCTCCTGGCTGCCTTCAGATTAAAATGTAAAACTCTTAGCTCCTTCTCCAGCAACATGTATGCCTGGGCACTGCATGCTTTCTGCCTTGATGGTAATGGACTGAACCTCTGAACCTGTAAGGTAACCATAATTAAATGCTGTACTTTATAAGAGTTGTCTTCTCCATGGTGTCTGTTCACAGTAATGGAAACTCTAACTAAGACAAGCATTTTAAGAGTCATGCTGGAACTTGGAGAACCTGTGTATGCAAAGGGCATGCTGGGCAAACATGACAACTGACATTCAGCTCCCACCACCCACATAAAAGCCAGATAAGGTGCTACACACCCTTAACCACACTGCTTGGCATGGTAGGGTAAGAAAAACTCATGGATCCCTGGAGATCTTTGGTCAGACAATCTACCAAACTGTTAAGTGCTATATTCAGTGAAAGACCCTGGCCCAAATATGGTGGAGAGTAATTGAGGAAGACACTTGATGTCAACCTCTGGCCTTTACAACCACATGTGCACATGACCATATAAACACACACACACACACACACACACACACACACTTTATATGTGGAATGATGTATAGCCTCCCCCAGCCTTGAGCAGGTTGACTCAGACCTGTTCTGCCACTGTGAATGAGACCACCTAGGATGGAGTCTTCCATAGTTAGCTCTATTTTGTTCTGCCACCCTCTCTTCTCCCAGACACTGCTATCTGCTGAGAGGCTGAACCTGTCTTCCTGAGATATACCTGAGGTAGCTGGCAACCTGTCCATTGGCGACCTAGTGCTAACAACTCTGGCAGATCAAGTGCTGACAGGCTGGCAACAAAGCATCAAGAATGGCATAGCAGGGGATGGGCCTTCCCCCTTTATAAGCTCAGACTCTTAGTAAACATTGGGCCTTAATCGGAATCTGTCTTCATCTCCTTACTTCTCTTGCCATTTCCTCCCATATAGCTCCAGCCTCCCTCTCAGGAACCCAGTTTGTGTGGCCACGGGCGGCTACAATGATGTAAAATGATCACTTCAGAATCATAATACTTAAAATACGACAAAACAGCATCATTTTACATGTTTTTTATTGTGATAAAACATTTGAGACTTGAGATCTGTGAGTGCCTAGCTTGTAAACTTTATTTTAGAATGTGCAATATCAAAAATAATTTAATTGTTACTTCCCACAGCAGCGTACTTTGATCTTCACCAAGGATCATTTGATGATCTCACACAAGCTCTGAATTAAGTTCCAATTAAAACCCAGGTTTTGCTTGTTCTGTAAACACTCAGCAGACCCTTTCCTGTTCTTTTCTGGCATTTGTTCTTCTTGTGGGTCTGGCATGCAAACACACTAGAACAAGCACTAATGGGAAAAGGTTACACAATGTTAAATGGTCCTTTGTAACCTTTCTGTTTAAGCTTGTTTTAGAAAAGAATAACTTGAGCGAATTATCCTGGTTTGTTTAGCAGATATGACTTGCAGCAGAGAGGTAAGAGTGGTTCCTAAATTTCATTGCTAACACCACACTGTGAGTCCATTGCTTCAAAAACAATTTCTCTGCCCTTCTAATGTTAGACATAGTTAAAAAGAAACACATTAGAAATAGACATTGCCCCATCTTGTGCTGTCTGATAACTCTGTTTGCCTTTCTCGGGAACCTTTTTCTTTCATAGACTTTTCTCCTGGGAATGCGCCTGCAGAGCACATGCACTAAATCAGCTGTGAATCTTTTGCAATCCATTTTCTTTTGATGTGCTCATCTCAAAACAACTGAGCAAGAGCAACTGAGCTGGCTTAGAAGGTAAGCATGCCTGCCACCTAGCTTGGCGACCAAAGTTTTATCACCAGGTCCCACATGCTAGGAGAGAATCAACTCCCACAAGTCATCCTGTGACATCCATGACACACACGTGCCCCACAAAAACACAAACAAAATAGACTAAAATTCAAGTGAAAAGTAACTTCCTAAATTTATTCTACACATTTTATAATTTCATGGCAGATTCTGGTCCATTTCTTACTTTTTGAGCTCTATGTAAATTCACATTACAAGGATACAGCCTTCCTTCTACAGCCTCTGACACTTCTTTTCCATTTCTGCTACCCCAGAATTACACCTCCCTGAGGAATTCTGTAATCCTATGGTCAGGGTGACACTCAGCCTTCAAAACTCTAGACAACTCTCTAGTGTTGACTTAGAATAGCACAAATCTCACACTTTCACTGCATCACCAATTCTAAGTTCAGTGCCTAGTTCAACCAATAAATAAGCTGTTGTAAACATACAAAAGAATAATTTCCACTTAAAGTTGTGTGAAAGAAAGGGCAGCATCAAACTCAGAAAGAAAAATAGTCTTTGTTTCTCTTCATTTTGTTTGCTTTATTTATATTATTTTCAGACAAGGTCTCACTCTGCAACAAAAGCTCACCTCCAACTCCTGGCTACAATCCTGTCTAGAACTCCTGAATCCTGGGATTGCCATCATGCCTGGTTTGAGAATCTTTTGTGTACTATGCAAGTCCAATTTTATGTTAGTTTTTATATTTCAGAAGAAAGAGACCTTAAAATAATTTGACTCACTTTTGCTCTATCATATTTTCTAGAAATCTATATTATCAAAAATGTATTTTTAGTAAAACTGGCCAATGGGCTCTATCCAGTATTAAGAACTTTTATTTGGGCACATATGTCAAACATAATTTCTACTGAATCTTTAGAAACTATGACCATATCTGAAATACAGTAAGTGCTTAGCAAAAACTGGATGAACAAGAACTGTAAGAATCATTATGGATATCTGAATTCATGATAACTTTCTGGTCTGACATCTGATAATTAGATATCACCATTTAGCCCCTAAATTAAGGTAGATAGCAACCAGAAACATGACATTTTAAGTTTAGGTAGATAGCAACCAGAAGCATGACATTTTAAGTTTCTTCTGACTATATCTCACAGGTTCTGTAGATTATCTGTTTTCTCTACACATTATGTAACTGTGGACAAAGAACTTCATCTCTGTTGATGGCCAGCTCTCCTTCCAAATGCAATAATGGTCATCATAGGCTTCTTGAGAGATGATCCTTTGTGAACACTTGAAAGTTTGATCCTTTGGTCCACAGGAAAGCAGTCTCATTTATAAGCTATCACTGTCTTATCACAGCTCTTCCATATGGGAGATCAATGCACAGTGGGGAGATAAACACACCACTAGACTGACTAGCTCTGTTGCTGTAGGTGAGTAGAGTCATTGCTTTACTAAATACATTTTTGTTTCATTTTTATTAGATATTTTCTTTATTTACATTTCAAATTTTATCCCCTTTCCTCATTTTCCCTCCAAATTCCCCTTATCCCATTTCTCCTCCCCCTGCTCACTAATCCAGTTATTCCTGCTTCCTTGTCCTGGCATTCCCCTACACTGGGGCATCGAGCCTTCACAAGGCCAAGGGCCTCTCCTCTCATTAATGTCCTATAAGACCATCCTCTGCTGCATATGCAGCTGAAGCCTTGAGTCCCTCCTTGTGTACTCTTTAGTTGGTGGTTTAGTCCCTGGGAGCTCTGTGTGTAATGGTTGGTTCACATTGTTGTTCCTCCCTATTAACCATAAAATTAATTCATCTAGGCAAGGAGCTTGTTCCCTGTGATGAAACCAGAACATAAAATATTTGGTGGGTATTAGGGCTTAAAGGTGGAAATAAACAGACAAGTCACAATGTAGTAAAAGAAGAATTTTTAGGTTTCTTTGGTGAAACAAAAGCAGATATAAAAAGTTACAAAGATTTTAGATTTTCATTCACAAAAAAAGCCATTCACATTTTACACTATACATGTTATAATATAAATACAGGGAAGTATTATGTGCACTGTAATGAAAAAGAAAAAAAAAAGCCCTAGTAAGTCAACACAGTGATTTTCTGTGCTCTAGTACACATTAGGATGGATTACATTTACTGCTGAGACCCAGGACCTTGCCTAAGACACTATGTATGCTTGAGAGAACAGTCATTCTCTCTAAGCTAAAGGAGCATTCATGGGAAACAATTGACATAGGACCAACTCCAGTCTGCTCTTCCTCTACTCTTCTTTGTTGAATATATATTTTGAGCTGATGTATAAAACATAAAGTCTGTCCATACTTATGGGACACTGCACAATGCTTTAATGCTTGCTTTCATTGTGTCATTTCAAATCTGGTTTCTGTTCATGTTTTATTTGTAATTTTTCTGTTAGTTGTTGTAAATTAAGGGAATGGATGAGCCTTAAATGCCTTCTTTCTGAGAGCAGGTTTAACTTTGAGTCTTAAAATATCTAGATAATGATTCCCATGTCATCTTCAGCAACCACTATTCAAATGCAAGGGGTAAAGGGTGAAGTGAAAACGTCAGCACATACACTCCATCTAACAGTAAGCAATGGCCACACTATTCTACATTTTCACACTTGCTTGGAATGGGCAAATACCACTTATGGATAGCTAAACACATTTCCATTCTCCGTAATAAACACTTGGAAGGAAGTACCTATATTATAAGGTTTTAAACTGTGAAAAATTATAAAAGGTAACACTGAGAAATTACTAGCATACTACATTGATTTCAGGTCTTGGGGAAAATAACATCCAATAAATTAAATCCGTATGGCTTACTTCATTTATTTACGTGTGCTCCGCAGTTGCAGCATTCATACATGAACATTCAAGATTTTTATAAAGAATTAAAATGGTTATATGTACAAAATGGTTTTTTTTGCACGAGTGTTGTTGTTTTAAGAAAATCCCCTCCCCCACCCTCCTCAACCCTTGATCTATATCCATTCCAAATATCTTGATCTGTTACCTTACCAGGGTTAGTGTTAAGAAAGCCATTGTAAATGAAACCTGGTTGAGTTAATAGTTAGCAATTTGACCCCTAAAAAAATGTTCCAGGTCATAGAAAAGTCCTCCATTCAGGCGCTTCGTGTAAGTGAAGAAAAAGGAACATGGCAAAGCGGAGTTACACCCTGGAGCTCCGAGCGAGAGTTTCATCAGCCAGGAATCAGCCAGGCATCAGCGTGGCTCCCGCAGCTGACATGCGTGCAGAAACCTGCATGATGCTGTTTGCTGGTTGTCCAGAAAAGCCGTCCTCAAACTTGCTGACAGTAAAAGGGTAGACAAAACCATTTCCAGCCTAAGCAAACTATAGCAAAGCTGCCAAACCAATGATTAAAGACCTTGAAAGCTGCATAATCATCATTAAATATGCCTGAACTAAGTGTGATGTTTTATTTTATATACAGGATTAAAATCAACATTAAATCATCTTATTTACATGGCCATCGGTGCTGAAATTGCGTTTTTTTAAATAGTACAGTAGGCTGGTGTAGAGGAAACAGTCTGCACTGGAGGCATTGGGAGAACTAAAGAAATTAGATAGGCTGAAAATGGTTATCTTCTTCGTTCATTTTCTTTCATTTTATTCGCTTTTTCAAAATTCCATGTTTCATTGAAAATATTTTAAGAGTACAGCCACCCCAAATGACCAGACGGCAGTCCCATAATCCAAACCAAGTTCTAATTCTTCTTGAGGTGATAGGAAAGGCACGGAAAGGCAGGGCTTTGGCTGAAATGATGAATGAAGCACATGTTCGCCATTTTAAGGATCAGCGCCTCGTTTCCTGCCACCTCCGGCTCCAGCGATGCTCATGTTTTGATGTATTTATAGAATTGTCCTTTGCTGATGAGGAATTTTTTAAGTATTTCTTAGAATAAGTCCTTTGGTATGCAGATGCTACATGGAAGAAAACAAAGAAAGAAGAAAACACAACAGTATTACTTGCTCCATACCCTAAACTACTGATACCACAGCCGTAAAATGTAGGTGTCTAGTATCTGTTAAAGCATGGTTGTCCATTCTTTCTAAAGGACCACTTACGGTTCATGCAGGTTATTTTAGGCATTGCCCATCTCCCATTTCCTAGGCACCGGATAGTTGGAAGGTGACGTTGAATGAAACCATCTTTGCAGTGATATCTAATCAAGGAGTTGATTTCATAACGTGGTTTCATCTTTCCAAAGGTCTTGGCATTTTCTACAACAGGGGGTTGGCCGCAAGCAACTAAGAAAAAGCAAATTGTGTTATTTTCAAGAAATCTAAGCATTTCAATTAGTGCAAGCATCAGAATTAATCTTGCTCTATTTCTTTACTGTAACAACTCGGAGCCTCAATCATATACCTTTGTAAAAGGCATTTATATAGAATTTTAAAATGAAAATAATTTTAAATGTTTAGATTGAAGCTCTGTATGTACATTTTTGTCTCATATCATGTCATTTTGAGTTCTATTTGTATTAAAATGAAATATCATTAAATGGCCATCTACAAAGTCACTTTTTAAAAATATCTCCAGAATAAAAAGCACCTAACATCAGTGAGTAGCCTATTAATACTCTTTTCCTTATTATCTCTCATCTTTTATTAACCATCTTGAGTTGGAGCAATGATATATTTCCAATAGTAAACTTATCACTATCACTTCCCAGAAAAAAACAAGCCACAAGAAAACAAAGCAAAAGCAGAATAATCTTTAACACCATTGACTTGAAATATAGACATATACTTTGAGGTATAAATAAAACGTTACCTGGTCCTACATATTCTATACTAAAACAGGGAAGAGTGGACAATGTTCTTGCCTCAGGACTGTCTGTCTATCTGCCTGTCAGTTGTTTGAGATAGAGTATCATATAGCACAAGCTGGTTTTGAATTCAATGTGTAGTAAAGGATAACAATGAATCCCTGGTCATTCTTCCTCTACTTCCCACACATTGATATCACAATCACATACTACTCTGCCTGGTCTATGTAGTTATGGAGACTGACTGGCCTAGGCTTTCTACACATCAGAAATTGAGGATAACTATGGAATTTATACTTCAAAATCTTAATATATTACATTTTTAATGATTATATTTGTTTAATCTATATTAGATTTATTTAATCTTTTTATTGTTTTTCAATGACAAATTCAGATTTAATTTTAATTTAATTCTGCTTTATCCAAACTGCACCTACACACTGCATTTATCATAATATTAAAAGCTATACTATGATACTGGCAAGCATAAGTAGAGAGAGGCTATGAAGATAGAGAAGATTAAAATAATCAGCTAGATAATTGATTGTATATGGTTCTGTATTGCACTGATAAATCAGAAGCTGAATTTATTTTTTATCAGTTTTAAAAAATAATTGCATGATTTCCTCAAAACTATTTATATATAAAGATTATTTTTACAAAGCTAAAATAATTCAGTTGAATATGGTAGTGGCAAGGCTAAGGAGCTAGGCTGGAATTAGTCCAAACACATAAGCTTGCATTTGGGAACATAGCAGAGCAGAAGAGGAGGCAGTCTTAGAACATGAACAATTGCATATTCATATGACAAAATATATTTGCTTCCCTACCTCACAGAACACATGGAAAGCCAGTTCTAGGTAGCTTAAACACACAAACACAAATGGCAAAGTTATAAAACATTCAACAAACAATACCAAATATCTTTATGATTTAGGATTCATAAAGACTTATTTTTAAAGCACAAGAAAAGCTGAAATAACAAATATTAAAAAATATGAATTATCTTCACCAAAACATATAATATGAGAGTAAAATAAAAAACACTACAAACTAGGAGAATATATTTATAAACTATATAACTGTCAGGAGATTAGAAATGAGGATGTAATAAGAACCCTATAAATCACAATAGGAGAAAGGAATCAATTACTAAAGTTAAAGAAAAGTCATGAATAAAAATATGTACTAAAGAACATCTACAAATAATTAATAAATACATGAATGTATAGTCAACAAATACCTAAGAAAGTGCAAATTAAATAAAAAAGGATAATATTTCATACACACCAACCTGGCCCATAATATCTCAAGTCCAATAATATCAAATGTTGGAGAAGTGAAGTGTCAGGGCCTCTCATACCTGGCAGGTGGGAGTGGAAGTTGCTACAAGTTTGGGATGTAATTTGGCATTTGCTAGTAAATATGTATATATATATATATATATACATATTCAGCTTCTTTATTCCTGGAAGTATGTCCTACAGAAACTCATGGAAGTCTACCAAAAGCAAGTTTAGGAATATTCATAGAAACATTATTTATAACAGTAAAAACACTGACTGCAGTCTACATATTTACTGGTAAGGAAACTGATCAATAAAATGTAGTTGTGCTAATGAACCATTTACACTGCAGCAAATGCAGAGAATGTGCAGCCACATACATTCATATTAATAAATCTCAACAACTAGGCAGAATGGCAAAAAAGCAAGGTACATATTACATATATAATATGATTCTTCTTATGTAAGCTCCAAAAAATTAGAAACAAATACTGTATTGTTCTAGGAGAATGTTACAGGAAAAAGCAAAGAAACCAAGTCATTATCTCAGGTAGGAATTTTAACTAGGAAACACCAACAAGATGGTCCAAAGGTGTATGGATACCAGGAAGGAAGGTGTTCTTTTAAAAATGCTGCTTTTCAAAATATTAAGCATCTTACCTGCAAATAATTAGAAGAACTACTTGAGCCTATAGGCTTATGGGTGTATAAATTATCCAACAGACCATTTAAAAAGCCTGTCTATATTGACATTATAAAACTTTTCTAGAACCATGAGAAAAAAATCCATTCTTTAATGAAGTGCTGTTAGCATCCTTGAAAACTCATTCCACAAAACAAAACAAAACAAAACAAAACAAAACAAAATGAAAACTCATTCCACATTGGGAAATTTAACACATGTTACTCGAACCTTTCTTGGCTTTAAAACTGAAGTTCTCAACCATTTTTCTTTCTCTCTAAACTGTATGTCATGAGTAGAGTCTTCTGATTGGCACAGTGAGGAGGGAATATGGAGGTAAGAGTACAGCTGGTATTCATCACACAAAGGGCCTGAAGAATGGTAAGTATTCTTGATGAATTGTACTGTCTATCACAGTAAAGATATATGCCCTGCTCAAAGAGTCAACGATGTTGCTGTAGTGAAACTGCTATAGGACAAACAAGCTTAGAAAACACAACAATGAAAAGCATGATGCTGGGACCACTCAGAGGTCACAAAAGGCAAACACAACATTTGGATAAAGACAGTTTATTAAAGACTTGTTATCTGGGAAAAGGGAAAACAGCAAATACTTAGTTTGCCATTTTTCCCAGTTCCCTGCAGAAGTGCTGAGGAGAGGCACAAATAGAAAGCTTTTAATGGAGACAAGGCCCTGAGGATAAGTGCTACCCTGGATGAGAGATCTTAATATTCTCTCTCCCCACACAGTTTGTTGTAGATGTTAAGTCTTGCCTATCATTTTTATCACACACACACACTGCACATGCTCTATTATGTTTTAATTCAAAGACAGTTCAAATGTATTTTACAATTTGCATTCTTTCTTGAAGTGGGTCTTGGTTGCCATAGGAATGAGATATCCATGCTTTAAAATCATTATCACTAGTAGTGTTCTCTTATGGAATGTCCATTGCTTTAGAAAAATGATTATACAGCTATACTCCATGCTACAGTAATTCAACCATATTAGTCATTGGCAAACATAAACGTCAAACTCAACTTTCTTTGTATGATTTTGTTTTTTTGTTTTTGTTTTTGTTTTTGTTTTCCTGCTTAACCAAACAATTCTCATTCTGAAACTTACTTTACTAATGGCCTTGTTTATCAAATGTTGAAGGCACTCAATTACAGACATAGGGATGACAGTTTTGTCCCATGGACTACTATTTAGAAAAAAAACCTCTTAGGGAGGGATTGCTTACAAATGTTCAAATGCGGACAAAGATTAAGCAATTAGTAAAAACAGTAAATACTTGGGATGAAGACTGTAGTGAATAGGAGCCTGTAGCCCCCCTCTAGAGCAGTTTCTCAGCTCTGTAGTCTCAGCCAACGGAAGCACTTGAACAGAAGCCAAGGGTTCCAGATCTCCCTACAAAAGCAATACTGCCCACTGCATAAGACTTGCAAAAGTTTTACTGTATCCACTTCACCAGGATAAAAAATGTCTACAGGTCTTTGGTTTGAATTTTTTAAAGTTGTTATGGGCAGTTTGCCTGTATAAATGCCACCTTTTTACCTTCAAAACTTGAAATCTAAAGTAAGGATAATACTGAAAACAAACCCTTTCATTCTATTGAGACAGCAAAACAGCCTTAGGCAACAAGAAAGGACAGAGCAGGTCTAATTTGCACCTCTGAGGATGAAGCCTTGGCTTCCTGACTCAGCTGCCTATTGATATGCAGATTTAGTGTCCAGCAGCAACCCTCCTTACCTGTTCCCTTCTTGCAAGTGTAGGTGAGATGGTAATTGCAGGGGACATCATTCCACTGACCATTCTCATGCCAAATGATCACAACGCAGTCTTCTCCAGCAGAAAAGAAACTGTCTGGCTGGTTGGGTCTCCAGTTCTCATATTGCTGTACAAATGGAGACAGAAGAAAAATAAATACTCAACAGTCAGAACCCCAGTGGCTATCTGATTGGAATGGACTCAACAATTTCTATTCACAGAACTGAACTTATTTTCATGGTAAATACTTTCAAACTCTTTGTGGGAATTATATGTATCTCAAAGTCTTTGTTTAACAAATAGCTATACTTTGTCAGTGAAATGTCCTTGAGAAATGTCTAGGTGTGGTTAACCTACATTTCTAAATACCCAATTTGTGCCCAATTGAACAAAGTAAATCATTATCTTACTGTTAATTGTTACAACAGCAGAAACGAAACACAAAAGTTTCACAGTGTCTTTTTAATCGATTATGATTTTTTTCTAGACTCACTCCTGAACTTTACCAATTGTAGTGTCTTAACCATGTGTATGAGTAGTAAGACTAATTCATGTGTAGCAATACTAAAAAGCCTCCTGAACCAGGTAAGAAATGCAAGCTCAGATTTACAGGATAAATAAGTGACAGTCACCGAGGAAACACAGGTCTGTTAGTGTTTCTTGAAATTCAATTTTAAATGCATTTTTGGTTTGAAATTGAGTAAAGAATTTGTCGCAGAAATGTACTGAGCCTTTGCAGTACATTGAGTTTCATAGAGACAGCTCCGGGACAAGCGAGAGCCTTACGGGGCACTGGACAACTGTGTGCCTTTCGGAGGAACATCGACAGCAAGGAGATCCTAAGAAGCTGAGACCAAAATGTACTCCTATGCATTCTTTGTGCAAACCTGCCAGGAGGAGCACAAGAAGAAGCAAGAAGTACTCAGAGAGGTGGAAAACCATGTCTGCTAAAGAAAAGAGTTAATTTGAAGACATGGCAAAGGCAGACAAGGCTCGCTATGAAGGAGGAATGAAAACTTTTTTCTGCCCCTGCCACCAAAGGAGAGACCACAAAGAAGTCCAAGGACCCCAATGAACCCAAGAGGCCTCCTTTGGCCTTCTTGTTCTCTTCTGAGTACCGCCAAAAATCAAAGGCAAACATCCTGGCTTATCCATTGGTGATGTTGCAAAGAAATTAGAAGAGATGTGGAAGAACACTCCATCAGATGACAAGCAACCCAAAAAGGCCGCCAAGCTGAAGGAGAAGTACTAGAAGGATATTGCTGCCTACAGAGCTAAAGGAAACCCCGATGCAGCAAAAAGGGGCTGGTCAAGGCTGAAAGGAGCAAGAGAAAGAACGAAGAGGAAGATGAGGAGGAGGATGAAATGGATGAAATATAAACTAAGATAAAGGATAATACCAAACTCAAACATCATTTCAGATGCCATTTGATGTGTGTATAAGACCAAACCAAAATCTAGAAAAACCTTATCAAGTTTCTATAAGTGCTCTGACACTGAGTATTCCATACTTTATAAATTCTACAGAGTATGAACAGCTATGTTTCTAATCAGTGAAAGCAAATATTATGAAATTACCTACATTTATCAAAAGTATTCATAGATTTCCAAGCTGGTAGAAACGGGCCTCAACAGATACCACTTCACAGTCCCAGCATCCCCCAACAGCTTTGTGCTTCTAGATGACATTTCCTACTGCTCTGAAGAGCACTGGGGCCGTTCTCACACTGAAGTTCATTAGACTTCTATGCCAGAGAACTTCTTCTTGGGGCTTAAACCAAAAAAGGATGTAATTGTCTTTGCTGAGAATTGCATCTGGCACCTAGCAATGTTTCAAAATGTGTTTTTGTTGTCTGGCAGCTCTGGCTTAATTGTGCAGGACCAGGTTTTTGTTGTGTGGCTTCTAAAAGAATGTCTAATGCCTACAGGGGTGTTTCACTATCACCTGCTCATAACTCAGTATTTGTCTTTCACCTTGGGTAGGGTGATTTGAATTTGTTCATCTTGTTGCCAAATTGACTCAGATTTGCTGTTTCACCCTTTATTATTATTATTATTATTATTATTATTATTATTATTATTATTATTATTATTGGCTTATTTAACTTCTATGGAAAGTGAGTAAAAATAAATCAAGCTTGGCTGAAGATTCAATAATGTCTTTTTTACTAACATTTAATATTAGGAGATATCCCTCCTGATGAAATAGATCCAGTTATAAAAATGTGAGCTCTCACTTTCCCTATTTCTAGTAACAAAGTGAGGATTATTTAAATAAACAGAGAAAAATATAGCACCTCCCATGTGAAATTATTTTTTCACTTAAAGCTATGAACAAGCATCTTGGCTGTTGGTGTTTGCCTGTTTTGTTCTTCAGTCTCTCTCTCTCTCTCTCTCTCTCTCTCTCTCTCTCTCTCTCTCTCTCTCTGTGTGTGTGTGTGTGTGTGTGTGTGTGTGTGTGTGTGTGTGTATTTGCCTTTTGCTTTTAAAGTAAGTTCTTACCACATAGTTCAGGCAAGCTTCAAACTTGCCTTGTAGTCTTGGGTGATCTACTCCGAACTAAGCCAACTCAACCTGCTCCTAGTGTTAGACTGGCAAAGCAGGAGTTATTCTAAAAAGCCAGCATGAGTTAAGAAAACTGTCTTCAAAATCTTTACCCAGAATAGATGCTGGTCACATGTCTAAAGAGTTATGTCTTTGAGACTCTGCTTTCTCACTACCCTGAACTCCTGTTGCCTTGAGAGAAAATGTTCAAATTATTTTGTTCTTTCATTCTCATCTGATGGCAAAGAAAAAAAATATGACATAAAACTCAAAGTCTTGATGTAAAGGAATGTCAACTCAGATGTAAATGTTTCTTCTGTTTTATTAAAAGATAATTTGACCCAGTATGAAATTGTTTAATGCTTTATATCATATGACAAAATTACTCTAGGAGTTCCAACTAAATAACGAGCTAGCTCTCTGTACCTGCAAAACAAGTTCTCAAATGACAAATATTTCAATTAAATTAAATTCAGTTACTTTTCAGTTACTGCACCCTCCCCCACTGAATTCAAATATATCACCTACCAAAATAATAAAATGTTTGAAAAAACCCTGGCTGAGTGCCAACAGCTAATAAGCATGACTCTGTTACACAAAACGTGTCTCCACACACAGGAAAGCTGTTTCAAACCGACCCAAATATTTCTGGGAAAAAATTCAGAGCAGACTAAGGTTATTCATCTAAGTATTTACCAAATTATAAATGCTTACATTTCTTGTCAAAATTGTCCTGCTGCTTTTCTGCAGCCCACGTGACATCCCAGCCTGGCAGCACCCTAACCCCTCAGGGAAGGACCTCCTGTTTCAAAGCAACTGAATGGGGTGCTCTCTGAATGGTGCAAAATTAGTTTTCTTCCCCATGTCTGGAGTTCCTCCACCTGTCTCAGTCAGTATGGCAGGTGGGCGTGGTTGGATGGCTTTGAGCAATTTTCAATAATGGATTTCAAGGAGAATCTTGTAGCACATAACCATATATGGAGTCTAGAGTTAAATACCCATTCATACATAGTGCATGATATTTTATCTTTTAAAATATGTAATACATGATCATCATCAATGATACCAAAATTCAGCAATTAATCAGCATCCAAGGCATGAACAATACAACCCAAACAGTGTACTTTACTTAAATCACCTTTCCATATACAGAAACAAATAACTGCCTCTCTACAAAGGACTATTAAAAACCTTTTTCTAGACCTATGTAAGACTTAGGAATAAGCAAGAAGTTTCCTCTATTCCTTAAAAAGGGGGAGGGGGAGTAGGTTTGGGTTCTGTTTAAGTACTGCTTTCATTAGAAGAAAGAATACAAGGTTATCAGGCATTAGCTGCTGCTGCAGTGATTGGCACAAATAAAAACCAATTAAACTCTGAGAAAGTGTGTCAATTTCTGTGTAGCAAGGAGGGCCACAGACAGGTGTAAGAGAGGCTCTTAAGCATAAACTGGTCCACCTTCACCCAATGCACTACTCCAAAATGATATTTGAGTTTTTGGTTTTGTTTTGTCTTGTTGTTCTTTGGTTTTTTTTTTTTTGTTTTTTTTTTTTTTTTTTTTTGGATTTTCAGTATTTTGTTTGTGTGGTTTTGTCTTTGTTTTTTTGTTTTTGTTTTGGGGTTTGGTTTTGTGAGATTGTTGTATGTATAAACTAGGATTTCTGAAAGAAGTCAAAAGAAACACAAGGTGGAGTGCCTGGGAGGACTTGGGAGCATGGATATGATCTACAAGTACTATCTCCATNTTACTTTTCAGTTACTGCACCCTCCCCCACTGAATTCAAATATATCACCTACCAAAATAATAAAATGTTTGAAAAAACCCTGGCTGAGTGCCAACAGCTAATAAGCATGACTCTGTTACACAAAACGTGTCTCCACACACAGGAAAGCTGTTTCAAACCGACCCAAATATTTCTGGGAAAAAATTCAGAGCAGACTAAGATTATTCATCTAAGTATTTACCAAATTATAAATGCTTACATTTCTTGTCAAAATTGTCCTGCTGCTTTTCTGCAGCCCACGTGACATCCCAGCCTGGCAGCACCCTAACCCCTCAGGGAAGGACCTCCTGTTTCAAAGCAACTGAATGGGGTGCTCTCTGAATGGTGCAAAATTAGTTTTCTTCCCCATGTCTGGAGTTCCTCCACCTGTCTCAGTCAGTATGGCAGGTGGGCGTGGTTGGATGGCTTTGAGCAATTTTCAATAATGGATTTCAAGGAGAATCTTGTAGCACATAACCATATATGGAGTCTAGAGTCAAATACCCATTCATACATAGTGCATGATATTTTATCTTTTAAAATATGTAATACATGATCATCATCAATGATACCAAAATTCAGCAATTAATCAGCATCCAAGGCATGAACAATACAACCCAAACAGTGTACTTTACTTAAATCACCTTTCCATATACAGAAACAAATAACTGCCTCTCTACAAAGGACTATTAAAACCTTTTTATAGACCTATGTAAGACTTAGGAATAAGCAAGAAGTTTCCTCTATTCCTTAAAAAGGGGGAGGGGGAGTAGGTTTGGGTTCTGTTTAAGTACTGCTTTCATTAGAAGAAAGAATACAAAGTTATCAGGCATTAGCTGCTGCTGCAGTGATTGGCACAAATAAAAACCAATTAAACTCTGAGAAAGTGTGTCAATTTCTGTGTAGCAAGGAGGGCCACAGACAGGTGTAAGAGAGGCTCTTAAGCATAAACTGGTCCACCTTCACCCAATGCACTACTCCAAAATGATATTTGGGTTTTTGGTTTTGTTTTGTCTTGTTGTTCTTTGGTTTTTTTTTTGTTTTTGTTTTGTTTTTGTTTTTTTTTTTTTTTTTTTTTTTTTTTTTTTTTTTTTTTTTTTTTTTTTTTTTTTGGATTTTCAGTATTTTGTTTGTGTGGTTTTGTCTTTGTTTTTTTGTTTTTGTTTTGGGGTTTGGTTTTGTGAGATTGTTGTATGTATACACTAGGATTTCTGAAAGAAGTCAAAAGAAAAACAAGGTGGAGTGCCTGGGAGGACTTGGGAGCATGGATATGATCTACAAGTACTATCTCCATGTAAATTTACCAAGAAATATATAATAATATTTTAACTGAATTTAGGAAAGGAGTAGGCATGAATATGATCAAAACATGTTGTATAAAATTCTCAAAGCATTAATAAAGTACTTATTTTTAAAGTGGCAGTAAGTAGTCTAATATTTTATCTTTAAAAGAGGTGAATTTCAATTGGAATATCAAAACTCTTAGGACACAAGGTGAAGGAATTCATAGAATATTTTAAATGTTCAATATGAGGCTAGAGAGATGGGTCAGTACTTAAGACTACCTGTTGTTCTTACAGATGACCTGGGTTTGGTTTCCAGTACCCACTTGGTGAACTAAGAGATCAGACATCATCTTCTGTCTTCCTATTCTGAACTCTGCAGGGACTAGGTATGCATGTGATGCACATACATATATTCAGACCAACACTAATACACATATAAAGTCAACCTAAAAGAAAACTTTCTAAAATACCTGGTTTAAATCTTGTATTGTCATAGTAAATTGGGACCTTTTTTTTTTCCCCCGAGACAGGGTTTCTCTGTATAGCCCTGGCTGTCCTGGAACTCACTTTGTAGACCAGGCTGGCCTTGAACTCAGAAATCTGCCTGCCTCTGCCTCCGAGTGCTGGAATTAAAGGCGTGCGCCACCACGCCCGGCCCAAATTGGGACCTTTTAAATTATAATTTTAGCAGTGACTAGCCCTCCTTTACTATCTTTCACTTAACTCTATTTTACTTGGTAAAATAACCATAGTAAAACTCATTGAGCACTGATTTTCCTAATAAATTATCTTAAGAGACATTGGATGCTTTTTTATTTTACTAGCTCCTAGTTAATAGAATGAAAACAAATTAAACAAAATTGTCATAGACATTAAATAATATTAAGATTCATCTGCATCTGAGCTTTGAGCTGTACCTTTCTTTCACATATACACACAACAAATATGCATGCACACATGCATGTACACGGGTCTAGTCATACAGTCCTAGTAATTATTGGCACCTAGATGATATATGGAAGAAATTGAGGATGTCTTTATTTGTACAGACTTGTGTAGCAGATTAATTCTGCTTAAATCTATTAGAGATGCACCACAATGATCAGAAGGGCTGTCAAACATGTCCCCCAGTGAGATGGGAAGTCTGAGATGTCTATTATGCAGACATCCTTGAAAACCAATTGCACACTTTGTAAATGTTGGCCTTTCTTCCTGGACAGCTCACAATTGTGTTTTTGGGTATCTCATATATCACTGACATTGTAAATCTTGAATCTGTGGCTGTCGGGACCCTTTTGTATTGTCTCTGTATCCAACTAGATATTTAGCTATAATTCTTCAGCTCAGATGCCATCATGTTTTATACTTTAAAATTCACAATACTTTGGATTTTCTGTAGTAGCTAATTGAATACTATGTTTTGGAACTATTTTGATGGTGCTAAAAAATTTAAGTATTATACATACCCTATTGATAAAAGTAACTTGACACCTTTTCAGGGATAATTTTGTAAGAAATTGATTAAATTTTTAACTCTAATTTTGATTTATATTCCATTAAAAAATTCAATCACAGTTCTTTATTTTCCTTTTTGCTCCAAACACAGATAATTTAATTTACAGAAGAAAAGGTTGTATACTAAACTACAGAAGTCTTCTCTGTTCATCTGCCAAGGAAAGAAGTCAAGGAAGTGACCTGTTGGCTTCTATTACTGTGTGTAAAGTGAAGGTTCAAGAAAGAACAGGGCTAATTTTAACCTTAACTGCCAGGATTTTATCAAGCTTAAGGTACCTGTTAGTTTCCTACTGTGCTTGCAAATCATCACATTTTGCATTTAACTATTGGGCCTACAATATTATACATTTCAAAGCTATAGGAACCTAAACAACATCCCTGCATACTCTAGTGCTGTTCATATTAAAGTACAAAGCATAATGTGACCACCAGGTGGTGACATAGACCGCTCAATGTGGTAGTACTTTGCATGCCAGCATGGGATTTAGAATCACAATTATTAACACCCCCCCCCCGCCCCCCCGGAGAATAAAAATTAAAGTATCATCTGTGGCATGTCCTCATCTGTAGCTTGTCCTATTTTGTGGCATGTCCTCTTCTGTGGCATGTCCTCCTAGTTTTGTGATTTTTTTTTTCCAAATAGATAGGCTATATTTTCTAGTTCCATCCTATTCTGCTATTGACTATTACAGCTCTCATCTGACTTTTCTACCTAAGACAAGCACTACAAAAGCTTGTTTTTCGATTTTCCTATTAATAACATCTAATGATTTACATCAAGAGTGACAGTTCATCAGACATGGTATAATCGTGTCTAGCAGATCTACTCATCATCTTTAGAGTAGGACCAATAAATAATTATGTCCCGGTGCACAAAAATAAAGTGTGAATCTGTGTGAATCTGCAAAGTTACATTCTGAAAATATCACACCTATAATACAAGCTGACTTGTGCAAAGTGCAAACTCTTTTTTTTTTTTTTTTCTCACCTGGGACCCATTAAATCACTACTGGACTCTGAGAGCCACAAAGCCCTAATATAGCCCATGTCACCAAGGCCAAGAAGACTATCTCCAAAGAATACAAGCAAGTTGCATATACAAAATAGTTTATCAAGTGCCTGCATACCCACCTACAACACATGCACAAATACACACACACACACACACACACACACACACAGGAGCATACATACACACATGCTCATACATGGACATGCATACACACACTGATAAACAGTTAGCTTGCCACTTGGTAATCACTAGAGTCAACTCTATCTTCCAGAATGCAGAACAAATAGTTACCTGAGAAAAAAATAAAAGACCATGGGGGCTTCTTATTACAAAGCTCAAAACATCTTTCCTTCCTGGGTAGCTCTAGTACACAATAGTCATTAGTTTGTAGCCTGCAGGGGTCACATTTAACTGTTCTCCTTGAGTGAGGCAAATGCCATGTCTGCAAGGTAGATCTCAGGCTCTCCTAATCCATGCGCTCTGGTCTAGGTCCTGATTTATTTGCATTTTACAGGAGGTTAACGTGGTTTTTTTTGTTTATTTGTTTGTTTTTTTTTCTGTTATCATTAGTTGAACCCACAAGTGAAGAAGAAAAGAGCAGCTTTGTTTCAAAGGAGAAAGAGACATTTGTTTAGGCATCACTACCCACTGAAAGACTGCAGTTGGACTCTACCAAACTCAGTATACTGAAGGGAAGGAAAATTAACATGAGGTCTCCGGATAGCTGTTAAAGCGGCAACGTGCCCATTATTTTCCTAGCTGGCAGAGTTCTGTGCAGGGGAGACAATCTGGCCACTCTTGAGTACAGCACTAATCTTGTGAAATGCTGTGAGCTCACTAACTGACAAAGCAGTAATTATCAACAGCCTTTCCAGAGGGATGTAAGTTACTCCCACTGTGAGACAGGGGCCCCAAGCAGAGCCTCTAGGAGCAACATGCACTTAATCCACGCAAAGCACTGTGCCAGTGGGCGCCTCCACTCAAGCTTGTTTGCACAAGTCGTCAGTCATGAAATGCTAAGGAACCAAATGCCAGAGAAAGTGCCAAAAACCATTCAACTTCATTTTCTTTGCTTTTTCCATGGTTGTGCATTGCCTTAAACTAATTAGCAGTTAAATTTAAACATGTGCACATGATTCTAAAGTTTCATGAAGCAGTGCTAAGGGGCCTCCTGCATTCATTAAGTTTTCTTCACTTGCAGGGTAAACTTGTCAATTACAAGATGATTTTCCAGTGGTGGCAAACACTGTACTTCAGCAATTTAAAACCATCATTAGACATCTGAGCAACAAGAGCAAAAGGTATAGACAAGAGTTTTACATTCTGGAACTACACAGTGACTCATAACATCCTGCATGCAAGTTCAGAAGAAACAGCTG
Source organism: Mus minutoides (assembly GCA_902729485.2). Classification (NCBI taxonomy): domain Eukaryota; kingdom Metazoa; phylum Chordata; class Mammalia; order Rodentia; family Muridae; genus Mus; species Mus minutoides. The sequence continues at coordinate 981,462 of LR750009.1, forward strand.
TTGATTCCAATCAAATGAAACCACAACAGAAGTAAATGTTTTCATTAACAACGTAGTGCTCTTTAGCAGAAAGCAATCTATAGTCTTCTATTCATGAGTAATAGGTTAAAGGCTGAGGAAAGACCATATGTTTTTCTTGGCTTTGGGGCTAATATAATGAAGCCCACAAAGTTTAACATAATTAAATTAATATTGACATGCAGTGTGACTTGTTCACAAAGTGAACAAAAAAAAAAATGTGGCTCTTGGCTTGGAGCTAAAACCACATCACAGATGAAGCATGTCCAAGTATCTCAAAGAAAGTCTTCTAAGACTTCACAGGTTCTTAAGGACTTCAAGGTTCTGCTGTGGGAGATAATTTTTAAAATATTGTTAAATCTAACTGACACACAAAATACATGTTGTACAATATAGTATGATATTTCAATACCAGCATGCTGAAATGATACCATTGGAGTAACTGGTCACCTCAAACATTTATCATCTCTTTGTGTGAAAACGTTTAAAGTTCTCTCTACTTGTTACTTTGAAAAACTTAAGTTAGGGAAAAATATATATGTGAGGATTTTATTTTTGGGTCATTGCCCACCGAATCATGGCCACCCCTTTGTTGAGGTTAGAAAGATACAAACAAGCGCAGCCCACATCGCTAAATTTGTTAGCACTTCCGGTTTTCTTTCATTGCCCAAGAAATGTCTTTTGTCTCCAGAAAGGATGGTAATGGTACCTCACTGCAGAAAAATGAGTAATAGTTTATCAGTTGTGATTTATTACTAATTTTGTCTGTCCCTTTAAAATGTCTTTTCTAGGTAATGGGCTATTATTGCATTATTTTTCTTCTTTTCAAAGCTTTCTCTCACAGTGAATTGCTTGAAAGACAAAAAGAAAAAAAAAAAAAGATGTGTATATTTTATGAAAAAAAGGACACAGTGTCTCTGAATTTGAAGGCAAACACAACCTGGCAGTGGTGGCACGCACCTTTAATCCCAGCACTCAGGAGGCAAAGGTAAGCCGGTCTCTCTGAGTTTGAGGTTAGCCTGGTCTACAAAGTGAGTTCTAGGACAGCCAGGGATTCGTAGCAAAACCCACTCTCAAAAAAGAAAACAGTAATTTGAAGGCAAACCCACGTGAATGTGGCTCTTTCTGTGTCACAGCTCTAATAATAGGCTGGTGGGGAAGGGAGAAGGGTTTGGAATTTGTAGCTGCATTAGCTTGACAATACTGAGTCACACTTACTAAAATGAGGAAGAGGATTCAGTAATCTCATAGAAATATGTTAAATGGATTTTTCATAAAAGAGTTAATTAAAAATAATTATAATATTAATTAGCCTACTTAGTCTATAACACAAGTACTAAGTGCAAGCTAAGAAGATTAAAATTAGGAATATGACATGATATCCCTATGATTCAGTAAACTTAGAATTTACTAAACAGACTGAAAAAACACACCGATTTGAAGAAGCCTCTATATCCTCCCTACAGTTGACTGGAGAGTAAAAGAGAAATCCATGATGACTTCCTAAACTCAGAGATGCCAATGGCCTAGGAGGGCTCCCCAGATACCACTGCCAAAGCAGGAATTACTGCAGTGAAAGATTCTTAAAAATTGCAACAACAACAACAACAACAACACTAGAATATTTTTTCTTTTAAGCTAGACTTTCTGAAACTTTCTTGAATTTTATAAGACAGTGAATTCTCAGTTCAGCCCCTTTCTTAATTTCTGGATAACAACATTCCAAATTGACATTTCCTTTGAAGTAGTTACATCCAAACCTCTGATGGGTCGATGATACTGGGTATGGGGGTTGTGATGGGGGAATGGGGCATAGAGGCGGGTGGAGGGAAAGGGAGGAATGACTAATCACTGTGAAATTAATGCATACTCTGGAAAGTCCTATTCTCTTATAAGAACATTATTCCTGGGATGTCAAAGAAAAATAAACACAAATAAATATGGTAGCAGTCTTAAATCTAAGATCCAAAGCTTAAATTCTAACCCCTTGTTGGAGAAGCAGGAAGTGTATCTTAGAAGATATTCAAGTGTCTTGAGATGAAATTAGAGCAAGAGTTTAGAACATACCTATCATCGGGGCAAATCTATGAAGCTAAGTAAGAGGTCACGATTTACTAAGAGATATGACAAACCAACCAGCCTCCCTCCATCTTGGGCTTGAAAAACATCTTATAATAAAGATAAACTAGATTTATTCCCATTTATGATTAAATTCTCAGGAATTTGGCTATGCCTTACCTATGACTTAACTATAAATGGTTCTGTAGTACCCGGTCCAGGAATGGACAATCATGCCATTGTTCAGAAAGTTGTTGTGACCACCTTTCAAACATGTCTGTTTCCGGAGGTTGTTATGACCAACTTGTTATGCTTATAGTTTGCTTCTGTAGCTTCATCTTTTTTGCCAGCCAAATCCCCCATTTAGTAGCCCCCTACTACTGAGCTATAAAACTTTTATCTTCCTCATGTCCAATGTTGATTTATTGAACCCTGCCTTAGGGAGAGGCACCATGATTGGTCAAATTAATTAAAAGTCTATGGTCTTTGTCCTCAAAGCTGTAGTATTAAAATATTGTATCTTAAAGTATAGCAAATAAAGGTTGTGAGCTTTGCAGTGTTAATAATAGAATTTTATATAGAAAGCAGGGGAACTGAATGAATAATCTTAAGAAAGGAGTATCAGTCCTAAGTGGGATGAATCCAGCAAATGTGTTCCCTAAGGCCAGAGGGGATGGAGAATACCAAGAAAACAAGGCCTTCTAAATAAACATGATGAGGATACATATGAACTCTCAAGAGACTGAGGCAGTATACAGAGGGTCAGCACAGGTCTACACCAAATGGGGTCCTAGATCTTAAAGGGGAAGTAGGCATATGCCCATCCCTAATGCAGAAGCTATGACCAATTAAAAACCACTTCTAATTGAAAATGAAGTTTTTGTCAAGGGAAACAAACCATTCTTAAGTGGGGCTGCATGCCCAACATTAGACAGTCAGCAGAAAATAAACTCAACATCACCTTTGGAGATATCTCTTCTCATAATGTCATGTCTGGGCTCTGCTTATCCCCAAACCCACCACCCTCTCCAAGTTGTTAAAATTTTGTCTTGTTATTACTTTATTTTATTTGTGTTTTCTTTTTCTTCTCTATTTTACTCCAAGGTCCTTTGTGTGTACATTATAGCTTCAAGTTTAGTGTTTTTATGAGATTCCTGAATATAAGAATGAATGGGCCTCTGTTTCTTGTGCCTTCTCTTGGGCTGTTTTCCTTCTGCTTGTTCATTTTGTCCTATTCTAATATGTTACTTTTTATTTTATTATATTTTACTTTATTATTATTACCCCTAGAAGCCTATTTGTTTTCTATTGAGAGACAGAAAGAGACTGCCTCTGGATGAGACAGGAGATATGGGAAACTGGGAGTAGTAGAGAAAGATGATGGCCTGTTTGTCACTGGTACCAGGAAACCCATCTCAGGGAAAACACTTGAGACCAGTCATTCATTTAGCAATTGGTCAATGAAAAACAAAAGCAAAAACAAAAAACTCCAAGTCAGCTAGCAGTCTAACTGCCTGATAAGGAAAGTTTGTTACAGTTCTTAGGATTCAATGTATGTTTAACTTGAAGGGTTTAATTTAAGGGCTTTGACCATGTAAATAAGGTGACAAGGAGAGAAATTCCCAGCCCATGTCATTTGCCAGTTTCTAATAAAGTACTTGGTGTGCTGAGCTGTCAGAGATGATGAGGATAAGGATGGACTGACTAGGAAAATGCCAATAAGCAAAGCAAAAACTGAAATGTGCAAAGAAAAATAACAACGGAAACATGAATTACAAGAGAAGCTTGTAATACTATTGTATTCAGAAATATACTTTGTCAAAGTCATTGGGCAAACACCCTGAATAAATAATGAAAATATTTTTCAACATAAACAAGAATTTGGCCTTTTATCAATATTGCAAAATTTTATTACAGAGGCCAATAAAATGTAAGGATTAATCAAAAATCTGAGTAGTACAGACAATTCTGATGACTTAGCCAGACAGCATCACTAATTTAGCACAAACACATGAATTGAATTAGTCTAGCTATGAAGTAAGATCATGTTGAATATTATATGATTATACTTTGAGCTTATTAGAAACAAAGTTTAATTATTTCAATAAATGAAATCATTGACACAGATCTAATTAAACTTTATTTCCTGGATTATACTAATTATTCCTGGATACTGGATAGCAAAAGATAATATTAGATAAATAGCAAATACTGTGTTTCTTTTGATACCACTCTACCTCCCAAGATGCATCACTCTGATAACTGTCAAACATGTGTGAGAGAATGGAAGTGGAGAGGAATCACCCTAATGCAGAAACAAAGTCCTTGAAACTACCATGGGTGATTCACTTTCCCCAAGTGTAAGCAGATACTGTTTTCCCAAAAGAAGACTTGACCATTATATGGGACATGGTCAAAAGCAGAAAACCTTGGAATAAACAGTGAAACAAAGGGGAGCTTTGAGCCAATAGCCTGCACACATATGGAACTTGTTAGGAAGAGCTAGTAGTATGTTTAGGAGACACCTAGGCTGTCTCAGAAAGAAAAAGAGGAAAGAAACAGAGGACAGAGGAAAGGGTGGATCCGAAAGGAGAAAAGTGGGCCAGAGATCAGTCAAAAGTAGGCAGGCTGGTGAGCAGCTGTGTTCTTCTGTTCCCAAATGTTCAAAGTTGGAGGATACTCCTTAGCATGTTTTTATTTACTTGACACAAAGACTGGATTAAGAGGAAACCAAGGGTGTATCAGTTTGTCCTGTATGTACTTTTATCATTTCTTTGATAAACCTTGCTTGCTTACACGGTTCATTTGCTGCCTTCTTCAAAACAAAGACTCTTAGGCAAGGTTTAGCCCTAAGACTTTAATGATATATGTGAATTGTTAAGACACAGGCTCCAGTTGATGTTTTATGGTTATTATGTTACATTACTCTATTTTCCCTTCAAAATATCCCAATCAGATATTTCTCTTTTGAAAAAGTGCAATGCTCTTTTTTACTGAGTTTTGAGACAATATTAAATGTAGAAATAATAATTAGATTAATATAACAAGATCTTTCTGCCTACATGAAATATTTAAGGGCACAGATCAGGCAGAAAATCATTAAAGGGAGATGGTAGGAAGACAGTTGAAAAATCTTATCTTCTGGGCATGGCACAGCCATTGCAAATATGGTATCACAGCAGCTGTGGTTACCTACACTGGGCCTTCTCAAGTCTGGGTCTGTTGACAGTCATGTGTGCATCCAGGAGGGCCTCTCTCTAGAACCCTATCTCCCTCTGCTGAAATTTGGCTACTGATAGGTTCAAGGAAAATATAATCATTGTCTCCAGTTGTGTACCCAATCAAGAGCATGCTAGACTTCAATGCATAATTCTAAACTCAAGGTCACACAGGCCACTCTTGTTAAACTCATTGGGTCACAAAACAAAATAAAAAGATGTAAATGAGGGAAAGGGATCTGTAGAGAAAAGGAAAGATGACAGGGGGAGAGAAGATGAAAGAGGGAGAAAAGAAAGGGTATCAGAATGAGTAATAAAAATGCACTATAGAAGTACATATGAATGAAATTGTCAAGGAACATTCAATAAATGAAAAGATAACAGACATGGACAAAAAGTGAGCTGATTTACTTTCTTGAGCAGTAGTAGAATAATGATATCTCAAGCTAACCTGAGATGTTACATTTTCTTAGATGTTTTTAATACTTTATATAATTGCCAAAGAGAGGCAAATCTGGCCTTTTAAAGCTAGTTTACATGGTTGAGAAATATAGGCTTTATTCAAGATGTGACAGGAAGTAGAAATAAGGGGGCGGAGGATGAGTAGTGGCTCAGATCTACAGTACACATATAGTGCCGATCCAACATTACAGACTGAGTCTTGAGCATTCTTGTTTCTCTTCTAAAGGCAGCAGCATACAAGGATCTGCACTTCTCTATGAGGTGATGATAAGGAAAAAAAAATTGTAATTGTTAGACTTGACTAGAGACTATCATGGGACTCAGTTTATTGCATCGGAATCTAATAAGGGAAAGCGTTAAAGCTCAATGCCTATTTTAACTAATATTGTTATAATTTAGTTCTGAAATGTTTCCTGCCAGTCTATTGCTTGAATGCTTGCAGGCCAGAAGGACTATTACCTGGGTGGAGTTGGGAAACCTTTAGGAAGTAGGACCTAGCTGGCAGAGTGAGTGTTTATAATGGGACTTTGAAGGTCATTGCGTGGTCCCTGCATCAGCTGCCTTCTGCTTCCTGAACTGCTGTGATGTAAGAATCCACCACCCTCCTCCTGTTATCACCTATTCTTCCCTGCCCTCCCTGCTACAGTGGGCAAAAACTCTCTAAAACCAGGGAGCAAAAGAAATCTTGCCTCCCTGAAAATTTTTTCTGTCGTGTAGAAAAAAAAAATTTCTTGCTGAAAACCTACTTATGAACTTCAGTGACAAGTAGTGCCAATTTTATATACATACTGATAACAGAGAGGGGACTAGCAGAGCTTTATGGGGAGTTACTCAATAAAAATCCTAACAAATTATGCTGTTATTTACATCAAAAGAGGATGAGCCATAAATTTTGGCTCAGATAGCACAGTCCTGAGCTCAGGTAATGGGCTTGTATCAACAGTTATCTGACTCTGAACAAAGAAGTCAACCTAACAGGTAAACACAGTGAACACCTATACCCAGGTATGCAATGAGCCCTCAGAGTTCAGAGAAGAATCTTGGACAGAACAGAGCTTCCAAATGCAAAGAGGAGTTCCTGGCTGACTCCAGAATTACCCTGTCCTTGTGCCAAACACAAATCCAGATGGCAACAAGTAAAATTTTTAAGCACATAATTAATTCATATACTGGAGCTTAAATTTAAATTTTAAGAATTATTAATGGATTTCCCCCTTTATCAATTTAGAACTTAATTTACATTTACTGTCCAGCTGAGTGGATCTCAGGGTTGATGCCATTTCAGAAACACCTGGGGATTGAGCAAGAACTGCAGCTGCTGGGCCTTTAGCTAGAATACATCTAGTCTGAGCCTTGGTCAAGTTGTTTAATTACTCTCCCCAGGTAGCAGTTAAGAGCAGGGTCACTGAGCATGGCCGGTGTGGCAAATCACAACATGGCTAGTACTAAACCAGTAGGTTTTCTTGTGTTTACTGCCCATCACTCAGAACAGCTTTACCCATTGAGATTTAAGAACGTATTGTACTACATAGTGAATGGCAAGGCAACCTGACTTATGCAGTAAACCCTTCCTAAAAACAAAACAAACAAAACAAGGAAAAGCAAACAAAATACAAACAAAACAAAAACTACAGCCGTTTAAGCAGACTTAATATAGCCAGTTTTTCTAAGCTGTATTTCTTATGTTAAGAAAAGGAAATAAGTAATAAATAAATAAAGATTATTCAGCAGGGTTAAAACGGAATGAGATTTACAACGTTGTAAATTCCTTACTTTAAAGCCGAACTTTTTTTGCTCATTAATATGAGCTATGCTTTATAGTAGAATTTCCTGGGAATTGTGTAAAAAGAAAAAAATGTACTTGTAAAAGAGTGTCTTGCCTCTCTTACATTTATTGTTTACCTTTAGGCTCTGAAACTAACAAGGCTAAGAAAACCACGATCCAGCACAACTCTCCTTGTCTACCCTTCCCACACAGCCTTCTCTAGTCTTCTTGAAGAGTGCCACAGTTC
>LR750009.1:990224-1065468 GCA_902729485.2 Mus minutoides
CTTTATAGTAGAATTTCCTGGGAATTGTGTAAAAAGAAAAAAATGTACTTGTAAAAGAGTGTCTTGCCTCTCTTACATTTATTGTTTACCTTTAGGCTCTGAAACTAACAAGGCTAAGAAAACCACGATCCAGCACAACTCTCCTTGTCTACCCTTCCCACACAGCCTTCTCTAGTCTTCTTGAAGAGTGCCACAGTTCGGAGAGAGGCCACTGATGATGAGCCAATGTAGAGCTCTACACAGTTCTGTAGTCCATCCTTGTGTCAAGAAGGGACCGTAGCCCGCCCATTGCTTACTATGACATAAACGAGTGCATCGTGCCCTGATGTTTCACTCCCATCAGCATCTTACCAGTGCACTGCCGTCAGTCCAGCGGAAGTCATGTTCAAACATCTTGTCATTGAGGCCAATCCACTGGTAATCATGGCCCACACCTAAGTGACAACAACATTTGTTTTATCACCTTTCAAAAGTACTATTTCAAAAAAAAATTTATTTTGAGAGTGAAAAATCCTCTTCTCTGATTTTTTAGTTTTTCATAAAAAAAAATCTTTCCTGATTGATCCTTTTTTATTGTCATCCACCCAATGGGCATTAAGTTAAGAAGCACAGTTTCTTTTTGGGGGGTAGAGTGGGAGGGGAGGTAAGGGTTTATTAGGCTTACATATCTAAGCCAAAATACATCATTGGAGAAAATTAAAGTAAGTGCTCAAGCATAAATTGAAACGAACCATGAAGAAAGATTGCTTAGTTGCTTGGTCTCTGTCTTTATCTTAGGATCAGATAGCTTTCTTTTATAGCACAGACCACTTTCTTAATGACTGTACTGTCTGTACTAGGCCAAACCCTCCCACATCAATGCACAGTCAAGCATGTGCCCCGCAAACGTGCAAATAGAGCAATCTAATGGTGGCAATTCTTCAACTAAGATTCCACATGTGTCAAGTTGACAATCAAGATGACACCTTACTATGTGACTGATGAAGACCCGACATCAGACTCACACTTAACAAGCACAATTTCAATCACCATCAAAACATTAAAATATCGGAGGAAATCATTTCCCTAGAAATTCCCTGTAATTAAGTATTTTCTATATTTATTCATGATAGAAAGTATCCATTTACTCCTGTTGTTAATCAATGCCATTGGCAAAGATTTAGTGGCCCTCTGAAATATACTGGAAGATAAAGATTCTCTTTCCCTTGGGAAAAACACACCTCTCTTTGGAAAACAATGACCATGCAGGTCAAATAGTTTTGAAAAAAATCACTTTCAAAGGTACTTATCATGACATGAGTCACTAGTTAATATACCATGCAATAAAGTTAAAGAAACTATACCCAGATTATGAATTAACAAAAATATTTCAGAAGGTAGAAGGCATTATAGGGATACTTTTTGTTTTGTTTTGTTTTGTTTTTGTTTTTTTCAAGGCAAGGTTTCCTGTATAGCCCTGGCTGTCCTGGAACTCACTTTGTAGACCAGACTGGCCTCGAACTCAGAAATCTGCCTGCCTCTGCCTCCTGAGTGCTGGGATTAAAAGCGTGCACCACCACGCCCGGCTGTAGGGATACATTTAATTGAGTATCAAACTATGCTTTTTGAGCACAGTAGTCCTAGCAATTTGCTATTAAAAAAAAAAACAAAACTAGCGGCCCCCTCTTTCTTCTGGGTTCAGATGTTAGAAAAAAGCACATGTACTAGGTTTTATTAGTTTTCAGTCTTCACATCTTTGTGATCATGAAAGGCAGCTCATTTTCTAAAGTCACGAAACCACTGGAGGAGGACTGGTATGCATGTCTCAATTTTTTAATTTACAAGAAAAAAAACTCAAAACAACTTTATGCTTAACTTTGACAACACATGGAAATATTCAACATAGAAATGGTGTTAACTAATTATGATAACTATAGTGAGCCATTAAAAAATAGATCTTTGTGTAAGGAAGAAAAAGATCAAATAGCAATTGCTTATGTTTCAACCTATATGCTTTTCTTCCACTTCTTACTGCTGGTATGCTAATTAGTGACTTCTTGTACTATATCTGAAGATACTATTAAATGGAAACAGACATATGGTTGATTTTATGTAATTCAAGGTAAGAGATTTCATAAACTGAATGAAGACAGAGAGAATTCTGTTAAACTGGGTTCCAAAGAAAGCTAAGATAGTGGTAACAATGAGTGAATTTCCAAATAATTCATGTCTAGTACATACGATTCACAAACATTTGTTCCTCATGAGACAGGATGCTTGTGAGGTGGGCACCCTGCAGGCGACACTCCCTTTCAGCAGCATCCCATGTGCGTCGATGAGCAAAGTACTTGTAGCACTGCCCTTGGAATTTGTGCCAGCCATAGTCACATGTCTCAGTGTCTGGAAAAAAAGAGTGCCAAGATTTATTAAACTTACCTACCTCATTCAAACTTGGCTCCTCAATTCCTGTGTTGATAGGACACCCAAACCAATATCTATGCAATGTCTCTGAAGTAAATGATTCATAAGTTTTGGTCACAGTGGCAAAGACATCATTGTAAAGTAAGCCAACTGATCACAGTGAAGTGGAGGGTTGTACATAATTGGGCCGAAAAAGCACTATCTAATTTCAATTTCCTTAATTATAGACAATGTTCAAAGGAGACAAAACCAGGAGGGAAATAAGCCTAAAACCTCACAGCCCACAGAGCTGCTGACTTATTTGTATTGCTGCTAATTTCTTTTCAATACAACTTTTCTAACAAAATCATTCACAGGTGATAGGATGGAGACTCCAGCTAACAAGATCACAGACACTATATATGTACAATGACTTCAAAAGTTCTGGAAGGGTTCACTCCCAAGAGAGCTCTCAGGGAGGCTACAGGCTCTTGTCATATAAGATTTATGAAGAGAAGACACATCATGAGTATGAAGCTTTGAGAACAGAATTTGGAATGTTTATTTCCTTCTTCCGAAGAGGAACAACTGGGAAGTTCTAGTACAGATGCACCAAGTTTTTTGAGCTAATTAAAAGTAATGACCAAGTTCTTTAACTTAGCTACCTTCTCCCACTTTAGTAACTCAATGCATGAATGTGTTTTCTCTTCTGCAATGAGCTGTGATATACAGCTGGTATCTCAATGGGATAATGATGTTGTTCAAATATATCTAATTTTTATAACAGTAAATATTAAATTGACTATTTTGTGACAGTCTCCTTTTAGACCACCACAGATTATCTTTACTGAAACAATATTAATCTTCATCAAATATATCACAAATACATTGAAGTAGTTCCATGTATAAACTAACAGAACTACAGCATTAATGGAATTTTAGACATCAAGGAGACCTTCCTGATTTCCTAATAAAATTAAATCTACCTTAGTTTTCCAATTAACAGATAAAAACCATACCAAGGTCAAATGCTAGTTTTATGTGCTGTGGTACTCAAAGACCTAATCCTTGTCTAATTTATTTTTCTTTCTATAGGTTGTGATTTTCATTTTGAGAGATTGAAGGGTTTTTTCCTGACTACAGTGCTTCCAGCCACAATATGCCAGAGATGTGGCTCATCTCTGAAAACCGTCATTGGTCCAGCTTGCCTGTTAGGGTTGTTGGTAGGTGACGGCAGTGGTTGACTTACTGTTTTGAATAAATGTGCACTGGAAGGTTACCTTGTGATACTATTTGGATCTTACCAATTCTCATAGGAAAGGATGCTTGACATAGCTACATGGTTCAGTATAAATGGATCTGGAAGAACCCCCATTGAAGCCAATTTTGGTCTATGGATATTAGCTTTACTTTGGGAAAAGTTCACTTGAAAGAATTCAGTAGTAGGGAGAAGGTCAGTGAAGAACACTGATTTCTATGTATGAGTTCCCTATGCATGAAGAAGCTTGAAGAATACTTAGAATACTTCCCCTGCCAAAATCAAAAATACCCAACTCTGCAGATTGTTTCAACCTCGCAACTTGTCATTTATGTTAAGATAAGGTGAACAAAGCTAGGACCCAAATTTCTGATTAATACATCAGGAAATAAATCTTATCTTCTATAAACTGAATGATCTCAGTTTTGCTTTTTGTTTCTCTATCTTTTGTTGTTAAAATGTGGACACGTCACCCCTTCCTAGAATTAAGATCAAAGCATACATTGAAAGAGTTAAAGGGAGCATTTGTGCAGCTCAATCCAAAGGATGGACCCAACGACTGTGGCTGCCAGGGATACATCCCACAATCAGTCACCAAACATAGACACTATAGCATATGCCAGCAAGATGGTGCTGAAAGGGCCCGGATATAGCGGTCTCGGGGGAAAATATACCAATGCCTGGCAAACATGGAGGTGGAAGCTCACAGTCAGCTATTAGATGGAACACAGGGTTCCCAAGGAAGAAGGAGCTAGAGAAAGTACCTAAGGAGCTGAAGGGGTCTTCAACCCTATAGGTGGAAGAATAACATGAACTAACTAGTACCCCCTGAGCTCGTGTCTCTAGCTGCATATATAGAAGAGGGTGGCCTAGTTGGCCATCAGTGGGAAGAGAGGCCCCTTGGTTATGCAGACTTTATATGCCCCAATACAGGGGAACGCCGGGGCCAAGGGGTGGGAGTGGGTGGGTAGGGGAGCAGGGCCGGGAGGAGGGAGGATACAGGGAACTTTCTGGATAACACTTGAAATGTAAATGAAGAAAATATCTAATAAAAGTTGAAAAAAAATGGATTGTCATTAACTATATTTCTCTTTGCCACAAAAGCAAAACCGTAAACTTCAAATGCTTGACCATCACATTCACAGTTTGCCTGTGGCTTCTTTCCCAGAAAGCCATGTGCTATTGGGGTATCAAGAGGTGATGGTATGAGAGATGAACCCGTGTGGAAGGTTCTTAGATGAGGACCCCCATCTGGTGATGAGGATGCTTTCTTGGGTCTTAAGGTAGGTGGCTTTAAAAACAGTAATCCCGCCCCTCTTAGGTCTCTTGGGATCAATCCAAAGACCTTAGTACATGGCAGGCAGCCACTCTACTCTAAGCCATGTCACAGGCTACTGCAGATAACACTAAAAAAAAAAATAGAGCACACATTATAACACAAAGACCAGCAATTCCTTGAGTAGTACCACAGAGGCTGAAAGGTTGCTCTTACCAACCATGCCATAACAATCTGTCTGATATGCTATATGGGTAGTGTTTTTAGGATCTCTGATACAGAGCTGCTAAGCTTTAAGATACTGGCAACACCAGGACCCCTCACCCCAGCAAGCTGTATTGACTTTACAACAATCTCTCTGCACCTGTTTCTCTACTGTTCCAAAAGCCCTTTTCTAGTGTTTGTGATTAGTCCACCAAAATATGTTCCCTTTTCAAAGTTACTGAGACTTAAGCAGTTACTAATGCAGAGCAAAGGTCAGCTAAAGAAACAATGACACAGTCATAGGAACTTTGGATAGAAAACTGTTTAGACAACAGTGCTGTTGTTAATGAAGAAAGCATTTGTTCTTGGGCAACCTGAAAAGAAGAGAGAAAAATCTTCCTGTGCTTGAGAAGTGAATCACAGGAGTGCAGCTGCAGTAGAAAAACAGACAGGGTAGACAGTTGGAAGCAAATTAAACAGGAAGGCGAGACTTGCAGGAAAAAGAGATGGGCGCACATAAATGTTAGGTGGCACCATGAACGAAGAAGTAAGCTGTCTCTTTTCAAAGCAAAAGGAAGGGGTAACTAGGCCCTATGTTTGTTCAGAGAATCTAGTACCACTTAATCCACTCATTGCTCATTAAGTAATTTTATGTATCTCTATCTTTGAGAGCTGCTTTGGCAGCAGGAAAGTGTTGGAAAGTCTTGGGTTCTAGAGTTGAGCTGCCCAGGGACATTTTACTTATATGTCACCTTGAATAAATCAGTTGCATTCTCTAAGCTTTAGTTCCCAACACAGGGCACAGAAGTTGTTGGTCAGCTGAAAGGATGCACTTGGAAAACTCTAAGACATCAATACAACAGTTCTCACTGATTCACCAAAACCCAGAATGTGGTCAGGTTCAGAACTTCATCTTGACTATTGCAGTGTCAGGAAAACAGAAGGTGAGCAATAGCAAGTACTTGAGCAGATTATTGTTTGTTTGTTTGTTTGTTTGTTTGTTTTAATTGCTCCTTGTACTTAAACCTTCAGGTTAGTGATCATTTCAATTTAGTTGGAGTGTTAAGTGTTTCTGTGTCTGTGTAGTAATGTTTCTTTCTTTTTTGGTTTTGCGAGACAGGGTTTCACTGTGTAGCCCTGGCTGTCCTGGAACTCACTCTGTAGACCAAGTTGGCCTCAAACTCAGAAATCTGCCTATCTCTGCCTCTCAAGTGCTGGGATTAAAGGCATGTGCCACTACTGCCTGGTGAAGTAATATGTTTCTTACACTAAAGAGATGAGCTTGTTCTGTTTTCATATCTAAAATCTAAAACTGACTTACTCTATGCAATTTAAAAAAAATGTTTAAAATATAACCATCAGCCATCTCCTGTAACAGTAACTTCAGTCCATGTGACTATTGACTTTGCTGTGGTTTACACTATACTGAACTTCTAGATTAATGCCACAAAGTGGGAGAGGCCAGGCCAATGTGTCTGGGTGTCTAATACTACATTTTTGTTTTGTTTGGTGGAGGGGAAGTTGGTGCTGCGTCCTCTTATCAATGCCAAACCACTGCATAGCTTTAAGAGGAGAAAAACCATCATTGCTAAGCTCAGTATGCTAAGCATGCAGTCTGTTTTAGAAGTAAGCACTGTTGCCACTAACCACCTGGAATACACTCTTAGTTTTGCCATCACATGCAAATTGCAAGGATTGTGAGATTTGAGCTCTTTCTTTCATTCAGAAAACCTAGTTGCTTCTTTACTAGGATGGTTTCCTGGAAGCAGTTGGACAACATCATCTACAAAGTGTATGTGCAAGCTACAGCTAATGCGCTGTAACCATGTGTCAAAGCATTCTCTAGATATGGCTGACTGTGGACACAAGCCCTGGAACATAAGCCTCAAGTGCTTATGGGGATAAAATAAAGGCAATTAACACGGAGGGAATTAACTGTGACATACAGGCCATGAGATGGCAAGTGCTGATAGTGTTCCCAGGAATAATACCTATAATTGTATTTCTTTTTTTACCAAAACTTCTTAAATTCAACACAGCATGCTTATATGATTTTAGCACATCAGAAAAACAAACACAGCCAAGTCCACTCTATAGTTTACATGTTTGGGGGCTATTCACATACAAGGAACCCTAACACAACCTGTGAATCTTTCCAATGCAAAGCATATAGGGCAAATCTGAAAGTTAACATCACTAAAGTTCATCACAAGGATGCTTTGATAGCTCTTACCTTGTTCACAGAGCGCACCAACATAACTTGGGAGGCAGAGACATCTAAATGTATTAAAACCATCCACACAGGTGGCACCATTCCGACAAGGGTTAGAGTGACATTCATCAAAATCTGAAATAAAATTGTAAACATGAGCAAAGCAGGTAAAAACGTTTATTTGGAGTGAGGTACATGATAGTAATTCAATATGACTTTCAGATTTTATAAAAGTAATTTAGTGTAAGTTTATCAATCATGTGTTTTATTTTAGTCAATGTTATACCCACAAAATATCTCTTCTTTTGTCTGCCAGTTTCTTTTGTGAATCTTTCTTTGTTGAAACTAGATACCCTAAAAGAATTACGAAACGATCCAGATTAAGGTATTTGTTTCCATTGCTATTAGGTAAATCCAGTGGGCCCTGGAACTCGTAGGAACCTCCCATCCAGTGGTTGAAATTTCACTTACTTCAAGATGTTCACAAAACTGCAAAGACAGGCTTGTGAAGCCTTGATGGGTGTGGATTGTATGGACAGAATCTGTCAAAATCATGTTTCATTAACCCAATTACTATGCATTTCATTGATGCATGGGATTCTCTGAAGTTGCTGACAGACTCCAAAGTTACACTTTCTCTTCCATGATAGCTGCTGAAGTGGTGGGAGGATAGCAGGTCCTCGGCCAAGAGCAGCTTACCTAGTTCACATTGGTCTCCACTGTATCCAGGCGCACAGGTGCACACATAGGAAGTCTCCGTAGGATAACAGGTGCCTCCGTTGAGGCATGGGTTTGTTTTGCAGAGATCAGGTCCTATCATGTCCAGAAAAATAAAAACAATTAGCCTTTTCTCCCAGATTTGAATATATTGTAGCACAAAAATGTCACTTATCGCTACCGCAGCCTAAGCTTTACCATAGCAATTTATAGATATACTATATATAAAATTAAATTTCCTCTGGAGTGTCCCTTGGCATTATAACCAATTGTTACAAATCCCTTCTATTCGTTTCTAGAATTCAATCATCATTATTTGTAATCAATACATTATACCACATCTGGCAACTAACATATTCTATGGCAGATTTAGTTGGCATGATAATGGCAATTGATTTTAGTTAAACATGATTACACATATGTGCACAGTGAATGGAAATGTATTGTTTTAAACGATGTTAGTTCATGTGAAATGGCTGGGTACACAGAGCATGCATTCTTTTAGCAGGTTGGCTTGTTACCAGGGTTTGAATCACTATTGCCTTTTACCACTTTAATGCTCAGAAACTGTCTTCCAAAGTGTGCACTGACGTTTCTTCTGCTACATTAACATGCCTTTTCCAAAAACACGTTCCAACTGTACTCCTTTAAACTATACTTGAAGAAAAGCAACACATGGATTAAACTCTACTGTATAAAAACAACTCCAAATACAAAAACCTCACTTAAAGTGAAGCCCCAAATTTTACTACAACGTTCTTAATAAAATATGAATAAAACTAACCCTCCTAGAGATAGATGCAAAAGCTCAAACCATAAATTTTTAGTTTAATATACTAATTTAGGGGATATTTTTAAATACAAATACTTTATACCTCTAAAACATATATTTTATTTTGTAACATTGTCTAGATATATGGATTTTATGGAGAACTTGAGTATTATTTCAGAAATATCTAACTCCAAAAACGTCCAGGGATCCAAATGACACTCAAAAGTTTTGCAAAACAATTTAAAGTAAATAGATGCTGTATGTATACAACTGCAATTTCAAAAATCTTACATTACCCTGAAATGCATGCACATGAAGAGATATCTAATTTCTGATGAAACATTGGCTATAGAAGAAACGTGACCCATTCTCAGACAAGAAGTTCAAAGCCAACCTTATTTAGCATTAAGTCAAATCGGGACAACTGGACAGGCCTGATGAATCTACACATCGATTTTTAGTTCATATTAAAATCAGGTAAACTTCTAACATTTTTCTTTATTTTTCAAGAATACTTTCTCCTGTATCTCCAAACATTCGTCAAACCTCCCCAGCACTTGGTTTCCCACATCCTAAAGTGCACTGCCTCAGTGACAAGGTTGCAGTCTGTGACCCATGCACATATGAATGGATACTTAGGGGAGTGTGCTTATGGTACTGTGACTGCCTCCATCCCCATCATGGACACCAGACACCACACTGAGATCGCGTGACAAGCATGGGGTGGGCGGGGGTGGGGGAGAACTTTTCCTGTGTACTCGATCAAGTTCTGGTTAAGAGACAGGCTTGCCTTTTTACACATTGTTCTTCCCCCAAGGACTTGGGGTGGGCCTGGGAAAGCTAAGCCTGCAGCAGATAGGCCAAGCCCTCTCACACGGGCGACTATCTACTGATTAAAGTACAGGGATCATTCTGTGAAGACAGAACACCATGTCTCAGTAAGTACTGTGTCTGGATAATACGGAGATGTTTCCCCTTCACTTGCTAATTATTTCCATATTCTTAAGTGCATTTCAACGTAATGATAAAACAATAAATATTGGCCAGATTACTATGTTATCATTATTTTGTAGTATAGTGATACTCCAAAATATTCCCAGTGTCAACTAACTAAGATTAATTTCATTCACAAAATACTATATTATTATTTTATTAAACTATTATTATATTATTAAAATATCAAGCTTCAAATAAATGTATTCTTCTGAGTTCTAAGGTTAAATGTGTCTCAGTAATATTAATAAGACTAGAAAAATAATTTTAATATCCATGACCTAAAGTATTTAAGATAAAAACACAGTCCTTGAAATTGATCCCCTTTCTTCCTTCCCTCTCTCCTCCCCTCCCTTCATTTCTTGCTTTCTTTCCTTTCCTAGGAAGTTATTAAATGATGGTAGTTATCTGTGGGTTCCCTTATTATTACTATTTAAATTAGCACTCTAGGAATATAAGAGCTTACTTTTCAACATTTTCAGGCTAAGTTAAAAAAATATCACCTCTACAAATGTCAAGTTTACTGTTTGTATAATACTAAACTCCAGTTGTTAGTTCAATGCTATATTGAAAACCAGTAAAAGGGCAGTAAAAAGACCATGGACATCAGATTAGGGCTGTTTGGAGTTAAAACATCACTTCTTCCATGGTATGGCTGCATACATATCCTTGGGCAAATTACTGGCCCTTTATGAATACCTATGTCATATCCTTTTACATTGATGTAACGTAAAAGGATGAGATTTTAGACATTTTGCGAAGATTAAATGAAATGGTCTATATGAAGTAGTATAAATTCTATGCTTTTTATGGTCAATAAATAGAAATAATTTCTCAAGAGGGAGAATGTAAACATACTAAAGACACTATGACTAAGAGCTGAGTTAGCAGAATTGTATAAAATGTTTCAAGCAAAGACATCACACTACAGTACAAATGATAACTGATAGAACAACCAACCACAAGACATTTGTAAGAAACACACTATTCTCAAAAGTTAAAGGACTGGCCAATTTTGGTACTGTCATAAGAACATATCTTAAAGGGGGAGGGTTAAAAGAAAAGTGTGGTTTTCCCTATTTCTACAGCTATGACATATTGTAGGACATGCAACAAGGCAATATTTCAGCTGTTGATGAAAATACATTGAGTTTAGACCATTGTTTCACTTTGTCCATGTTACAATAGTATGTTGTCTGTAAGACGCGGGGGGGGGGGGGGGACGCAAAGGATGTCTGTAAAGTACAGAAATGTCCATACTTACATTCATTGCATTGACTCTACTGTGACTTGGCCTGAACACTATAAAAGTCGCTATGAATTTCACATTACAATAAAAGGCATACTGGTATATAGAACCAAGGGACTGATCCCAGCCTTGGAAACAGATGTATCAATGTTGACATCTTACCTGGTAGGTAAACTGCTGTGCCTTCCACGGACTCTTCACTAATGCCAATCAGGAAAGCAGTTTCATTAGAATTGTCCAGAATGGAAAATGGTGGTAATGCATGTGTAGTATGTAGATCCAGAGTACTGACTGTTGCCTGGTTACTATAATCAAGAATTTTTTGAGACACTTGTTTTTCAGATGTTGCTAGTATAGATTCTCCAAATAATGATGTGTGTGTTTCATGGTTAATTTCCAAGGAAGGAAAGGTTGGCCTCTCAGGCTCCTGTGGGATGGGCTGAGGTACCACACCTGTCTCAACTCTGAAAGCTGCAGAAGCAGAATGTGGCTGCTCTGTGGCACCTCCTAGCATGTGGTCTGCAGCAGTAATGACAGGTTCACTCTCTGTTGTTCTGATACCAGCAAGCATTCCAACTGTTTCTCCTGGAACCTGATCATTTGCTTTGTTTGGGAAGTCTTGGGAAGTCTCAGGTTTTGTGGGAGAAGTTTCCAGTTCTTCTAGTAACTTATGCTTACTTTCATCTTCTGAAATGTCTAAAGAAGGGTCACGAGACATGGATGGAGGCTCTGTTCTGTGGACATTTCCACCCAATGGCTTTATGGTTGCTTCAATATTAGCACGGACTTCCTTTAAAGGACCCTCTACAGACTTTTGTGATGAGGTGTCAGTAGGAACTGGCTGAGCACTTCTATGGGGAACCTCTGGGAATTTAGAGACTCCACTGTCTATGTAGACAGGGAAGGGAGAAGATGGTATCTGAGGAGAGAGCTCTGGCAGAGAGGAAACTTCAGGTGTTGCTTCAGTGTAATGTGTGGAGTCAGATTGTCCTACCATATTGGGTAATTCTGTTAAAGGCTGTGCTATAAGGTATGTACTACCAATACTTACATAAGCAGGGGGATCTGTCAATACTTCCCCCACTCCTGAAAAGAATTCTGACTGAAATGAAGGACCTGCATATTTCTTTTCTTCATATTCTTCCTGTGTTTTTTCCAAATACCCTAATGTTGATATTACTTCACTCTGGTCTGCAATAGCTTGGCCATCAGACAAGGTGCTTGATTCAAATATATCATCCAGAGATATTGCTTCAATGTTGGGTTTATCAATCTCTGGACTAGCTGTTGTTAGTTTACTAGGAATGTGCAGGGTTGACACTGTGGGGAAGAAAGTGTCTAATTCTGTCTTTGTGCTAGAAACTGGGATCCCAGTGGCAAAACTAAAACTTATGTCTTCTGCCTGCTTTCCATCATTTGGAGTCACAGACTCATTGTATATTGCTTGAGTATAGCCAGCAAGAAGCACATCACCAGAGCCCTCAAATGGTTCCTCAGTTGGAGAAAGGGTAACAGCTGCCTCATACTTCTCTTGAACTTGAAGGCTTTCTTCACTACTGCCATGTGATCCCAATTGTATCTCTGGATCTAGGTCTGTTTGTATTCCAGGGATGTACTCATATACAGGTTTAGTATGGTCAATGTCTATAATAATATTTTTATCTGATGTCAGCTCAGGGAGAATTTCAACAATAGTACTCTCAGTAATTGTCAATCCTAGGTCCTTACTATCCTCTTTGTCTAGATCTATAATAATGCTTTCAGTGGTTTTTCTTCTGCTAGGTTTCAAGGTAGAACCTTCAAATTGGATATTGTCTTGCAAACCATCTGCAATACCTTCTGAGGGACTTTTATGTGGCTCTGTGCTTGGCAGTGTGCTAGTTGGATAGAGAGAACTCTTGTACTCTGAGTGATGCAGGAACATCGCTGAAGCTGTTGGAGATCCATCAGTAGCTCCAGCCTCAGTCTTTGACACCTCTGGATGCTTTTCCAGAAATCCATGAGAAGCAAGCATGCTGTCTCCTTGACTGCTTGCCTGAGTAGTTCCAGAAGTATACACTAAGTCAAGAGTATCCACTTCTCCAGATCCTTCTCCAGAGTTTACATTAAACAAGTCAGATGGTTGTGACTCTGATGGAGCAAAGTGTTTGGTCATTTCAACACTGTAAGTTTGAGGCAGAAAAGCAGTGGGGGAGGTTGCTGCTTCTTCAGCTTCTGATGCTGAAGAATTTTCATTAGAGATCAGTCCAGTCATAGTTTGTGGTCTATGGGTCTGGATTTCCTCTTCCCACCTGAGGGTCTGCTTTGGAGAATGTTCCAAGTCCATGAGCTTCATGAAAGGAAGAGTTGAAGTTGTAGGTTCTGCTGTGCCAGTATCACTCAAAGTTGTGTTGAGTGCCTCTGTGCTGTCTTGCGAGATGCTGCCTGTTTTGGAAATGAGCGTTCCAACTTCATTTGTCACATCTTCCACTCTTTCATGGTCTTCCACTTTATCACCTAAGATGCTTGTTCCTAAGCTTTCCATGTGAGATGTCTCAGCATACAATGTGCTAATGATCTGCTCCATGGCAGTCAAATTCACTGATGTTGTAGGTAAAGGAGGCAAAGCCTCTCCTGATCCCAGTCCAGAGAATGAGAGATCAGTATTTGACTCTTTATGTGTTACCTTCACACCCTTTTGGAAGAGTTTTATGCTTTCTTCCTCTTGAGTTGAGGAATCCATGAGTATACTTCTAGCTGGTCCAGATTCAGTCACTAAAGCAGTAGCTGAAAAAGAGTGTGACTTTCCAGTAGCTTCAGGATGGGTAGTATATGATTCCAAGTCTTTGATCCCTGGACCTGGAGTAGATATATGAGCTATGGACATACCTTCCTCCTCCACTTCCTTATTAGTAATGTATGTTTTCATTGTTGTTAACATAGAGAAATCTGAAGTTTGGAATTCAGTTTCGATAAGTGATTGGGTTTCCAAAAGTGTTTGTTCTGGTGCAAGAGAACTGTGGAGTGATTCAAAAGTCTTTTGTCCCTGAGCTTTTTCCTTTGTCACTGTTTCTCTTCCAATCTCTTGTTTTTCAAGATCGACTTCTGGTTTAGACCACAATTTGGCTGGCTCCATTGTCTGGGGAAAGTCCACTGACATTGTGCTATTTACCTCTATGTACTCATTTTCTGTCAGATCTACAGTATTCCCACTTGCTGTTGTTGGCAAAGCAGTGGATCTTTCATTTGCTTCTGTCACGGCAGCCACTTCTTCAAACTCTTCATCAAAATATGGAGACACTGTACCAGAAAAAATGTCCACAGCTAGTGGAAGCACTGGACCAACAGAGCTCCTAACTGAGGCTAATTGCTCACCTGACCCCTCACCTGAGGTCATGACCTCTTCCCATGGGAAGGCTGTGGTGCTGGCCACAGTACTGCCAAGTCCTTTTGAGTCAGGCACCGGGTTGATGTGGTCTGAGGTAGGCAGTATAGATGATGAAGTCTGTGCATCCCTAACTCGTTCATCCTCAGAGCCCCCCATGCCCACTGTTTCCTCTTTCATTGCTGGATAAGACACTGTTGGATATTCACTGAAGTCACCACTAAAATCTTCTCTCAATGGAAAACCTGTATATAAATCCTTTACTTCTGACTGGGAAGTTGGCTTTCCAGACATTTCAGAAATCAGTGCCTTCTGTGATGTCTGGCTGATAACTCCAGCAATTTCTATGTCTAGTACAGTACTCGGGGTTAATGCTATTGGCTCAGAAGAGGATGATATCTCCACACTGGGAGACGGAGTACTGGGTAATTCCTTTTTGACTTTGGTTTCATACTCTAAATCTAATGTAAATAAAGAAGCAGTGATGAGTTCCATACCAGTACTAGCATCTCCTGAGCCCAGGTCCATAAAAAGAGAGGGGGGATTTCCTGAGAGAGTGGTCAGCTCTTCCTGGACCCTAGGCTGACTACTACTGCTATGCTCAAAGGGCTGTGCCTCCACATTGGCTACACCAATTGTTTCTCTAAAAGCAGGAGTTGAATTTGCCATTTTCTTTTCCGACTCCGTGGGTGTTGTCTCTGGCATAAAACCTTCCCAGGTAGCCAAATCACTAGATGCAGCTACATTTGAACTTTCTAATTCTGGGATTAAAAGTAAGTGTTCTGACCTCTCTGTTGCTGCTTGAACTTCTCCTCCGTTGGCTGTATTCGCAGCTCCCTCTTTGTCTTCTTTTTTTCTTCCTTCAAAAGACGTATTGGAAACCCACTCAGAGGTGGCTGTTTGAGTTTCAAATTGTGTAGGCCATGCATCTGGAGAAGGTAGTTTTGAATCCAAAGGAGCGGTTGTTGCAGGAATATAAATGTGATGGTTTGTGATCATTATCTTGCTCATATCCAAGGGGCTGAGCATATCTGTAGGATCTCTCTGTGGTAAATCAGTTACCATGTTAAAGATTTTATTGTTATATTCTTCTACTTCCCCAGACCCTTCAATAATAGGAGCTGAAGAACTCCCCGAGAACTCTGCAGTTTGGCTAGGTGTTATCTCTACCCAGCTTTCTATAGTAGACATGGATTCATCAGTCTGTGAGATTCCTGTTAGAGTAATGGGTTCTTCCTCCAAGACATTTACTGACACAGAACTTGAAAGTATGCTAGAGGTAGATATGGTAGGACTTTGGTCTGTCTCTTTACTAAGTGCTACTTCTGTAGCCCTAGAAAAGATTGTTTTCTGGGATGCTTGTTCAATGGCACCCTCTCCTGAAGACTCTTCAGGAAGCGAAGGTATAGGCTTAGGTTGTTTGTGCACTGGATTTCCAAGGTTTGGACCACTCTCTGTGATGGACTCTGACCATGTGATGGTTTTACCATCATGGGATGAGAGTGTAGGGAGAACATCAGGCTCACCACTTGAAACACGGTCTGGTGTTTCAGGGTAAGTCTCGGGTTTCCATGTGATTTCTAACAGTTCAGTGCCTTCTTTAGATTTCTTTAATTGCATGGTAGTTGACAATTCTGTTTCTGCTAGTATAAACTGATGGGTGTCAGTTGCAGAACTATCTGAGAAATTCCGAGAAGGTGCAACACTTTCGTACTGACCACGCCTAGCTTCTGCAGCTTCTGGGTCCTTGGGCACTGTGGTAATGAGCTGCTTCCCATTGATATACTGCACTGACGGAGTGGTTGTTACATCGGTTGCATTTACACAGTCCTCCTCTCCATCTTCATCTTCCTCACTGTGATATATGTCTATTTCAAATGAATCTGGTAACTCGGGTAAAATTTCAACAAACAGATCATGCAGTGGATCTGTTTCTTCACTGCAAGGTTCCTCTTCTTTAGATTCTGAATCTATTGGATGACCACTTACAATCATATCACTCAATCGACCTGAAAAAAACAAAGAGTTTTCACAATACTTAAATGAAAGGTTTGGCAGGGTACAGAAGACAAGGCTGATAACACTCATACACACAAAGAGAAGGATTTGACTTGTTACAAGTTACATGAAATCACCTTTCTGCAAATGGTTCTTGCTCTTCAAGTTTGCTTTTATGTAATTACAATAAGAAGAAAAATTCCATTTTATGAGTGTGGAAACAATTTAGAAAAACACTTTAATGTGCTTTAGATGACAACAGAGTTCTCAAATGAAAAAGAAATGATATAGACATTTTAGTTATAGAATGCACAATTGATGATGCTGTGAGCTGCAAAGAAAGTTGAAATCAAGACCTTTGCTCCAGACCATAAATTTAAAAAAGGGTTATTGACCCATACATTAAATATGAACTCTATCAATAACAAAGGAGATAAAATTCCTTCTAGCCTCTTTATTCTCTGCCTTAAGGGTTGTCGATTTTTAGAAAAGTAGTTTGTTTCTGTCCCAATTTATGATGTAACGGCCACATGTATTCACTGAATCAATAAGGAAGGAACCTCTCTACATCAAAAAAAATGACTCCCTAGACCAGATATATCCAGTGGTAGAGGGGGCTGGTAAAGATCTTCTTGAAAAGACCAGGGGAAGCCTTTTTCTCCTTTACAACATTGTCTTTTATGATGTGTGCCAGGACCAGACTCAGCTTTATCTTTTGCTATTGACATTTTAATGAGTGACAATCCTGACGTTGTATGTAAATATTCTAATTACAAATGTCAAGTAATACATATAAATCCATCCTCTGGGTTGTAATACCAAATGGCACCAAACACTATGCCCAGTTTACTTCTCTATTGCCAGAAATACACCAGCAAAACTTTCAGTCTAGTGTTCTAGAAAAAGAGAAAATTTGAGGCTTCACCCATACCAGAATGCATTTGGCTATCCTTGATGGAGTCCAGCTACCCTACTTCCACTGTCCCCACAGTGCTTTTGGAAGTACCAGGTCATGGACTAGACACGGGCTACATTGGGCCTCACCACTTGCCCAAAGGAATGCTATTGTAGAATAAGCTTTCAGTTTAGCCCCAACTGACACACAAGTCTGATAAACACACAGGAGAAACTAGCATGAAAAAGACAAATCTGCCTCCAGAACCCCATCTCCAAAGGAGAAAAATGTTTTCTGCTAGATTATTCCTCTTATAAGCTGCTTCTTTCCTCATTGGCAGGGATCAACATTCAACATCCAATAAGAAGAGAGAAAATTAGTAGTTGAGGATGGTTTGTATGATCTTGCTTTTTCCCAGTACACTGTACATTAATGTAATGTTTACTGAACTACTCTGTGGATATGTATTGACTTTTTATGTTGAAAGCCAACAAACATGACTTCAGGAGACACATACCGTAATTCCATTTTCTCTTTCACCCTAATAACTGAAAAAAAGACATCATTCTGTCTATATGCCAGGATATACCCATTGGATCATTTTATTAAAATATTGGGTGTCTATTTTTTCACCCTAACTATAACTTTCTTTTTCACCTTCACACTAGACACATTTTACACACACTTTCATCCATTCTAATTTATTCACTTAGATTTCATTTATCCAAGCTAAAGCATATGGATACTCAAATGATTGAGTAACCTCTCTTCTCACAAAGAGAAGTTAGATCCATGCCTAATTTCAGTGCACATCAAAGCACAAAACAATTACATGCTGTTTCTAGCATAGATGTTGCAACTAATCTTTAACACCAAATTAAGAAAATGATTGAATACCTAGACTTTTATAGAAGCATCATTAAAATGTCTGTCTAATATTAGCTGTTACTGTTATCTTATAGTAACCATTGAAAGCTATAAAATAAGACACAATAGAAATCGCAGATAGCTTGAACAAAGGTATACTTTGTCTTATAAGAAGGAATGTAAAGATAACATTCCAAGCATAGAAAGGCCACATTAAAAATCCCTCTGCATATGAACTCTTGGCATATAATATCAACAATCTTATCATTAAAACAAGCAGCTTCTTGTCAGTACTATTTAAATATAGTTAAATAAGTCCAGATTAAATTATAACATCTGCATACATTCATGAATATTTAACTAGAGGGCCAAATGAACCTGGCTTAAAAGACTAACATTCTCATGGGTTTCATTTTGTTTTGCTTCATTAATGCATAATGTTCCCATTTGATAAATACTGTAATTTTTTTCTTGTCAGCTAGACTCAGTGGATATATGTTAGGTTTAGTATATATTTATGGATAGTAGAGTGATTAGCATACAAAAACAAATACACACATAGTATGCCATGTAGTGTTTCTATGTGACAAGAGCATCTAAAATGTATTTATTTGACAAAAAATTCTAATACAATATGAAACCACAATCTTTGTGGTATATGGAGTTCTAGAATTTTCCTACGAAAAAAGACTTAACTAGAGCAAACAAAACTTTATATGCCCCAGTACAGGGGAATGCCAGAGCCGAGAAGTGGAAGTGGGCAGGGAGGGGAGCAGGGTGGCGGGGGCGCGGGGGCATATAGGGAACTTTCGGGATAGCATTTGAAATGTAAATAAAGAAAATATCTAATAAAAAATGAAAAAAATCTTGAGATAGAAAAAATGCAGAATGAGAGTAAGAGTTGTTATTTACCTTTTCTGAAAAGAATATCCTCAAGTGGCCATTTGTTCAGGTTGTGTCAACTTAGAAATGCTTTCCTTGAATTTCTTTGGTTTGAGAACAGAAAAATGTTAACTACCTAGGGTTTTGAATTTTCATATTTTTTCACACTTTCGTCTGTCCATATATATCTGATTTTTTTCCCACACTTTCAACATTTCATGAATGAGGGCAGAGTTTATAGAAAACTCTATCTACAGTACACATAAGTGGGTGAATTCTTCCAGGCCACATGGCCTGAATTACCATCAATAATTCCTTACAAATCATCAAATCCTACTCAGCCGTTTTTGTTTATTCATTTTCCAAAATTGCCTCTGCCTCCCCCTTTCCTGTCACCACCCCCACCTACAACACAGCTATAATTATGGCAAACTAGAAAAGTTTCTTTGTGGCACATGGCGGGGGACACCTGTGCTATTGTCAAAGTCCTGTTTCATTGCAAAATAGTGATCTGCTCTATTTCACACTAACAAGAAAGACTTAACAGGGTTACTGACAGTCCAGGCTCATAAAAGAATGGGCTTTATAAAAAGAGTGCTTTATTTCAGAATTTTACTCTAAGGAGAATGTAACTTTTATTTAGATTTCAAGAGTCAAACCACAGAACTCTGTAGACTGCATGTATAATCTTTTCTATGTTTATATGGGTGTATTTTAACAGCTTGACTTGAATATACTAGTACCATGGTTAATGGGTTTTTTAATGGCATTTCACACAGGCTTTATGGATAACTGACCTTAAACTATTCACAGAGTATTTTTAAGTACTTCATAGCAGAATTTTGCAGACATAGTACAAGTCTTGCAGTCATTCTGTAACCAGACACAAAACATAGTTGCTATCATGCCTAGGCGACTGGTCACAATTCATATTCTCTTCAGGGAGTTTTATAATTTAAGCTTAAGAGTCTTTAATTAAGTGAAAGATATTGCAGCCTACTCAGCGAAGACAGATAAGACTGTGTTTCCTTTAAAATGTAATTTGTTCTAATATATATAAAATCTATCAGGAGCCTTATTGCAAAAATAAAATACCCACACTGCAGATCTCTGGTAGGTAATTATGAATCTTAAAGTGAAGAAGCCTGAAAATACTCATAATGACAAGCTTTCTTGTATCTGTAGATCCTCAATTCTTTTGTGTGTGTGTGGGCGCGCGCGTGCGTGTGTGTGTGTGTGTGTGTGTGTGTGTGTGTGTGTGTGTGTGTGCAGAAAAGAATTTATTTGGCTTATATTTCAATATCACTGCTTATAAACAAAGTATGTTAGGACAGGGACTTAAACAGGACCAAATCCTGTTAGATCCTCAATTCTTAATTGAAATAAATTGACTAAGTAGTAGTACTTTAAGGGGGGAAAGAAACACATGTGATTTTAATAAAATTGCTTAAAATATTCTGAATCCTCTGTATTTTTAAAAATTTGTGACATAGATTGCCCCAGCTTAGTATTTTAAACAACAACATGAAAAATCAGGATACAAATGCCTTCCAAAATGATAGCAGACGCTTTTGCTCCTTCATTCCCTCAATTCGTATGTAGTATGTGATGCCTATATCTACAAAACAGCTTTCCAAAACACCAGATAGGTGAACAAGATTAAAGAACTAGAGATCGCTGTGATCTGTGATCCTTGCCTACTTCTGACTTAGCTAACCATGGCTTACCTGGAGCAGCTCTCAAGCAAGTTGTATCCCCCTGACAGCCTTTGTATGCTGAGAAACACACATCTTTTCTCAGTTCACAAACTTCACATCCAGAAGGGCTCATACACATATGTAAATAATGAGGCTGCTTCTGCTGACCTCACATTGAAGAGGTGATTATGTTATAGTAAATAGGCATGTTTTTTAGCTTCCAATTATTCTCAGATAACACAGTTCCTTCAAGTGCAAAGGCTATTTTTAGATGCAGTCATCTTGCCCAAGTTAAGGAGACATCACCAAGTGTAAACTCTTCTTCACAAAAGATTCTACTCCCTTTTAACAGAGCACCAGATTTCTTAGACAGCATATTCAAACAATTACAGGTATTTTATGAATGCCTAAGTAGTAAGAAAGAACTACACTAAAAACAAGTAATTTGGGCAATTGGACTTCAAAATGCTTCCTGAGCCAATCTTCCTGCTAGGCTGACCATGAGCCACGAGACAACTCTAAACTCAAAGAACATTTGAGCAGCACAAATACATAGGTTTAAAAAGTAAAAAGATGGCATGCAATTGGGTGGGTTGGGTAGCCAAAGTGGATCTGAGCAGAGTTAGGGCAAGCATAATCCAAATACATTCTGTGGAAATCTCTAAAAATTGATTTCTAAAAATAACACAACAAATATGGGCTAGAGAGATCTTTCAGCAGATTAAAATTCTGGCTGTTCTTCCTTAGGATCTTGGTTAGATTCCTAGCACCTACACAGCAGTTCCAAAACTGACTACTGACTATAACTCCAGTTGCAGGGGATTCAACACTCTCTCTGGCCTCTGTGGGTACCAGGCGTGCAAGTGGAGCATAGACATACATTCAGGCAAAGCACTCATACATATAGCTTTTTGAATTGACCAAATAAAGACTAACCATAAAGTTGAACATTGCTATCCATTTTGCTTTAGTTCTCTAGCACTTGAGTCCTTCAATGTACATACATACACATAGATATAGATACAGATACACAGATAGATATTATCAGATATTTTAGAATTGATAACTTAAAAGTAAGGAAATCTTTGATTACATTAAAGCGAAGGACTCTAATAATTAAGTTTATAGCTTCTTTTCTTCTTAAATTATATCCACTAAGCTACAGAGTAGCTTATTTTGTCATTCCTTTGTCAAATGTTACTCTTGCTTCTCTTCAAATTGATTCCTTCAATGGGTTATTCAAACAGCCCTACTTACTGGCCCACAATCACCCCACTCCTTCCTTTCTCTGCTGACATCTCTGAACTGTCCATGATGGGTCAGCAATTTTAGAGTCCTACTTCAATATAACCCTCATTCCTGCTTCAGCCTGCTTCAAAATGATAACACTTCATTTCCTCTTTTTTTGAATTGCCCCTCTATTTCTGAAGCCTCAGTTCAGATAGATTAAATGCTAGATAGACAAATGCCACTCTCACAGAGAAAATGGCTGTGTTTTTATATGTGTGGCCTAGGACTCACATTAAATAGTTTGTTATTATGCATGTAATTGTTTTTGCCATCCTCCTGCCTCAGCCTACCAAGGGCCCGTTACAGACTTGTGCCATCACAGAACTTTATTCTCTCATCTCTCATTTCTCAGGTCTACTTTCCAGCATTAAAGTGATCTTGTAAGTATAGGATAATATCCTATAAACACTGAATATTCTACCCAGTTAGTCTCCCCTTTGAGAGTACAGTTGCAATATCTTCTTACTGATTTAGTATTAAGAATCAAAAGGTTATCACTGTGCTGAAGTCTCTTTGAAAGATTTATATCTCTAACTAAATAAATAGTGGGTGTTTGGTGGTAAGTATAGCATAAAGACATGGGCACATGAATCATACAAAAAAATCTCAAATAGTAGAGAATTTTGTGGTCATGTAAATCTAGACACTGGTGATACATCATGAATGTGCAGCCATGGTTTCAATATTTTTAATCATTCACTGACTGTACAATTATATGTACGTTTCTATGAAGGCAATGAAAATTGTTTTTTTTCCTTCAAATACAAATTAATTGAAGAAATTCACTTGATCAACACAAAGAAAAAAATTGTTATGTCATTAATGGATCACTTTTAGTTTCTGGATTTGCAGACAAAACTTAACAAAGGTATAGCAGATAGCTGAGGTATGCAATTCTAAGAGACTAAAAATATAATGCCCAGTTATCACTACTACTTTGGATTCAATGTTAATTATCCCTAGTACTTTTAAAGTACACATAAGTCACAGATATTTAATTCCATTTTCTTTCCAGCATAGTAAGACTTGTGACAAACAGAATACTTGCCAAAAATCTAACCACTGACTACAGCTTCAGTAAAGAAAGGATAAATCAGGCAATTTCTTTCCACTCAAAGCTGGCATAGTCCATATTAACCTGACAAAGGCTGTGTCTTAGTCAAATTCTACAGCCTTCAGACATGTTCACAAAGAAAGCCTTCTAATAATTTCCCCAACTGCAGGTGTGCAAATTACTCTTGCAATAGACGAGTCAAGGTTTCAGCATCCCTGAACCACTGTTAACCACACCCCACAGCATTTTTCAGCTCATAAAACCTTTATGGGCTGAGAAGTTCCTTCAGATTTTTAAACTGTTAACTACAATTACCCACCAGCAGCAGAATCAATGTTACCATTAACGTGCATCTGAGTGGATGATGTAAGCATGCCTTGAGTAGCATGTTTTGTTTCATGGTTTTTCATAAAAGTCAAGCTTTATATCACTCTCAGAGTGCAGCAGAAATTATAAATGCTGTGGTTTGATGTAGCCTGGGTGGTATTTTCACTCACTTGGGTGCAGAGTACATGTGAAGGTAAATTCAATTTGGGTGAATAGGTTTATACAACTGTATGCATGCACCAAGGATTTTTTCAGTATGGAAATATAAAAAGTTTCACTTTCCATGGCTCCTCATTAACACACCTGCCTTAGAACTTAAATGAACATCTGTGTTAAGGTTTTCATGGATAAAGTTCAATGTACTATTTCAGAAAATTAGGTTATTGTTAGAAAACTAGCCACATTTGCTAAATGAGTAGTTGGGTCTGAGTAAATCTTGTCGACCTCTGAAAATAGCAAACCCTGCTGTCATTTTTAAGAAGAATCTGTATCTAAAACACATAAAACCAAATGAAAGACAGACTGCGCCTGTGTTCATTGCCCCTAACAACATGTACATACTGCAAACATGCCTGATAGAAATGGCCAGATAATTCACGATTTTCTCAGAATGGGGGAAAGAAGCCAACTATGCAAGTCCAGCTGCATGAAGACCACAATGCACCTTTAAAGACACACCCCTGCATAAACTATTATAGCCTTAGACTTTGCAGACCCTCCATTTGAAATACTGTTTATAAACATAGCTTTTCACCTGATGATTGCCATCACTTGGAGCAGTGGGGAGGGAAGATGTGGTCAAGTATCAGGTCTTTTCCATTTTGTAGTTAAATACCCTAAGCTGAATGTACATCTTACCATTCACCTGAGTTGTTAGGTGCCTTACATTTCCAGTTCCATACTATTTGATACAACTCAGTACATCACTAACAACACAATAAGATAAACTTTGAAGACACATACTTAATTTATACTAACTTCTCAAATTCTGAAATCAAAGGCTGATACCAATCTCCTTTTCTCTGTATTCCCCACCCCTCACCCCACAGTTACAGTTTTATGTTTCTTTTATCTCTAACTAACAGCAATTCCAACTTCTACTTCTTTGTAACATTTCCATTTTTCAATTCCAGTTTCGAGAGAGATGTAAAAGTAATGTAGAAGACAGGAAAGCATTTATGATTTACAAAATACTGTACCAGTAACAAAAGAAAAAAAATAATGTTTTATTCCTAGCCCCTAAAAATGTATGCTGAGAAGAAGAGATGAATGCAGGGTTATGTGATTTGGGGGGAAGAAAATTTTGGAGAAAATAAGCAAATAGAAGCCATGAAGTTTCTGTGTACAACACTGGACACCAATTAAATTAGAGCTACAGGTACTTTTCAACAGCTGGACTCCTGATAACCCTGATGAAAGACCATCTGTCTCTGAATGACAACCAGCAGGGCATGTTCCAGTACCAGAAAAGAAACTGATAAGCAAGCATGCTTCCCATAAGGCTTCTCAGAGCCAAGCCACAGAAAAATGGACACTAATTCATTTAATTCTTATATTAAAATTTGAACCAAATGATTTGATAAAACCAGTAGACTTAAGCTCTAAATTTAAAAGACACAAAGAAATGTGAAACAGTCCATTATGTATGTATGTGCTATGCATTCTCAACTCAGCATTTTGAGTTTAACATGATGGTGCACTGTTGGTTTTCAGAAAGAACAAGACATGTTTGATAATGATAACTAAAAGTATTAGGCAATTAAAATAAAAAGCTTTTAGAGGAGACAATGAAATTACAATATAAACATCATAGCTTGCCTTTTAGAAAGACAAGTTCGTGTCCACAAATCTGCCTTCTAAAGTTGTTAATGATTCCAAGGAATTCCTAGGGATTAGCTAGATTGTACTTGGTTCTAAACAACAAATGCTACATTAAAACACACACACACACACACACACACACACACACACACACAAAAAGTTAATATCTTATAACTGTTAAATTTGAATTAAAGTAGACCTATTACCCATTCCACAACTTATGTGTAAGCCTGCAAAATCCTGGAAGAGAAAAAAACAAACCTTTAGAGATAGTTCGGTCAACCCTAAATATGCAAAATCATTTAACTGTCTACATTGTGAGTGCTGAAGGTTAATGGTTGCAGACCAATGGAATGTTAGCACCGTCTAGTGCTACATGTAAGTAGTAATGTATGGAAGACACAAAAATTAAAACATTTTGTTCTACACGCTCTGAAGGAATGTAACAATGATGAAGTGGTTGTATTAGATGACAAAGCAGGGCTTCTTATGACTTTCAAAATAAAATTGTACCTAATACTCTTCCAAACTGTTTAACATATCCTTCCAATTCTTGTACTGATGCAGGAAGCTAACATACTTTTGACACTCCAGTTATTGTTATCATCTAATGACAGCATTTGGTATGATGGACATTTTAACTTTCAAGAGAAAATGCTGATGGCCTTGAAAGCAAGGACTTACCTGTCTTGTTTTCTCTGACCTCAATAATATAAACATTTATGTCAGGGTGGAACTTGGTCCCTGCTGGAGGTGTTGAAGTAGACAACTCTTGAGGTTTGGAGGTTGTTTTTCTTTCCATAACTGATGGTCTTGTTGGTGGTGTTACAGGAGGTTTTGAGGTCATGTGATCAAGATCAGATTCTGTTTTCGTGGCTACGATATCAATGAGAGTTGTCACAGGGTGCTTTGTTACAGATTCTCCAGGAAGTATGTCGCCTGTTGTTTTCTCACTGGACTCCTTCTCAAAGACACGTGGTTCCTCAGTGAATGATGAAGACGGCCTCAAGGGTGGCGTTCTGTGAAGGCTGTTGATGGCAGTAAAGACACTGATATCACTTGGAGCTGTTGGAAATTTTGGGAGCTCGGTGGCTCTGGGTTCAAATAACCCTGAGCCTAAATCTGTATAATCTAAGGATGCTTTTTTTCCTTCCTCGGTAGTTTCTTCCATAAGCTGTGTGACATAAGTCTGGACAGGCCTCAAAGTTGATGCAAATTCTGTTGGACTACTACCTTCTGCTTCATAAATTACTTCTGGCTCTGTACTTGAAACCACTGTTGGCTTAATGGTTGACATCAGTGTTATCATTGTATCCATTTCCACTTCCTGGTCTGTTATTGCACCAGGTGGATAAGATGTACCAAATGGAGTTGTTTCTAAACCTGGGACTCTTTCAGAACCTGTCATCAATCTGTCTTCAGAGAGAGTGTATGTTGACCCCTCCCCCTCTTCAAATGCTGTTGTCTCCTTGGCCATAACTGCAGTAGAACTGAAAGTAGGAAATGGGCTCCCTGGGGTTTGGGGTTCTTCCTGGGTTTCTTCCCGTGAAACTCCTGTTGTTCTCAAAGCTTTGGGAGACATGGTTGCTTCTAGATGAGTCTGTTCAAGGATATCTTGATCAGATTTGCCTAGAATCTCATCTTCTAGTGGAACAGAAGTTTCCAATACACTCCATTCTGTCTTTGGAATTATAGAAAGAGGACTAGTATGGGATATGTCTACATAAGTAGTGGGTTCCTGCGTGCTACTATAATTAACAAATGCCAATTCTTTCACATCGGAGGTGTGGACAAATGGGGGGCCAGTAAATAGTGGCTTGGAGGCTTCTGTACCTTCACCCAAAGCACTTCCTTCCACAGTTGCATTGATGACCTGGTCTTCTGTGCTTGTGGTGGGCAGAAACCTGTCTCCAGTTGTAGGCTCTTCTGAAGCTGACTTTTCTGCACTGCCAATTGATGTAGATGTATGAAAGGTGACTGTCATTTCTCCAGATGCTAAATCTTCTTCAGAAACCTTTTCTAATGGTTTTGGAGTACCATCTGGGAAAAGTGTGTATTCATCTCCATCTGTGAAACTTGGGATTTCTTTATCTTTTCCATTTATTCCTATAGTACTAAGTGGGACAGGAGGCAATTTTGTAAAGCCTGCATGTTCTGTTGAGGGTAAAGGCTTTGAAGTTGAATAATCCTCATCCCCTGGCCATTTTGATACTGTGACCACTTCCACATTTAAAGCACTGTGGGTCAAATGAACTCTTGTAACATCTTTGTCAGACTTTGTAACATCTGTCTCTAATCTAGTCAGGATTGTCATTTCTTCCACTTCTCTTGCTTCTGTTGGCTTCACAGTTAACTTCTCAATTGTTAATGCTGGGGAAGACTCTGAGGAAGATGTAGAGAGAGGCATTCCAGAGAAGACTTCTTCTGTTTTACCTATATATGGATCTTTGGTGACCTTTTCTAGTATTTCATCAACTGTGTAAGGATCTTTTTTCAACTCTGGTCTTGGTGTTTCTGTTCTCTCTCTTCCTTGTGTCACATCTGTTTGTAATGATGGATAAATAACTGTGGATATTCCCTCTACTGATGTTGTGTCACCAGAATATGGAAGTAATTCTACTTCTGTAAGATGCTGTGATGGGAAGGTGGTTGTAGGCTGTGATTGACCAAACTCATCTTCAGTCATCTTACCGTTAGTTTTGGGTTCTTTCTCTTTATCTATCAGTGATCTATCTGTGCCAAGCATGGTTATTGTTGATGTTGAAATGGACTCTAAGTCTCCTAGATGTGAGTAGGCAGTGTCTTCTGATGTTTTTGATACGGTGATGACTTCGGGGATTTGGCTAAAGACCCGAGTGCTCTGATCAGATCTAACTGTCAGTGTTCTGTCTTCTCTATCATCTTTTCTCAAGGTGAATCCATAGTGACTTGTGGTTTCCAATTCAGGACTGGTGCTTACTGTTGGCATTTCAGTCGTGTGTTCCAGGGTCACTTCTGTGGATTCAAATGGTGTTTTGGTTTCTGGAAATTCCTTGAGAGAAATGTGATTTGTGATTTCCATGGATGTTACTAAAGGGCCCACTTCTATTTGTTCAATCTGTGTAACTGATTCATGTGTTTGCGTATCCTCTGTAATTCCATCCTGGGAGCCAGTAGCATATTGGGAGATGACAGTTGTACTTTGGAGTTCTTGCTCCTTAATTTCAGATATGTCTGGCATTCCAAGTGGCCCTGACCCAGAAGCCAAGTAGTCATTCACATCCCAAGAGTTGATGGTATTCCCAGTAGTTGTGGGTGATTCAGTGGCTAATCTGTCTGTGATAGCCTGAGAATAGATTACAGATTTGTGTTCAGAATTGACTATATTTCCTGCGGGAGGGAAGTGTGTGGTAAAAATAGGTAATTCGGTGGCTAATGGAATGACTGGTGTAGCTCTGTCAGGTACCATGTGTGGTTCTTTGGATAAACTGGGTGATGAAGTTTCTGCGAGGATGTTCATTTCGACGGTGGTTGTCTCTGATATATTCTGTTTAGCTAGAAAGATAATTTCAAAGAGTTAATTAGACAAGTTATTTTTAAGGGGTTGCACGACCAGTGAGTGCTTAAGTGCGGCTCTGTATTTTTAATTGGACCCAAGTGATCTATGATATGAAGAAGCCTAAAACCTAAACTTGAATTAACAAAAAGGAGGATAATTGATCAAGTCATAAACTTGTAAGTTGTTTTGTATTGTTAAGTGTTATATTTGATTGTGTAAATAATTGCTTTCACAAAAAATGAACATTCTGTGTTTTAAGATAAGCAAATACCAAAAGTTATTAATGCCGAATTTTCATAGATGGTTCTCTGTAATGAGCTACAGTAGTGAGAAGGAGAACTTGACTTGTTATCTGGAGGCTAAGAGCCTCCTCTGCTTCTAGTTTCTTCAAATTTTGCCTTCTTTTCAAGCTGCATAGTGTCTCAGGGGAGAGAGAGTGTTTCAGACTGCAAAACAACAAAAAGCCACATCAAATGGAACCAAGTCACACACAAATCATGACATTGTCCATAATGGGTAGATTTTCACATACAGGATAGTAAACTTGTAATACCCATTCTTCATTTGTTTCCAGGTGTTGGACATTTGTCTTCATCTTTCTTTCAACTCTGTAGACTTGGTGTCACCAGATTACATAACATGTCTGGCAGAGGCTGGTTGGCATTCGAGGTAGTTCTACTGTTTGCTGAGTATCTACACACTGTGTTTGGCTTATTCCAGGTCTTTGTTTCAGTCTTTAGCATGAAACACGAGTGCATAGGAAGTAAAGCAACTACATGATAGGTTTTCAGCCTATAACTATGAGCCTTGGTCACCAGAAAGTGAAAGTAGCCTTGTCATTGTAGAATGTTACATGACAGTGACTCCACATTTATGGAGATTGGCTAGCTTAAGGAAATTTAAGCTGTATAGGAAAGAAATGACAATGTTATAGGCAAAAGACCCTCTCCACACAGAGCAAATGAAGCAGTTTAGAATACAAAGATTGCATTTCCTAAAAGAATCAGTACCTTCTAAAAACCAAAACATACAGCTACCATCTTGCTACATTGTGTATGTGTAACATCCTTATTTCAGTATTGCTGGTCCTGTCTACTAGAAATGGTTACATCACTAGACTTTAAAAACTTTGTATCTTACCCAAAAAGAATTGTTAATAAACAAAATTGGGTGCCTGTTGGCTTCATCTGTTGTGTCAAAACTTTATGATATAATGATGTGATTTTATTCTAAATCAGAATATGGCATTATAAGTTCCAATTTGTGTGGAGGAGTTGCTAAAATTTATTATTAGGTGTTGATATTCTAAAAAAAAATTAAAAGTCCAAAATCATCAGTTGTCTAGTGAAACTGTGTGCCCATTTATGCTTGTGTTATTACTATAACACTACTTCTTTAAAAATCTATCACCTCACTACCTATTATTTTATATTAAAAAAGAAAATTTCCAAAAAGAATACCATGACCTTCAAAAGTGTGTTAAATAATTTTTCTCCTCTTTCAAAAAAAGCCAAAACCCAAAAACAAAAACAAAAAAAAACCCCAAAAATCCAATCTGCTTCTGCATTCATTTCCTGGAACAAATATTGGTCAAGTTTGATTGACATGAACAACTTAAAGATCTGAAATGTGTCTGACTATTTTTCTTTAATTCAATTCTCTATCCTCTGAAATTCCATCATTGTTACCTCACTTAACTACCAGATTTCATGTTTGTCTTATAACTGCATTCTTTAAGGAAACAGTAAAAAATATATATGGAGAAGGTTTCCATGGAAACATAATACAAACACTTAGACACCTTTATATAAGAGAAAATGTAATCATATTATTATTAATAACAACAGAATGGTAATTTTACTTTTTCCCCTTTGAGCATTTTTCATGGCTGATGAAATTAACTCAGAAGAAGGTGACATTGCATTGGAGCAAAGTGACAGCCTGTGGATCAAGTCCTCCTGCTCAACCTAACAACTCTCTATAATTCCATGAAAATATTTTTACAGTGTTTTAAAAATGGACTCATATTTTTAAAAATTAAATAAATACATGTCATTGTCAATTATGACTCTGACTTTCTGTTGCTCTCCTCTAGCCTGCTGCATGGTAAGTTGATAGCAGCAAGTCTTAGGGAGAAATGTCTTACAAAGCCAGGATTTATGGGACTTTATTTTCAGGGGGAAAAGAGGGGTTTAATAATTTTAAAGCTCTGTTTAAGAAAGTCTGCTTACAATTAAGTTAATTAATTCTATGACTTGGAATGGAAAACCTCAGACTTCCTTTTGGGGTTGGGTGGCTTTTTCGTCAACCTAACAGCTGATTTCCATCAAAACCCAGTGTATCTGATAATATGTGCCATTTGTTTGAGCCATTCCGAAAAAGGAAATGATTTTTTTAAAAACACCATCTACAAAGAAATGTCCTAAGAATGAATAAATAACAATAGCATTATTCTACTGACGATCAGTATAAGGAGGAGAATACAATTCTATGTCCTTATAAAAAGCGCCCTCCCTTAGTTTTAGTCACATTGGACACTCAGCTTTTGGAAATTATTTTTCTCAATGCTATTATTGAGGAAGCCAACAAAAATCAGCATGCTTCCTTTCCCACAAAGACTCACTCCCAATCATTGCAGCTGTCTGCCATACAGATGTTTTGCATCAACATGCTTACAGTGGTTTACATCCTATGGGCTATCCTTGCTGGGCTTCTGTTGTGAGACATGAAGCACATTTTCCTAACAAAATATGAAACCTGTATTAGCAGCCCGATGAGTGATTTAACTCTTATACTGTTCTGTCTACATTTTGGATACTTGAGGGTCACATCTGAGGAACCTGTTTCTATCAGTACAGTGGGGTTAGAATTAGAACTGTCATTTTAAGGTTTGATGAGAGAGTGGCTGGTAATTAAGTCCAATTCAGTAAACAGGAAACATTTTAAAATACAAAGTAAGGAAACATTACAGTTTGTGGCTAATGGCTCATAATTGTTTAGGGCACAAAAATAATGGTAATGAGGTGATCCGAGATTTGAAGAATAAACTAATTATAAACATGAAAAATACATACTAAAGTACATGAAGTGCTGGGAGCCAATTAAGGCTGCTCTAGACTCTAGTTCCAAACACAATCAGAGGAAGAAGGATGGAGAAACAAGGATTGGAAAACCAGATCAAACAGTAACTAAAAGTTTAGACACATATGTTGTCATCAATGGAATTGTTGCAGTCAGAGAAGATGCAGAGACAACCAAAATCTGTGTTCAGGAAAGATGTTCTTTAATTTGATAAACAAATTTGAAAAAAATTGAAAATAGTTAAGATTCTAATGTTCAACTTTGATGAAAAAGAAGCTAGGAACAAGGGCTAAATATGAATTTAGGCCTCTCCTGGAGATCCTTAATGACACGCATTATGAAATTTTCAGAAGCCTTCTATTATTTTTGATTCACTTAAATCTGAAGCTGTTTCACGTGGACTTTTATTTTTATTACTTTTATTAGATATTTTCTTCATTTACATTTCAAATGCTAGCCCCCAAAATCCCCTATACCCTCTTCCCACCCTGCTCCCCTACCCACCAACTACCACTTCCTGGCCCTGGCATTCCCCTGTACTGGGGCATGTCACATGAACTTTTAAAGCTTTGAACTGCAATCTTTTGTGGAATATTTTTATTCCTGAGCAATGCCCACCTCAAAAAAAAAAAAAAAAAAGAAAAAAAGAAAAAAAGAGAAAGTAGGCAGTTCCATCACAGGACCATGGTCACTGAGGCAGTTCCATCACAGGACCATGGTCACTGAGGCTATTTTAAAGATGCACTTAATTGCCTCATTTTAAAATTTATTTGACCAGGTAATTCCTATCTGTGCATATTATCTGATATTGTAAATGCGCTATGAACTACCTTTAAAAGGAAGACGTCATTAGAACACGATAAGATTTGGAATGTTTATTCGCTGTGTGGCCTAAAAATACACTTTCTATGTTTGACAAAGTGAAATGATTTACAGCATGCATTTATCTCTTGCTTTTCAGTTTATCAAGACAACTGCACATCACTGACATCACTTTGGGAACTGCGGATGGGGCCATGCTTAGTCACCACTGAACTATGTGGGAAAGCTGGACATCAGTCAAACCATTTGGAAATCATTTTAAGTCTCTATGTATTCACATATTAAAAGAACCATTGCAAAATGCAATAGAAAGTAAAGGAAGCTCTTGGCTCTGCCGCATTCTTAACTTCTTACGTGCTGAATGAACTGGGAATTATAGTCTTAAGGAGGGATGGAATGAACTAGAATCTTGACTTCGGGTTACATGGGCACAGGATGTATTTTACTCCAAAAGACTATACATTTAAATGACTATAAAAAGAATAAATATAAACCACTTGTGTAAGTTAAATTTAATGTGGTCAACCTATTTAAACCTAAGGACAGACCTTGCTATGTTATGTACCCATATGAACTTATTTACATAGACAACCTAAAGCCTGCCAGAATCAACTCTTTAATAATATTCTCTATGGCTACAGAAAACCTTGGGTTTCCATATGTTATTTAATTCTTTTCTGTTGTTAATTTTATACAGCACAGGAAAATTTTATGAAGATAGTCAGGCTAACCACTCTTCTCACCCTACTTTAATCTTTTCTGTCCCATCTCCTTCTCACCACCATCCCAAGCCTGTTCCTTCATCAAGTTAGTAACTTAATGTAAAAGTCATCCTATAAACCAATTTACTTGAATACTACTAATGAGATAATTTGTAATAAATGAATATACATGCTATATGTGTGTACATGTATATATGACTATATTTAGGATAAGATTTTTCATTATTATTATTGTCTTTCTGAAAGAAAACTATGGAAGACTTTGTTGTTTCAAGGCCTGAGAAGAAACATTTCTCTAGGCCTTTTTTATGAACAGGCCAGCTTGAATTAAGTTAATACGCAACATATGGCTACAACCCTCAGAAAACCAAGTGTAAAGTGGAGATTTAGGCAGAGGCAGCCTAGCAGGCAGCCTTCTCCCTGCTAGGATATCTGTGATATGATACTTTTCCATACTTCTATTAGCTCATGGGTTCAATATCTTTTCCAACACACTGCTTATGTTCATATCTGTCTTTTTCTTGTTGAAAAAAAATTCCTGCATATCTTACTTTAGAAACTAATACATAACATACTAGTACATTTTCAAGCTATTTAAATTAACCATTGATCTAACAAAAGGAATGCGAAAGCTGGTTTAAAAGACTTCATGTGTTACATCGGCATTTCATCGTTCTGATGCTCGATGTCAGACTTAGCCTCTGTTGATAAAGTATCAAGGCATTTGTTAGCTAACATCTTACATAGCCTAAAGTAAATATTACAATAAAATATTGACAGTTATCAGTTTAGTTAAGCACTCTACAACTATAAAACTGTATGTGACTAATATTTTTAAATAATTTAAGAATGTCTAAAAAATGTATATATACATAAATATATATATGTATATATAATTAATTAATTAATTAAGTAATTAATTAATTTTACAAGGCAAATCTAACTGAGCATAGCCAATTCATGATGCATATTACAAGTTGGCTGTATTGTACTTTAATTAATTCAAAGCAAGATTAATCACCAAAAGGCGCCTATTTTATTACTTGAAACAAAATGAGATAGGTGAATCCTATTATTTGATAGTGTGATGCATTTTTAGGTAGGAATTAAACACAATTATTATTACTTTCACCACAAATACTCACCTGCAATGACTTAAGCCTAAATTGTCTCCTTTTTATAATAAGAATCATATCAAAAAATAAAACAGGATTCAAAGGTTTAACTCAGCTGCTGTTGTCTTAACATTGCTATATTAAGAATGAAATTGCATTGAAAGGCTTCAATTAATAAGAAATTTCAATTCAGGGTGTGTTCTGTGATTTTTGGAATTCCAGGGTGCAGTTAAGACCCCAATCTGACGTTCTCATTCACCCCCAAAACAATCCCACTTGCCAAACCCCTACTATGTTAACCATAATGCTGCTATTAAGTCTGTTTGTGTCACTGAACTGTAGGTGCTCCATGCACTTAGGACAGAATACAGAATCCATCCCGACATCCACTGGAACCTCAGTGGGTATATATTTGCTGCAGCTTTTTTATCTGTATTTTTAAAAGAGATATCAAACACTTACGTTTAAAGCAGTAGGCATCAAATCTGCTATCAGGGAGAGGGAAGCATGTCTGGTTCTCAAAACGATACAGGGTTCTCACCCCAAGTAGACCTCCTCCACACTGGGCCCTGGCCACAGTCACAGGGTGCCGCACGCTGGCATCCGACAGCCAGCCGTAATCGCATTGGTCAAAGCCATTTCTCCAAGCTGCCTGAAGTTCTCCAACAGTCGCCAGTCTCGCATCCCTGCTTGTACACTCTGCTTCGGCCTCCTCGAAGGTGAACTTACTGGGAGCAGTGACGTGGAACACATCGCCTGCAAGAAGAGGAAGAAAAAGGCTTAGGTCAACTCCTCATTCTCTCCCAGATTTCATAAATGCTGAGGGAGGACATGTGATACTTTTTACAGTAAGAAGGCAGCTGCTTAGGCGGTAGAGCAAATAGCCACTCATTTATTTTGAGAAAACTATTATTACCATATAATAAAACTATATACCACAATAGTTTAATTCTGTATAAGTATTTGTGTATGTATGCATACGAATGAGTATGTGTGCATGTATATATATATATATATATATATATATATATATATATATATATATATGTGTGTGTGTGTGTGTGTGTGTGTGTGTGTGTATACATATATATCCCCAAAAGTTGATGGAGCATTCATTTGCTAATAAAGTTTGAGAAATCATTTTAAAACAAACAAATCTTTCCAAGTGATTATTCAACATGCTGTGAGAAAATTCTAAAACCAAACAGTAGTTCTCTGATCATTCTTTTCCCACATATTACTACAACCCATACAGATTAATCTTGTTGATCAAACAACTAGATAAGAAACATTCCTAGGAATTTGATGTGGGAAAGGATAGAAGCAGTAGAAATGAAAGGATTCTTAGTCTACCTTGTGTCCCTGGCACAGGACTGCCATGGCAGGGTTGTGGCCACAATTACAAGGCAGCACAAGGCTGAGTGTTGGAGAGTTGATATCAGCTCTCACTGAACAGCTTAAGTTCCCAGGCCTCTAAAGGGAGACTACCTCCCTGATCAGTTTCTCCTACTTGCTCTATTCAGAAAGGAAGACATGTGTTCTAAGACCTTATGTGTTTCATAAGGTCACCAGGAATGTTAGCAGGAGTTCTAGCCATGATCAGTAGACTGTTAGGCCTGCTAATTAATTACCAAGCAAATTCTGAATGCTTACTATGCTCATCACCAGATCCAGTTAGTAGAGAAGACTGTTCATTTTAGTTAACTTAAAACATCAAAATTCTGGAAAATTAAGTTTGTTAAACTGG
The DNA here is from genome assembly GCA_902729485.2 of Mus minutoides. Taxonomy (NCBI): domain Eukaryota; kingdom Metazoa; phylum Chordata; class Mammalia; order Rodentia; family Muridae; genus Mus; species Mus minutoides. The sequence continues at coordinate 1,026,505 of LR750009.1, forward strand.
CATTGTATTTGGGCAACTAGAATAACAAATTGACAGAATAAATTTCATTCAAATTAAATAATGCTTTTACAATTGAGTATGAAAGGCTAAAATCAGAGGAAACATTAAAGGTCACCTAGATACATATACCTGGAAGAGGAAGGAGTACAGATGAAATGGAGAAGAAGCTAAAATGCTATCAGGCCAGTATTACAGAAGCAGGGGTCCTATTCCATGCTTCAGAGGTGATCTCTAATGCTGCTATATATCAGACAACAGAGACACAGAATTCTTACAGTGTTGATCTACTGTAGACCCAAGCCAGGTGGAACAAGTCAACTGCTTAAAACAGATCGTACCATTAGTCTAAGTATATGGTAGTTTTATGAGGAAAAAGAAAATTATTCATAGGAAAAGTGGCCAAAATACACATATCACCTTTCCTTACTTAAATTCAAAATCTGTACTGGGAAAAACAAACCAAATCCCCATTAAGAACTGCTAGACAAAAAGAATGAAAATTACTTTTACCAAGGATTAAGAAAGGCAGAGGGAGGGAGGGAACTGGGTGAGAGAGGATAAGGGGGAGGGGCAGGAGAAAAAAGAGCTCTGAAGTCCAGCAGAATGAATGGAAATATACAGTCTCTGTAGGCAGGAAGTGGGGTGACCCTGGAGGTGAGGGACTCTCAGGACTCAAAGGGAGGGACCTTAAATGAGGTGAACTTGCAGAATGCATCTCCAGTAGAAAGATAGGGCATCAAGTGGAAGGATGGGGTTACCATCCCACAGTAAAAAATAAATAAACAAACAAACAAACCTCAGACCCAGAATTGTTCCTGACTAAAAGAATTGCAGGGACAAAAGTAGAGACGAGAGTGAGGAAAAGGAGGTCCAGTGATTGGCCCAAATTGTAATTCATCTCAAGGGGAGGCTCCAAGGCCTGACACTATTACTGATGCTATGTTGTGCATATAAACAGGAGCGTAGCATGGCTGCTCTCGAGAGGCCCAACAAGCAGCTGAGAGAGTCAGATGCTGATACATCCAACCAATGGACAAATGTCAGGGACCCTTGTGATTGAATTAAGGAAAGTCTGGAAGAAGCTGAGGAGGGAGGTGACCCTATAGGAAGACCAGCAGTCTCAACCATCTGAGCTATCAACCAGGCAGCATATACTAGCTGATCCAAGGCCCCAACACTTACACTGGCCTCAATGACTGAAAATGCATCTAACCCTTGAGAGACTTGAGGCCCCAGGGAATGGGAAGGAATGGTGGGGTGTGTGGCGGTATGGGGTCATCCTCTTGGATATGGGGGAGGAGCAATGAATGGGATGAAGAACTGTTGGAGGGCAGAACAGGAAGGGAGTAATGACTAGACTATAATCTCAAAATCCCAAAGTGCACACAAACCAATCAACACCAACAGCAACAAAACCCACCTTCCCTCTCCCTGTTCCTGCAATGTCAACAGCTACCCTATAAAGTTTATAAGCACTAAAGTCACTGCCAGTTACACAGTGTGCATTCAGTGACACATGTTCAATAAATGGAATCTCTAGTTCTTGTCTTAAAAAAGCATTTTGTTTTGGTTTCTGTTGTTTTTTTTCCCCATGTCCTCAAGCAACACACTAAGTAAAACTACTCTGTTGGCACCAGGAACAGTCACTGCATGTATCTATAGACTTGGCCCAATGCAACATGGAAAAGACTGGAGGGAGATGTCATCTTGAACAGCCCCACTGACCTCAGCATCACACCTGGCTCAGGCCTGAAATGGATGCATGTGGAGAGAGGAGGACATGCCTGTATCTCTCCCTCAAAGGTAGAATGTACGAGTTTGGTATCCAGGTGACATCACTCTGGACATCTTAGCTTCGGGGACTGCTAAATGCTCTGTACTGAAGCAAAACTACTATACCTTCTGACTAACAAGAGTGATCTGCCAGCCAGAGTGAGGCAAAGATTCTTACTCATTAAGGAAAACTCTGATTTCAGAGACAAAAGCCAGAGCAAACTGCTAATGAGAAACAATGGCCCCAGGAGAATTGTCACCCAGCTTTAAAGGGCAAATATAGCTGGGTATTAAAATGAATAAAGATTTCCTTATTGCCATTGGTTACAAAGGGGAATGTGGTTTTTATTCACCAACAAAGTTTAGTTACTTACTAAATTTTTCGTGTAAGTAGTATCATCAAATGAAACCTTACATCAGTGATATAACTCAAATGGAGGATACAACTTCCCTTCACATCTATAACACCCATAGAAGAGCAATTTTATTAGTTGAACTTCTGTGATTCCCAAGACTGCTTAATTTCAAATTCATTTATATGTAAGAACCTTTTAAACCTTGCAAAGGTTTAATTTCATTTACTAATGTGTTATATTTATTTTGCTTTTATTCACTTGTATGTATGTGTGTCTCTCTTTGTGTATATCCATGTGCATGCCTGTTCCCTTGACCTCCAGTAGTAGCTATCATACTCCCTACAGCTGGAGCTACAATTTGTTGTGAGCTAGACAATGTGAATTCTGGAAACCAATCTGGACCTTTGAAAGAATAGCATAGGACAACTAGTGCCTACTTAAGGGAACCCGATATAGCTGTCTCATACAGAAGTGGTTGCTCATAATCATCTATATGATGGAACACAGGGCCCACAATGGAGAAGCTAGAGATAGAAAGAACCCTAGGAGCTGAAGGGGTCTGCAACCCTAGAAGAAGAACAACAATATGAACTAACCAGAACCCCCAGAACATGTGTCTCTAGCTCTACATGTAGCAGAAGATGGCCTAGTCGGCCATCATTTGGTGGAGAGGCCCCTTGGTATTGTAATCTTTGTATACCCCAATACAGGGGAACGCCAGGACCAAGAAGTGGGAGTGGGTGGGCAGGGGAACAGGGTGGAGGGAGGGGAGGAACTTTCGGGATAACATTTGAAATGTAAATTAAGAAAATATCTAATAAAAACTCATTGATTAAAAAAAAAGAATAGCAAGTGTTCTTAATCACTAAGCTATCTATCTCTTCAGCCCCCAACATTGTGAATACGTAAGCACATTGGAAAACAATCACCACTCGATGTCATACCACTTGTATAAAAATGGAATAGTTTACTAGATTGATTGAACTTATTTTAAGGTAAGGATAAAAAAAAAAGAATCATTCATAACGCTAATATGTAGTAACTCACTCTCTGTGGTGTAATTGCTATTTTGTAATAATAAGAAAATGGAAAGAAAAAAACATTTACATTAACTCTACTCCAAAATCAATGATGTAAGCCTTCCTCCATCATGATATCTTAGCCTAAACATTACCCTTGCTCATATCAAACCCTAACAATATAGCAAGTCAACTCTTATTGTTTGACAAAAACTCCACTGTAAAATTTTAGCAGCTGGCCTCATCAAAACAGAGATGCGGCGGATTTTTTAAAGGTTTATACCTACACATTCATATTAGTGCACACATAAAATATAATGCAGAACAGAGGATTTTACTTGCAAGATAATTTGCCTATTTGGATAGAAAATATATAAATAGTAACCTATGTCATATTATCACACGTTTTCAAGATAATTGCTTCAAGGTTTAACTTACTCCTAATGCAAGTAAAGTGATTACCTCTTCAGAGACAGTCTACAACAGTGGTTTTCAAACTGTGGGTCATTCCCCAATTCAAGGTCAAACCCTTTCATGGGGGTCTCATATCAGATATCCCGCATGTCAGATATTACCAGATTAATAACTGTACCAAAGTTACAGTTATAAATTAGCAATGAAAATAATTTTACGGTTATGGCTCACCACAACATGAGGATCTGTATTAAAGGTCACAACAGTAGGAAGGTAGCGAAACACTAGAAAACCAGGCAATGATGGTTCAAGCTTTTAATCTTAGAACTCAGGAGGCAGGGACAGGGGCTGAGGCAGGCAAATGTCTGTGAGTTCAAGGTCAGCCTCATCTACAGAATGAGTTCCAGAACAGCCAGGACTACAAAGGAACCCTGACCCCAAGGGAAAAAAGAAAGAAAGGAAGGAAGGAAGGAAGGAAGGAAGGAAGGAAGGAAGGAAGGAAGGAAGGAAGGAAGGAAGGGACAGAAGAAAGGAAGGAAGGGAGGGAGGGAGGGAGGGAGGGAAGGGAGGGAGGGAAGGAAGGAAGGAAGGAAGGAAGGAAGGAAGGAAGGAAGGAAGGAAGGAAGGAAGGAAGAAAGGAACTTGTAGGCGTTTTTGTTTATATTTTAATATCTGGTGACAATGTACAAACTAGAACTAACTTTCTTTCTTTCTTCCTTTCTTCCTTCCTTTCTTTCTTTCTTTCTTTCTTTCTTTCTTTCTTTCTTTCTTTCTTTCTTTCTTTCTTATGAGACAGGATTTCTCTGTGTAGCCCTGGCTGTCCTGGAACTCACTTTGTAGACCAGGCTGGCCTCAAACTCAGAAATCTGCCTGCCTGTGCCTCCCAAGTGCTGGGATTACGCCCAGCTAAACTAGAACTTTCTTAGTGATAGGCCTTAACCTCATCATAAATATTCAGGAGAATTGCTTTAGTTTGACCAGTAGCTATTGCAAGCCTCCCTTGAAAGCAGACCACGCCTGCTTGCTCCATGCTTCTGAGTGTCTGATGAAAAAGATACTTCTTGGCAGCCTGAGAAGTGACACATGGAGAAACACGGCAATGGAGAAACACATTAAAGCATGAAAAATGATCCATGTTGTCCAAACACTAAAGCTTCCTCCCAGGAGACACAGAGCAGAACTGTGAAAAAGCCAAAGTCCAGAGCAAGCATGGGACACTCAAGCTGATTACTGCTCTCAGTAGTCAAAGCTGAGGCATTCTGGCTTTCCTGAACCAGAGAATTTGCAGGGTGGGTGGCATCGGATGCTGTTTCCTGTGTTCACATGTGCCCATTGTCCTGAACTACGGGCTGTGAATATCAGTTCAGAAAACCAGCAAAATCTACACACTTGTTTTTAGTTTCACTATGATATACATATATATATGCATGTAATGTAATGTGTATATGTACACCATATATACAAATATGTGTATATACATATATAGGTGAAATTACATGTGAGCATCAATAACTAAAATGAATAATTTGAAAGTAACCAGAGAAGATGAGTATTTAAGTAGCACATGACTCAAAACCAGTTGCCAAATATGCCAGATCAAAAAGTATTAACAGCAATTATACATAATCATTAGCTTCAAAGTGCTAACCTAAAATTTTTCAAAGGATTTCCCCTTTTACTACTTCTCTATTATATTTTGACTAAAATATATGTATACATACATGTATACAATTCTAAGTTAAAAATTAATATTCATTATCCTCTGAGTCATAAATCAATTAACTATACATATCTAGTATAGCCTCTCACATACACTGCTCTCTAACTCCTTAAAGAGCCACTATGTATAGATGCTACCACCATGTATCAGTTCCCCAAGACTGGGCCTTACAACCTATAAAAAAGTCAGTCTTCATAAACAATGACAGGAAGGCTCTGTGCTGTCAGAACAGCATTCCTAGTGCCCAGACCCCAAGGCCAGCATTAGGCTGTCAGTGTTTCTCTTTTGGGAGTAGAGTCACTAGAAAGGTACATATGCGCTTTCTAAACTTCTCACTTGTACTAAGCTGCAGTTGAGTATATATATATATATACACACACACACACACAGAGAATGACACATGAAATTGTATCAATGATTATATTGGAAAATTGTAGGATGGTCAAATTAATTGATTTCTGCACATTTTAAGCAGATAATTAGAAAAAGAAAAATTTTAAAAATCTACATTCACATAAAAAATACAGTATTAAGAATAAGTTAAAGAAAAGAACTGTAAATTCTACACTCTGAAAACTAAAAGAACTCTTGTATGAAGTCAAATATTAAAAAAAAAAAAACCCTGAAAACATCCTGTATGTTCATGAACCATAAGACTTACAATTATAATGGCAATATACTCCCACTTGATCTGGAGATTTAGTAAAATCTCTACTGTATCATAACTCCCTTGTAGAGACTGGTAAGCTGATTCTAAAATTAATTTAGGAACTCAAGAGACTCATAATAGCTCCTAGAAGAACTCACATGTTCCAATTTCAAACTTTACTACAATGCTATAGCAAAAAAGGCAATATTGTATTGTAAGCCAATCATTTAGGCATGCATCTATAATAACCTCACCTTGGAGGTAGAGATAAGAAGATAGGGAGTTCAGGGCTAGCCTTGGCTACATAGAAGTTTTGTGATCACCCTGTGTTATATGAAAATCTGTCTCAAAACTCACAGCAATAACAAAAAAAAAGACAATATACCAGTGCTATAAGGATGAGCACATAAATCAATGTGATAGAATTTAGAGTCCAAAACATATGTCTGGGTGACTTATTTTTCAAGAGGGTAGAAAACCCATTAAGTGGGGGGAAAAGAATAGGCCAGGTGGGAAATTCTGTTTTGGTAACAGATTTTGAACCGATATGAGATATGTGTGTGTGTGTGTGTGTGTGTGTGTGTGTGTGTGTGCGTGCATGTATCAATCAAAGTAATGGCAAGAGAAATAAAAGTCATGAAATTCTTCTCCTCATAGGGGAGCACACCTTTATTCTCAGCATTTGGAATGCGCATAAGCAAGTGTATCTATGTGAACCTCAAGATAGCCAGGTCTATTACACAAAGAAACTGTGTCTCAAAAAACCAGGGTGTGGGGGGTGGTTATGAAATTCCCTGAGTGAAATACAATGGAAAGATTCTATGACTGGCTATCTGGCAATATTTTCTTAGTGTTAACACCAAAAGAAAAACAATAGATAAGCAAGATTTGGTTGATGAACTGGATTAGGTTAAAATTTAAAACTTCTTAAGTTCAAATGATCCTATTAACAATCTGAATGACACCTCAAAGACAGGAAACAAACTTTCAAGTAATATAAAGAAATAGAAAAAAAAGATAAAGTTTAAAGAAAATCTATAATTTCTATCATGCTGTTCTTGGTTCTTATTATATGTGTCCATGCCTACAACAATCCCTTGATGTTTGTCAAAATAAAAAAATAAAATAAAATAAAAACAGAAACTTATGGCCTTTCCTCAACTGAGAGCTTAGAGCATTTTTTTTTTCAGAAATAAGACTGGACATGGTACTTGAAAAAAAGAATCAAAAAGCAAATACAAAGTATATGAAACTAACTCTAAATAAAGCAAAACTTTCTGTCAAGAAATTCCAGTACAAGCCAGAAAAGCCAACCAAGAAATTCTGGAAACATGTTTCTTGAATACTAGCAACAGAGAATGTTGGAAAGATGGGCTGGGCATGGGGTTCTCTGGATGAACAGAGCACCATCTTGAGGAACAAGGTCCCTAAGAACCAGAATGTGACCTAGCTCGTGTAAAGGCAGGGCTACATAGAAAACATAGGCTAATCACAAATAGGACACAGGTCTCCACAGTTATAGAGGAAGAAACTCTAAGCCAATCAGACAAGTCAACCACGAAAGAAGATTATCTGACCTCATCAGTCATACTCCTATTCATCTACAGAGAAAATAAAATGTCTTTAAAAGACAACTATTTTCTGACAACTACCCAAATAAATAATCCAGTTCTATTTAAAATGGATTGATTGTTTTTTAAGTTTGGGGTAATTTTAGCTGAAATATTTATATTATGCTAGTCACAGCTTGCTCCTACCAATCTCATCTGGGAATTTTTTTTTTTTTTGCCATAATAGCAGCTAAGCACACAAACCTTCTAATGCACTTCCAGCCCTAGCAGAGAAATACATTACATCACAGAGCACCTTCACAGTGACTTAAACCTTCAAATGGTAGGACTGTGGCAGTGTGTCTGTGTGTCCATGACTGTGGAGCAGTAGAGGCCAGAATGTTTCTGAATGCTGTCTGTGATTTGGACTGACAATGGCTAGCACCATTTCCCAAAACAAATTAAGAGAGATAATATAAAACTATTTATTTGCAACAGCAATATCTTTTAATCATTCAATAATGTCCCAGCATGCAGTTAATCACATTCAAAATGATCCGGTCTTCATGTTGCTCTGGTTCTAGTAGCAACTCCTGTCCCTCAAAGGGCCATAACTCAAGTGATTAGCACTGCACTCTTACCCCCTCAGATCAAGTCTATTTCTAAGAACTCTCTAGGGATGAAACGTTTTAGTTTCCAAACTTTTTCAACACTTAACAATCTTCCTTGCTGGAAAACTTCACCTCTGATAGAACCTAATACAAAAAGGAGTGGTTCAAAATGTTTGTCTCCTCAGACTGCAGTGTGAATGAAGACCCTCTCATTCCCATAAGCTACACAAAAGCTGTGATTTATCGCTCACTGTGTGCCATACAATGTAGTAAATGCTACACATATCTTCTCCTTTGATTTCCATACCATCCTTCAAAAGTAAATACTGTAATTGTTCTAATTTTCCTAACAGAAATAACTATTTACAGCTTAAGGATACAAAATTGGCCCATGGTCTATTAAGTAATAAATGCCAGAAAAAAAATAAATGCCAGGATGGATCTTCATGAAAGTGCTTCTTTTGAAATAATATTTTATTAGTTCTTTAAACTTTTATACAATGTATTTTTTTCTGCATTGACTCCATCCTGTGCCTTCCCATATCTGACCCCATAGAGGGCAGTTTGAGTTATCCAGCTACTGTTGGGAGTAGCCTTACCCTGGAGTACAATAAGCCTGATTCTCCCTCTCAAAACAGGTACCAATGCCAATAGTGCCTCTTCATGCCCACCTTCCCTTCCACATTGGTATTTCTCTAAAGATGCTTTATCTATTGATCTTATTTTTTTAAGAGTCTCACTATGTACCTTTGCCTGGCCTGGAATTTATGATTTAGACCAGACAGGTTGTACTCACAGAGATCTCCCTGCCTCTGCCTCTGCCTAAGTGCTGAGATTAAAGGAATGTATCACCATGGCTAGCTTGGTCTTTCTTTTCTTGGTGCTGAAGAAGTGAGTCTTCCTCGGTACTGATGGTCCCTGACAGACTAAGGCTTGAATTATGATTATCAGACTTCAAAGTGACATAAAAGTCACATGTATTCTATATAAATCATAATCTGAACTGTGAGGTCTTACATATTCCCAAACCAACAATGCTCAATTTCTCAGCATGTCAGCATCAGCATTAATCCAGAGCTTCCATGCAACCATTCTCTCAGACAGAATCAGCAGTTGGTATTATTCAAGTTACTGTTGCTAAATGATAATGCCTTGTAGGCTACATACTAAATGCATGTTCAAATTATAGTAAGGTTATTGGGATGTAACTTCATCACAAATCCAGGTCATGTGGGGTCTCAATTTTTTTTTTATCTGTTTTGTTTTGCTTTCTAATCATTCAGCCATTTCATCTCTATTCTAAGAGCATCTTAACATCTTCCAAATCTGGTTGATGGGAAATCATAAATTACATATAATAATGATTATTTCATCAATCTTAACTCCTGTATTCCTCTTTTAAGCCCTAGTTCACAATCTCTAATAACAATATTTTGATCCTAAATCATATCTAACAAAAGAAATATCATAAGGTTTAGAAGATTCCTGATGACAGAAGCTAATGCTGATATAGCAGACATATATGCCCTTTATAGTTTCTCAACTAGATTTTCTTTAATAAAGCAAAATACTATATTTATATGCTAAACTGTGCTTTAAACACTTTAGAAAATGCAGAAAAAACTGACAATCTATCTAGTTAAATTTTAAGAACAATGTCACTATAATATGACATTCTAAATCAAGATATGTAATATCTGTCATGATAAATAACTAAATTTATATAAAATTTTGTGTCAGGATCTCCAATTCTAACCCCCCCCCCGTCTCTCATACATTTGTCTGCTTTGACTACAATGAAATATAGGTGAAAATTCTTAGATCCATGAATGTAGCAACAGACATATTTTAATGAGAATCCTAGCTCACTTTCAAATGACCTTTATTAGTACAGCAATTAAAAAATGTAATTTTCTGTCATCAACTTTCCACTCCTATTAAGAATAGCAAAGCCGGGCAGTGGTGGCAAATGCCTTTAATCCCAGCACTTGGGAGGCAGAGGCAGAGGCAGGCAGATTTCTGAGTTCGAGGCCAGCCTGGTCTACAGAGTGAGTTCCAGGACAGCCAGGGCTATACAGAGAAACCCTGTCTCAAAAAAAAAAAAAAAAAAAAAAAAAAAAAAAAAAAAAAAAAAAAAAAAAAGCGCAAACCTATGCCTGTAAGACCAGCACTGGAGAGGCTAATGCAGAAGGACTGTGAGTTTGAGACCATTCCAGGCTATATAGCCTGACATTTAAAGGAAAAAGAAGGAGGAGGAAGAAGAAGAAGAGGAGGAGGAAGATGAAGAGGACAGGGAAAAGAGGAAAAGAAGGAGGAGAAAGGAGGAAGAGGAGAAAGAGGAGGGGCCAGGGAGGAGGAGGAAGAAGAAGAGGAGGAGGAAAGGAGAAAGAGAAGGAGAAGGAGAAGGAGAAGGAGAAGGAGAAGGAGAAGGAGAAGGAGAAGGAGAAGGAGAAGGAGAAGGAGAAGGAGAAGGAGAAGGAAGGAGAAGAAGACAACTAATAAATCCTTCCTCATGGTAAGAATCATACACATAACCAGAGCTACTCTTTGACAGAATTGATTTCTGAAAGCTGAAGTGATCCTGTGAAAATGGTAAGAGCCAACTTCCAGCTGGTGCAATGTGGCTAAGGGATCCCTGGAAGACTTCTCCATCCAGGCTTTCAAAAATCTACAGTCTTAGAAAGCAGGATTCAGGCAGCCCCTTTAAGGGACACTAAAGATTAGACCAACAGTCGGGTCCCTGAGTATCAGAGCCTGGCTTTCCATCAACAAGTCTGGCTTAAGATTTGTGCATGAATGTTCCACATATCATTAGGATTTGATAAAGTTCTCTCCAGTAGATTAGATCTCACAAAAACCTTCTAGAAGCTACCTCTACATCTGATATATATTTAGCAACATCCCTGATATATGCATTATAGTTCTAAGAGATCTTACTCTAAGATAAAACCATGATACAAATTTCTACCTTACTTAGATAACAATAGAAAATTTATTTACTAGTGACAAGTCTTCCAATCAAACATCTCCAACTTAAAAAAAAACTGTTATTAAAAACTATTTTAAAGATATTTTAAGGAGTTAAGAGGAAAAGAAAGATTCTGTCTTATATGTATCAATAGGAGCTTAGCCATTATCTCTGTCCACCTTTACCTATATTCAAAAACAGGGGCTGTCACCACCTGAATTTCCTACTTAGAAAACACACTTACTGCTATCAAAGACTGTGACAAGAATGGTGAAGTGTGCTCTGAGGCACATTTAATGAATACATAAGGAAAATGTGGGCTGCTTACATTCCAGCCTCACACCTTATAACCATTCAATGAACAGAGCTGGAGAATAAAAACCTGGCCAAGTGGCATACACCTGAGCCCCAGCTTGGTGAGAGGCCAGACAGCAGGGTCTTTTGAGGCCAGGAGTATGATGGTTTCCTGGCCAACACAGCCGGACTCAAAACAACAAAAAACAAACAAACAAAACCACCACACAAACAACCACAAAGTTTTATTGCTGGAAGGGACAATCTCATCTATCCTTATTTTACACATAAAACAATGCATACCAAGTCAAAAATTACACGAATGAGTCAATTTAATAATGTATACATCTATTTAGGTGGGCTTATAAGATACCTGTTATAATAAATAAAAATCCATTTCAAAAGTCATAGAAACATCCATTCTGCTTGGAAAACTGACCAAGAATGGAGTCCTTTGAGAACTCCAAGTGCTTGTGAAAAAAACATCAAAAAAAAACAAGACAAGAGTCTTGGGACCTCAGTTTCTTCAAAAACATGACATTGTTCTTGGAATATGATTTTGTGCCCTTCCCAGGTATAGCAGAGAGGAGTCAGCTCCCTTCAGATTTTTCGTTACAACTGACTACCTGTTATATGTTCATGTGCCTCTGCAGAAAAAACATGGAGTGTTTTGTTTTGTTTTGTTTTGTTTTGTTTTGTTTTGTTTCTGCATGAGGCTTGGTCTGTCACATGTGGCTTGCCATTGTGGTTGTACACTTTATTCATGTGACTCCTCTTAACCCTCAGTGTATAAATTGTCTGATGCTCTGAACTAAGTTGGCTATTACATTAGACTTTAGTCCATCTCAGTGATAGGCTCCATTCTCCCAGGTCCCACTGCCTTTAGAGTGGTAAGTATTACCACTTCTGCCTTTAGTCGTAAGCTACCTGGAACCTTTTAGATACTCTCAGTTTGAACTCAAATACTCTTTATTCTGGCTGAGAAATAGCACAACAAAAATTAATTAGGCTATAAAATCTTAAAAAGAAAAGACTTTATGTAAACTGATTTTGGGATGGTGAGATGGCTCAGTGATTTAGAACACTAGATGTTCTTCCAATTCAATACCCAGCAACCACATGGTGACTCATACTCATCTATAATGGGATCTGATGCCCTCTTCTGGCATGCAGGGTACATCCAACAGAGCTCTCATACATTAATAAACAAAATCAAAAAAGCATAAATAAACTGGCTTTAACGTCTCTGAATAGCAGATTAACGACATCAGTGTGTGTTTTTATGTCATTTTGATTGTGTAGATTGGCTGGATGCATGACTGTTCTGAAAACAATCCTTGCAACAAAGGAGGCCTTAGATACTACCTCATTTGCCAGTTCATCCTGTTTTTTTCTTGGTTGGGGGAAGGGGTGTTTATCTGCACTTGGATTCATAACGTTTGCCACCACAGGGTTTCTACCTGGCTCTCACTAGAATAGGTGCCACCCTTACCGTTTTCTATTCTGAATGTCCTAAAAGGCAGTACGACCGTGAAGAACCTGCTATTGACTGAGATATTTCTATCCTGCATAACCATTTACATGCTCCTCCTTCTCCTTCCACTGTAATTTTTGGCTTATTTTACCACAAAATCATGCAGTCGTAGAAAGAAAATGCTGCTATGTGGAATGTAAATAAGCCCAGGGACCTGTCCTAAGAGCTTGCTTCTAGTTTTCTCTCAGTTTTTAAAATTCAAATGAAGTTATAGAACAATGGTTCTCAACACGTGGGTCACGACTTCCCCCATGGGAGTCGAACAGTGGTCACCTAAGATGATCATAAAACAGATCATAAAACACATTACAATTCATACCAGTAGCAAAAGTTCAGTTATGTGGAAGCAACAGAACTAATTTTTATGGATGGGAATCACCACAGTACGGGGACCTAGCTTAAAGGATGGAGGTCTGAGGAAAGCTAAAACCCATTGCTATAAAAGGTCAAATGTCTTACCATCCAGATGATCCACATAACAATACACATCATAGGTTTCCTGGGGAGAGCGGAATCCATAGGTCCGGACACCTTCCTTGCCCATCATGTCTCCGTAACAGCCCTCTCGGGGAGCCCGTATGGGATATCTGGGGAAGGAGAAGACTGGTAAGTGGCACTCTGACTGGAAGATTAAGACTTAAAAGCTTTTGACTGCAGGCCTCACCTGACAGTTTGATCCGATAGCCACCCTGCATCACACTGCTCAAATCCATCCTCATAGGCAGCAAACAGCTGCTCTGGGGTGGCTATGACCGCCCCAATATCCAAACAAGCCTGTTGAGCCGCGGCAAAGTTCAGAGTGTATCTGCTGGTGGCTGCCCTGTAGTGAAACACCACACCTGCCAAGACAGCAAACCACAGACTGTTTCAATGCTCGAATCCCCCGTTGCACTGTGCAAAATTTCAGAATGAAATAATATACCAATTAACACAATTATCATAGTAACTTTTTCTTACTATGCGAAACACTTGTTGAGTGAAGGGACCTCAAAATGCCATTTATCTAGGTGCCCTGTTCCTCATGCTGTGTTCTGGAAACAGGCAGCATTATGACATTTACTTTTCAGAGAGCGTGATAGGTAGAGAAAAACACCATGTTATCTGTGTGAGAACGCCTACTGCATCTTCATTTGCTCCCTCTTCACAAACTCGTCAGACTCTCTGAGCCTTAATCTTTTCTTACCTAGATCTGATATCTATTTGATAGATCTGAATGCTAAGTAGATTATTATGCACTATCCAAAAATGCACCATATCCACCATGTGACTAGCCTAACTTTGCATGTCTGCTATGACTGATACAAATATACAATTTTCATCTCAAAAGAGCCTGAAATAACATCCTCCACACTTTTCCAGGGAGAAACAAGGCATATTTGCCTCAAGTTTCACTTAGCTGTATTTTAGGTATTGTAAACTAGTAGTTTTATAAGCTATGCTTTAGGTCTCAAGAAATTTCAAAGAGCCGAAGAAAAGATCAACTAAGGGGTGGATCCTGTCTTGGGACTTGAACATACTATTTCCATTTTTAACTGGAGTAAATATCATAATTCGTGAAAAGGAACCCAACTGATATGCCAGGAAAGAATACAGATTGGGGAAATGGGATTTTATAAGTAAAACTCTATCAAGTACTCAAGTACTTAAGACCACTTTTTGTTAATGTTTGGAGTGAACCCTTGTTTCCAGGACATCTGTCATTCTTCCTCTGATTGAGTCATTTCCTGGGGTTGACAGATCCTGTCTTACGCAGTGAGACTGGCTATCACTCTCGCTCATGTTATTCCTCATAAGGTGTTTCTGTCTCAAGACAAGTGTATGACACCAAGAGAGCTGTGGGGGAGTTAGAACAGCCATGCTGCAGATGAGCCCCGTTATCAGTGCCCACAGAAAGGGAGTTGCACAGTGATTCATCCAAGGACTGAAGGGCAAGGAGCCTTTCTTTTCCTCTTTCTGATCTTTCATGTCTTGAGATGTTACCAAACGCCAATCTCTATCTTCATGTGACCTCCCTAAAACTGTCTGGGAGTACATATGCCTAGTATGCACTAAATAACTTTTAAACTCTAAGTAAAAACCCGAATGGGTTTAAAATGGCTTATAGTGGTGAAAGCTTCAACTAATCAAGGGAATTATAACTCAGTATTGGTACTGAGAAGAGACAGAGCAGAGGGCCCCCCTGCCTAAGGCTGGGCCATCAATCTATATGTGAGTACATGCAGTTGCTGACATAACACCTAAGCACATCCTGGGGCCAAGGAGATTAGGTGGAGGATAGTCATTGTTTCCAAGCAGCAAGAGGCAAATCCATTGCTAAGTCTTTAAAGATTAACTTTAATAATGATGATGATAATAATAATAATAATAATAATAATAATAATAATGTAAGAAGCCATTAAACACTTGGAGAACTTTAGAGAGTAAATGTGGGTGATATACATTTATGCATATACATGTATTTATGAAGGTACAATCTTAGGATAACTAAAATCAATGGTGATTGTAGCTCAGGAATTTAGTGGTTCCATGGACAACAGGAAACAGATGAAGTTAATGATAGGGGATGCTTCATAATAAATTTGTTTGTTGCACCTAAAATTCAAACCATTTCCTTTTGGCTAAACAAGAAAGTGTTCTAATAGAACCTCTTTTATGTATTTCTGAAAGGTAAATATTTTATAGGGAAACTGAGAGTCGGAGGAAAATCTGTTCCATCATGTCTGGGTATTAGGCTTTCCCTTAATAACTTGCCAACACATTCCTCCTCCAAGAGCTTCGGCATTATGTGTGTGCCCAATTAAAGCAATTTCTCTTTGCTTTGTCTTCCAACTTAAGCTCAAGTGACACATAAACCACCATTAAATGGAGGGTAAAGGTAAAATGTGTCGTTACAAAACTTAATGGACAGCAACTAGTGTTAACGTTACATTTTGTTTTACTATGATTTCTTGCTCTGAGCCAACTGAAAACTCAAATATTGATTGACTTTGTAAGACATTATGATATAAATCATGGTTAGTTTTACAATGTAACTTTTAAATGGTGCTTTTTAAAATTTAACTCAAATGAGTTTTTCTGTTGTTTGGGGTTTTTTTTTCTTTTTGTCTTTGTTTTTTACATTTATTTTGTGTGTCTGTGTTCCTGCAGAGAGGTACGTGTAAATGCTTGTGGGTACCATGTGGGTTCCAGGAATCATACTGAGTTGTCAGGCTTGGCAACACGTATCATTATGCTGAGCCAATTTACCAATACTCATTGATACTCACAGTAAGGGAGCTGAGGTTAGAGTTCAGTGATAGAGCATTATTTGCCTAGCATGCACACAATCTTGGCTTTGACCTTCAGAACTCCCAAAGATCACATGATGAGAATTAAGACATGAAGGGGAAAGTTCTATATCTATATATGTATGTATATCTCTATATCTCTATATCTCTATCTCTATATCTCTATATCTCTATATCTCTATATCTCTATATCTCTATATCTATATATATATATCTATATATCTATATATATCTATCTATCTATATATATATATATATATATATATATATGTTGTAATATTTTGAATGAGATTGTACCCTAGAGGTTCATATTTTTGAATACTTGGTGCCCAGTTGATTGAAATGTTTGAGAAGGACTAGGAAATATGGCCCTCTTGGAGGTGTTGTGTCATCAGGGGTGGGTTTAGATTTTTAAAAGAATGCACCATTCCCAGTTAGCTCTCCAGCCAGCTCTAGCTCAGCCTTTACTTTGACAGTGCAAAGTAACTACTACTTATACTAATAGTCAGTTCATTACTGGCTATTCCTGGCTAGTTGGGTCCTCGCAACCAATCACTCACCTAACCCAGTTAGCTCTCTTCTTCAAGCACCATGTCTGATGGTTTGTGGCCATATGCTCCTTACCATGATGGTGGTCAAAGACTCTAACCCTTTGAAACTGTGAGCCCCAAGTTAAATGTTTTGTTGCCTAACTTATCTTGGTCATTATGTTTTGTTATGACAATGGAAAAGTAACTAAGATACCATCTACACAACATCAAAATTAAAATGTAGAATAGCCTTTATAGTATTCAAATGCAATCATTGGCTGGTCTAAGCACTAAAGAATTATTTTAAAACCATGTACCATGTCTTGAGGTTTTCATTATTTCCAGTATATTGTTCTTTACTGCACTCCATCAATCAAAGAAGCTGATTCACAAAAAGTTACCTGTCCTGAAAGACTAAGTTTGTTTTCACTGAAACACAAAGCCTCTTGTGTTTTCCACATGTTCATATATCAGGATCAAGAGATCCTCGAGTACCAGTCAACACTTCTGACTTGGGTACCATGCTGCCTTTCTTACAGATCTGAAAGCCTTACCATCCACAGCCAGTGACATGGTGTCCTGACTGTCTTCAATCCCATACATGACATCACATCGGTAGACGCCTGCGTCACTAGCCCGGAGTTTGACCATGGTGAGGGAGGCATCACCTACATCATCGGGATGTGTAGGCACGGACACTCGCCCCTTGTAGTCCTGACCAATCTTGATATTTCCGTTCTGGGACACCAGGACAGTTGTCTCCTTTATATCTTTTCCATTTTTGTCCACTTCCATCTTAGACCATTTGATTCTGAGAAATTCACTCGTGTTGTAATTGGGTGGTAAGGTAGGCAAGGTCAAAAAATGACAAGGTAGGACCACTTTTCCAGACAGAGAGCCTTTAACAGGTGGGCTTGTTTCCATTTTGGCTGGAGAAAAGACAGAATATCAGATTAATATTCCCAAAAAGCTGGTCTGAGTTTGCTGAATGTGAGAATGGATTGGAAAGTGTTACAGAGCTGTCATTACATGCTGAGTGTATGAAAGAATTCTTCATAACAGAGACAGAGATTAATGATGTTCATCCTGTACACTGAAATGCACAGCTCACTTGAAAGCATTTGTCACTTCTAGTATTTAACATAAAAGAAAGATAAAATAAGGCAGGGAATAGCAAAAAATTAAGGGCAGAAAGAACTGGGCAGGCTAGAGTCTGAAGTACAGTTTGAAAGATTAGACCAAGCTGGGTTGGTGGGTGCTCGTGCTGATAACCCTGGTTCTTAGGAGAATGAGCCAAGAGGGTTGCTCTATGTTCCAGTCTAGAATTAATGACTGAAAACTGTCCCCACCCCTCTCCCTACCTCCTTCAGTCCTTCTCCCCTTTCTCCTTCTTTCTCTCTAGGAAAAGCAGTTGAGAGGTAAAAACTTATATTTAGTGATAAGAGGAAAAATTCATTTAGGGTAATTGCCATAAACATTACTTTAGAAAAATATAATCAAAAATGAGCATATGAAGGGAGAGTTAGAATTTTAAACATTACTGGAGAGGACTAGAGAAAGAACAGGGCTCATATTCTAAGAGCCTTCTTCTCATACAGCAAGTGAGGCAGGCAACTTCCCAAGGCCAGCCTGAACTTGTTACATCAACAGGTCAGAGAAGAAAATCATTAAAGGTAACTACCACATTACCTTAGAGAAAATAAAAATAAAACTGAAAGAAGAAATTCAAACAGTCCTTCATGAAACTGGAGTGGGGGCATGTCTACTGTTTGAAGAGCCCTCTTTGGGCCCTTGTTTCAAGCAAAGGCTTCATTATAATGACAACTCCAGCTGCAATCACTTTGCAGAGAAACACTGCCTTTCATTATCCCCTGGCCGGAAAGCCTGCTTCTGTTCACCTAACCCTCCCAACTACTCATTTCTGTTTAAGCTCTTAAACATTTAATGACAAAGTGTACACTGGTTACAATTTAACACCATTGCATGCAAAAGAAAATATCCTTTCACCCTTCCTGGAATCCATCCCCCTCACTCCAGGCCTCCTACCACTTTCTAACCCCCACTGGCTAGGCTAAACCAGGGGTACAAAATGATAGAAATTCTTGTTCTTGCACAAGCAATGCACACTTCATGAAATGGTGGCCAAAAGCTAAGAGTTACATCCATATCAAGTGACTCTGTGACTTTTAACTCCTGATGTTTTTCTAACACTGTGCTAGTGGCCTAAGACACATATCTCTCCATGTAAACATGCATCCACAACAATGTAGCTCTCCATGTAAACATGCATCCACAACAATGTAGCTCACTGAACCATTATCAGTCAGTTGGGTCATTTTCAAAATTACAAGAAGATATTATTCCCTTTAATTAAAAAAAAAAAAAAAGAAAAGAAAAGAAATTCCACTGCCAAAGACAGATGGTGGGCCTAAAGTGGGCACAATGGCCCATGTTTGCAATCCTAGAACTAGAGGCGTCCGGGTGGGGAATCCCCATTAGCTGGAGATTAGCCTGTTCTACATCAAAAATTCCAGGCTAGCTAGGTCTGCAGAGGAAGGCTCTGTCCCCTGCTCCCAGGAATGTGATCAAAACAATATTATGACTAGTGTGTTTGTGATAGAAAGCCTCATTTTTTTCAAAACAATAATACATTTTGTTCAGGACTTGATCATCATTCCATTGATCTACATATAGAGGTTATTCATGGGATACTTAACACAATTAAAAATGAAATGAGCTAAAATATTACTTAGATTTTTTAAGCAATGTAATAACAAGGCAATAATATCATTTTCAGTGCTTAGAAAATAAAGCCTATAACTTAAAAGTTCACCCTTTGAAATGGACCTGATTTGTTGGTGAGATGTCTTCTGAGAGGAAGAGGCAAGCCCCCACCTGGGTGGGGACAGACCTGAGCCACTGCATGCGTCTCATTATAGCTAACCTAACCATTTTTAGCATTGGCATTTATATTAACTTTCTCTCCTGACCCTAAATTCATTCACATAGGCGGTCTTCATCTTAATTTTGCCTTGCTCTTAGACACCTTCTTTAGTCACTGCCAGAACTGAGACCTTTCAATGATTTCTTTCATGTATCCAATAAGCCTGCAGGGAACATGCTAAAAATGGCCCCTCTTGATTCACATTCCTTTAACTCAGACTCAGCTAAGGGACATCGACATTTCTGCTTTGTTTAATTTATTGATCTATCGATTGGGGCGGGGGGGGGGCGAATTCTAAGACTTATAAATTTTGTGTGTAAAAATCTAATTTGCCCCTATTGCATGTTCTAGAAGTTCACACTTTCCCTCCTAAAGAACCACTTAACAAAAATAAAATATAGTAACAATACCACAAATATTGAGGAATTTTTTTAGTAGGAAACTATTTTATAATAGTGTAGGATAAATGATCCATTCTTCCTTAATGGCTATTGCTAAATTCCAATTGTTTTTATAGTTATGAAAGCATATGAGAAGATATAGGATTTAGGCAAATCTATGAAGTAGAGAAGTAACTGGAACACGGAACATCGTTTAAGCACTATTACTCTCCTGAAGGGCATATTGGGACAAAAGGCAATTTCACAAGGGTTTTGTATTGTTCTGGCTATTCATAAACACACAAATCTTAAAAACCTTTGCTCTAACATGAATATAAGTTTACAATGCAATATACCCTTCAAAATAAGATTAACAAAAAGACATAGAGTCAAAGCTTTGGGGTATTAAGACTTGGGTCTTAATTCATTGGGACACAAGAACTAAGTTAACTGCGTTTGAATATTTTAGTCGTCTGAAGTATAATGTAGATAAAGTATGCACATTAAAAAATGTTACCTACAGAAACTTGTCTGAGTCTAGTAAGAATATATCCTGACAAAAAATGTTCACTGTTCTCACAGATGATTTGTGGTCTAAATGAATACAGTAAGGGAGAAAGCCCCATGTAATGAATGGCCCATTACTACTCACTCTGTGCATAGACTCTGCATAGAAAGAATGATGTAAATTCCATCTGTGCAGAGACAGAAAGAGGGCACCAGGAGAATATTATATTGAGAATGTTGGGATTTATTTTGCTGTTAAATTCCTAAACTCATGTACTCTAGTTCATATTATTACAGCAATGTTAAAATAAGTAGATGAATTATCAATGATTAAGATGGTTCCTAATATAATAGAAATTGTTAATGTAAAGGTTTCTTCGTGTGCTAAAGCCTACATATCGGAATGTCACAGTGCTGCTTGATGTGAGCCACTGAACTTTAGCATCCTTCGGCCTCCAAGAACAGACGAGAGAAAGCCAGACATCATCTGGCTGCTGCCCATCCCAATGTGAACAGCGGAGATTTGTTTTATGTAGATCTGAAACGTTTATATGTTCTGCTTCTGCCTCTCATAGGAAAGAATTAAATATCACCCAAGTTAGCTAAAAGTTGATTGTGTATTTTTATAAAGAATGGAGCCTCAAATATAGTAATTGCATGATACTGTTAGCTGCTAATGGTTTTTTTTTTTTGCTTTCTTTTATTTTCTTTTCTTTTTTAAATTCTAAGTTGGAAATACACCACATATTGTTCTATTTTCACTATGTGAATATTTCAAAGGATGGATGTCATGCTGTGGTGTTCACTGTGTTTCCTCTTTCATTGTTAGCCACCAAAGCTTTTCAGGGTCCTTCTCTACACCTCCCGCCTTCACTGGGCACTGTTAATCTTTCCCCTCTGTTCTGTTTATAAACATCTTGGAAACTTCTAATAAGACAGTTTTGAAGGTATTAACAGATAATGGAGTCTAGACTTCCCATCCTCAGGCCCACTACCTAAAGTAAGTTACAAGTTCCATCCCAAAGCTGCCACAAAAAAAAATCATCCAAATCAATTTCTCGATATTGCACACAGAATAAAATCTGGTCTGTACTGTCCTAGTTAGACAAGCAGTGTAAGAAGATGGTGATGGTGATTCTGCACGGCATGCCCTTTTCATCCCCTCTCTCCTAAGCTTACTGGATGTGGAAAGCAATTGTTCTCAGCACCTCAGTGACCTCCTTATAGCACGTGGGTAATAGATGTTTTGGTTAACCAATGTTAAGCACTTAAAATAGCTTCCAGCTCCCAGTGAATCCTGTCTACGTGACTAGTGTTGCTACTATTTATATAAGCTGATCACTGCTTATCTCTCTGCCTATATCTTCTACTTTTCTTTTGGTCACTCCTGTTGGTGATTTTCCTGTTGCTCACAGCAGTTTATCTTTGTAACTTAGGGTCAAATCTTAGGAGGCCAGAACCTCTGCTTTCTTATTTCAGCTTTCATGTTGCTTTCTCACAGAGACTTGACCTGCTTCGGTCAATGGAAGTCATACTCTGGGAGGTCATTCTGCTGTATTTTCATCATCATGATTATTTGTTCATTTATTTTCTGTTCATATACATTTTAAGCTTAAGGAAAACAAAAACAATATATAAGTTATCCACTGATAAATCCCCAAATTCCTAGAATAATACTTGGCACAGAGAATGCTTTCAAGAATATTGTTAAAGAATGGGAGGATAAACAAATGGGTGGATGGGTGGATGGGTGGATAGGTAAATAGATGGAGAGATGCTTAAACCTTCAGACCTGAAGAATTAATTAAGGTATAACTAAGGAGAACTACAGGGAAAGTGCTAAGCAAAAGCACTTGTGAAAGGACAAATTGTTTCAAGAAGTCTGGAGCATGTGTGTGCAGGAGACATGGAAACTAAGCATGCAGAGGACATGAAGCAGGAGCAGATCAGTGAAGATTGATACAGACTCTTCAAGTTCTTTGTTGTGTCTCCTTGAATACACTAAACACTATAGTAACACTTACAGCCTCCTCACTAAATAGGTGTAAAAGGCACAACTAACAGTGACAATATATGTGCACCTACCAGCTATCTTTCTATGAACAAAGACAGAGATGGCTATGAATACTTGCTGACAACAGTTTTTAATTTTCCTACCTTAAAATTCTAGACTTCTCGTGATTTAATTTTACTTGAAAAAATAGTGTAGATGTAATTAGAATTTTAAGTATTTTAAATGCTTAACTTGGGGGCCAGACATCCTATCTCATATTAGTTATCACAGCATTTGTAAGACTGGGGCAGGACACTCATGAGTTGAGCCTACCTAGAGTACATAGTGAAATCCAATCTCAAAATAAGTAATAATAATAAGTAATCTATGAGATTACTAAAAGAGTCACTTAACACAAGTTTGATATTTTTGTCTGATTGATTTATTGAATTACATTCCATTTAGTGATAATATTTTAAGTAATAATCTTTAGCAATGAATAGATTTTTAAAAATGATTCTTAAATGCAGTGATCCCATATTATAATTCCATTCCCCGGTCTTCTTTTCCATATCAATTTTTAAAAAAGAGTTACTTTACTCACCTTTATGTAGTGCATGGGTTAATAATAAGGTTGAGCACATCCATAAAATGCCTTTCATATTTATCAACATCTTGTCCTAGAAATGAAGAAAAACAAAGTATACCACAAGCATTTATGGTTGTGACGGGCCATAAATCACATGTTAATAAGGTTCTGGGAGCAATAAAAGAGGCAGTCATCTGCCTGTTGTAAACACAGGAGGAGGCTTATTTAATAGAAGATATTACAAACTTCCTAATTATTAATTTGAGTCACAACTTGAGAGACACCAGTTACCAAAATAATTCCAAGCCTCAGCATGGAGACATAATACACATACATGGTGGCCACAGCTAGTCAGGCCCTAGGAAGAACACTAAGGATCCTCGCCTGTGTAAATAAGGTGAAGTGCTAGCACCCTCAAAATCAGATTAGCAATAAGAGTCTAAATACAACTGAATAAGAGAAGGATAAAGATGATGCGAAAGCGATGCTGATAGCACAAGCTTCACTTCCTGTTTGAGGTGAGAAGGAGCTGTCTGTGGCTCTGGCAGAGGTCAGCAGCAGCAAGAATTGGAAGGTTGTTGATTGCAGAAGCACAAACACCACTGACTGTGTAGCTGGCTGAACAAACAAAACAAAATGTATCCTAAAGAGCTGGCAATTACAAAGTGACCAGTTTTCAAAGCTCTCAATGGCTTTTAAGTCTCAAGAGTAAACATTGAAAGAAGATAGTGGCACTGAAAGTCAAGAAACACTGACCTTGGCTTGGCTACTAATTTGCTATGTGCTTTGGGAAAAAACGTTTAACCATCTGAGTCACAAAATGGAACCTTCCAAGTCTAGATTTGTAGAAACCATCCTAGTAAGAATAAGCACCAGGCTTGGGGGTGAGGTGGGGTGGGGTGGGGTTGTTACTGATTGGATTTAAATGTCTCTCAAAGACCCATGCTTTGAAGGTTTGGGCCTCAATGTGGCTTCCCTGTAGTTGGAGAAACTTACAGAGATGGTGCTTAATGGGAATTCTTGAGCTGTCAATGATGTGTTCACAAAGGGAATGGGGGATGCAGATCTCTTCCTCTCTCTGTTTGCCTTTCCACTGGCTTCCCATGAGCAGCACATTCCACCACATGTTCCCAGGCATGACATGCTACCTGGCCAGAGGCCCTTAAACAAGCCCAATCAATCATGCACTTCAACCTCCAAAATGGTACAGCCAAGGAAATCGCTCTAAATATGAGTTGATTGTCTAGGTTTTTTATTATAGTCTTGGAAGCAAATTCACGGGCATATTATGGTTTGAATAAATTCAAGACTGCTTTGTTACATCCAAAGATGTCTTCCCTGGCTCATACGTAAGCTGGTACTCTAAGGAGCTCCCTGTGCCTTCCTTAGAAAACAAATTCTGTATTACCTAGGAAACCTGGATGGGAATAAGTAAATGTTGAAAGAATACAAGTCCAGTTTGTGCTCAAATAAAATTTAATACCCTATGATAGCTACTCATTTTTCTTTAATAATATTTTGGTGTTGCTTTATAAATATCAAAAAATGCTACAATCATACTCAAGCAAACTATAGAATACTATTATTTGAGATATTTCCTAAAATGACATTTTGAACTTAATGTGCCATATATCTCACCTTTGCCATCCTTGGGTCAACTGATAATTCAGAGAGAAAGATGTACTGAGGATTCTTAATTAACCTTGGCATCTAAATGGACTCATCATGAAATCAAAATAGCATGCCACTAGGCTGCATTAACCACTAACTGGGAAACTCAGCATTTTTGGATTTCTTATAAAGCAGTACAACAATAAGCTATGGCTTATAGTTCTGTGACTGTACCTCTTTCTTAATGGAAATTAATTAATGAAATAACTTGCTTTTAATGATTACTTTAAAATGTGTTTTACTGGCCAGAGAAGTGGCTCAGTGGGGAAAGGCACTTGCTTCAAGCCCGATGACCTGAGTTTCATTCCTAAGAACTACTTGGTAGGAGAGAACTGACTTTCTCAAGTTGTCCTTTGACTTCACCCATAAACAATAAATAAATGTAATAAAATATGCTTGATATCCACTATAAAAATAGTAGGTGTCTAGAAGACCGAGAGCTACTCACTAATCCCATAATATTTTATGGTGCTAGATTCAATGCCCTTGAGACGGTCAGTAAACCAAATGCATGATCAATATTTCCACTTTGAAAGATCAATAAATCATTATGAATGTTAGTATGTCTGTAGGGATAACTGAGATTTGGAATACATATGCAACAGTCTATTTAAATATCAATATTGTCTGATAATAATTTTGGACATTTGTCGATATTCAGAAAATCAAATATAACAATACCAAAGAAAAATGGTGTGATCCTGACTCTGGAATATATATCTTCTCCATTCTCATTTCTACCAAGGGCAAATTCTCAAAAACCCAACTTTCTAGATACCATGCTTAATCCTTATAAGTTTACCTTTATTTTTTTCTCAATTAAAGAAAAAAGTTTGTCTTCATCTCTATAGTAAGTATTCCTACCTGCTGAGAGTCTACCATAAAACCTAAAGGAAAGACTGAAGTAAGCACATTAAAAACATAGACATGAGTAGTTTTGAAAGCATTGATATGTTATTAAAATGTGCCTGCTGCCACATAAATACAAGACTAAGTCCCAGGTCTCCAACTTCATTAGAAACTGATCCAGAAGATCTAATGATAAATCTGTATTCCAACTGTCCAGTCACCAACAGTAAGCACACAGGGCCCTCCCAACTGGGGATTTTTGTGATGGAGGTCACTGGAGCTCCAGCTAGCATCTTCTCTACCTCTGCTTATGCCTGACCCTCAGCATCTTTGCTACATTCAAACTGAAGGATGATTGGTTATGGCTTTGATAAATATAAAATATGTCAGGGAGCTGTTCCAGATATTGGATGTCTCAGACCTGTATTTTTGTTCTTCCATCATGAGTATATGTGGACAGACATTTCCTTTTTCTTTTTCAGTTTTATGAGATCCTCACCCATGTTTTTAATTAAGCTACACCACTTCTTCTCTGCATTTGGTCCTACTAAATGAGAAATGTGTCTAGCATGCTCCCCACCCTCATTTCTGTTCTGCTGTAGAAGGTCTGCCTTGTAAGTGTGGTCTGTTAGTGATAACAAATCTCTGTACATGGAAAGACTGAGGCGATAAGAGAGCCAGAGGTCCCTATATTTAGCCATATACTTCAGGAAAGTCAAGAATCGGAAAAAGTCAGCAAACAATCAAGGTCCAGCTGACTGCAGCTGTTTAGTTTCCTGGGAGACAAAAGACAAGATCAACAGAACTTGTATCCCTGTGAAATGTCTGCAGAGAAGAGGGGCATGTCACATCAGGGATGGGCTGCCAGTGTTCTATTAAACAGATATTTAGTATTCCCCCGCGTTCTTGGGGAAGCCTAGAGGAGCGAGGACTAACCTAAGGACAAAGACACAGTGGTTTTTTTCTTACCATCCTGCCAATTAATTGTTCTGAACCACTATCTTGAATACATCAATTACAAATTAGATATAGTATGCATTATATGTTATACTATATAACTTAGTATTTCATTATTTCAAGAAGAATCTCTGAGAGATGTCTTATGGTTTAGACTTCACAGGAATAACTTTACCACATAGATACATCACAGCCTAGGCCTGGATTCCTGAACCAATGCTCAATTAAGCTTTTAGTGATGTCCCTTAATACTCTGCTCTCTCTGAGCTCTCATTTTCTTACTCTATCTCCTTCATTCTCTGTTTTCACCGTGACACACATCACCAATTTTCTTATGTATTTAGAAATTGTGATTCTCTTTTAGCCAACATAGATGCCTCAAGAGAGAACATCTAATATTTTCTTACTTCTTGTTCTCCAATGCCCAGGACATTCAGTAGCTGTTTGTCTTTATAAGAATGAATGTGTATTATATGAGGTCATAAGATACATTCTGTCTGCACATTTGTCTTTTGTTCTCTTCACCTAAACCACACATCCCCAATTCAACACATACAATTGTCATGGGAAGAATAGAAGTGTTTACTCAGCAAGTTCCCTGGGATGCATCTTTAGGATGGTTTCAAGTTATTTGTGCTTCAATCCATATGTAGTAGGCCACACCTGTAATCCCAGCATTGTACAGGCTGAAGGAAACAGGAAGGCTGAAAGGTCAAGGAGACCTACTGTCTAGAAAGATCCCATACTCACCTTGTTCTTTACCATACAATAGACCAATCTATCAATAAAACTCTCCTGCAGAAAAATCCTTGTGTACTTATCTTGAGTGGTATTTGTACCATCATCTCTATAATGTCTAAAGTAGAATATCTAGATGAAAGAATATGCACAACTTTTGTATCGTTTGTGGTTAAATAAAAAAAGTTTGCTAAATTATTTCTAAAGAAAAACTTACTTAAGTTCCTGTAATACTTTATAACTTCGGTTCTCTACAACCCAACCAGCATGTTTCACAGACTCTTTTCCTTGTCTGATTGATGAAAGCAATGATAAAGTGCATTCTTGATATTTTAGTAACTTAAAAAAAGATTTATTTTATATATTAGTAATTTACTTGCATGCACGTATGTGCGTGCGTGTGTGTGTGTGTGTGTGTGTGTGTGTGTGTGTGTGCGCGTGTGCGCGCGCAGGCACCATGTGCATGCACCTGGTGTTCAAGGAGGTCAAAAGAAGGCATCTGATCCCCTGAAACTTGAGTTACAGATGGTTGTGATCCAGAATGTTGGTATGGGACCAAAGTCCTCTACAAGAACAAGCACCCTGAACCACTGAGCCACCTCTCCAGTTGCTTATGACTATTTTTTCTATAACTATGACCAAAGATGAACTAATTTTCCTCAAAGGATTCAAAAGCATATTTTTCTGCAACACTGTTAATTTTTAACTTTGCCCAGTTTTTTTTTCTAGATCTAAATTTTCATTAGGCATAATGCATAAGTATCTAGCTTTCCATTTCTCCAAGCCTTTTCATAGGTATTTAATTTAGTAATTTAAACTTTATAACAGTATCCATTTAACAAATGACCATAACAGAGGTCCAGCAGTTCCATTTTAACTTGCTTTCCTAGCTAGAACATCTCACACAAACCTTCTGATTACCAATGTAGTGGTTACTCCATTTTATCTCAGGCCAGGTTGGAACCATAACTTAATGGGGATGTGCTCATGTGACTGCGGGTGTCTGCAAAGGTCAGAGGTGTCAGATTGACCCCTCTGCAGCTGGAGTTTAAGATGATTGTGGGTAGCTCAGCATGGAACCAAACTCCAGTCCTCAGCTAAAGCAGTGCAAACTATTGCACTCTCCTTACCACTCCTCGGAATCTCTCTGGCACTGAAAGTAAGTAGTTTCTGGTAAGCATTCTAAATTTATATACATCTAAATATAGCATATATAACAGGTGGATGAAAAGAGTTTGGGATTATAGAATACACATCTTTAACAAAGATATTATGTACTGACCACTGAAAGAAAACTACTCCGTCACATCCAAATCTAAGAACTTCACGTAGATTCAACTTTGTGTCAGAGATGTGATTATAGACTTTTCTATCTACCAAGTCTATATTATAAGAAGAAACGGACTAATATTTACTAATACAAGTGGAACTTGGTCAAGGCATGTGCCTTTACTCTCTCTTGTTCTGATTCCAAATGTCTGCAACAGGCAGCACATTTTTTCTAGACCAGAGCAAGTAACCTCTAACAATGAGTGTTTGTCTGTCCCCTAACTGATTTCTCTAGGTGGGTGGAGGAAATTTTAAAAATCCACCTAGAATAAGCATTCATTCTTTTGCCCCCAAACAACATGAGTGTCTAGAAGTTCTGCCCTTCTCTGATCCACATCCCATCCCATCTGAAATACACAATCTGTGGATGTCTGTCGGTGAATAAAGTCTACAAAAATGTTTAAAATTCACCAGAAAAAAAAAATAAAAGAGCTTAAGTATGTGTGTGAGGAAGACATTGAGTTAGTCTTAGTACGTTCAGGGGCTCCAGAATGTCCCACTATTGACCAATCATTAACCTGAGAGTGTGTAAGCTCAGCAGTGTAAAGAGCGGGAGAACAATGGGTGCATCACCCTCACTAATCATATTTAGCTTTATACCCTTCCTCACTCTTTATATCCTTCCCAAACAAAAAGTTACTCATACATAGATAGAGGCAGCATGGAATACCACAGGGATTTCCCTGCAGTTAACAGAAGCCAAGAAAGGGGGTAAGCCTGATTGCATAAACACCTATTAACCTGAAGAAATTCTTTTCAAATTCTCTCTCTCTCTCTCTCTCTCTCTCTCTCTCTCTCTTAAGGAAGGAAATAAGACTTATAAAGAGGCTTAAAATTTCAAACCACCAAGAAAAAGTAAACTTTGAACTCTTACATAAATTCTAAGTGATGGTCTTGAATCCCATCCTTTCCACCACCCACAAGAAGATTAAGGACTGTGGACTTCCTGCTGGAGGAAGTAATTGCTCAACTGCTTGGGAATCTATTGGAACCCTTTGTAGTATTAGTGGGGACATGCAGATGCAATTTGTCAAGTATTCCTTTATTACATTGTGATTCAGAACTAGAACTCATGTTCTTTGGGACCCCTTCCTTGCTATGTTCCTCTTACAAATGGTAATCCGCTCCACCTCAGACTGATACTTCCACTAATGTTTTCCTATTAAATCCAAAGCATTCCATTTTAGGCTTTTATGTGAATATTTTCTGAGTTTGACACAGTTTCCAAACAGTACTTAGCAGAATTTAGGCCATAGGTTTTAGAGAGAAGAAGAGAGGAAAAAATAAAAAATAAAAAAACACGAAAATAGACCAATTATAAACAGAATTTAAGGTGGGAGAGAGGATCATTAAAACCTAGCTTTTCCGAATTAGAAGCTGGAGAATTTACAGAGAAGACCTTAGTATCAGAGTCCAGTCTAAATCAGGAGACCCACCGCAGCGCTCTCCCCCCACCCCAACCCCTAAACCCTGCCGCCGCCAACCCAGGTCTTTATCAGCCATTTGGTCAACTTGTGCTAGACACCTACCCCCTGCCCTGTCCTGCCCACTCTAATGATCCTGGTTGATACCCAATTACAGCAGAATTAATTTTGTCTCTGGCCTTATAAAAGCGGTCTTTAGGAATGTAAATGTATTTCAAAACGAATGCATGGAGCAATCGCAAATTTGTCCCATTTTCATGCCAAGACTTGACTTAGAATAAATCTTCACTTTTCCTCCTTTTAAAGCAAAAACCCTGTACTTTTAAAGCAAAAACCCTGTACATATCACTTCCCCCCAACCGCAAGAGAAAACAGTATTTTAAGGGCTTTTAACTTGATTCTTTGGTGCCATCTGAATATAAGTTGGATCCGCTCCAGCTTCAGCTAGCCTTTGGAGCTCAAGAGACACTCCAGCCGAGGCCCCACCCGGGTCCAGCCCAGCTCCGCCCCAGTTGGCCGCAGCCGCTGGAGACCTAGGCTAAGCGGCTCGCCCGAGCAGCTGTGCAGCTGTCTGGGAGCCCAGGAAGTCACACCCGTCTCGAGCCCTGAGCTGAAGCTCCAGCCCACGTGGCGAATAGCGAACCCCCGCCGCTGAAGGGAGTGCCTAGCAGGGCCCCTCCTCCAAATCAGGGTGAGTTTAGCGGCCGGGGAGGCTAGCCCCTCTCCGGTAGGCGGGGCCGACCACCTCTGTTTCTGTAGCTCCTTCCCAGGCCAGCACCAGGCAAGGATGCGCTCGCTATCGTTATCGTTTTCAGCATAACAGACACGAAAGTGAGACCAAATTTTCGAAACGAGTTCTTCCGGCTCCTGGCTATTACATCCATCTGTTTCGTTCTCTTTTTTTTTTTCTTTTCCCGCCGACCCTCCATTGTCCCATTCTTTCCCAGTGGAAAAACTCTTTTCCTCTGCCTCTAGGCGCCCTCCTTCTCCCCAGTTTCCACGTGCAACGCTTGTCCTGGTGTTGAGAAAGTTAAGTTTTGGATGAGGAGTTGGGGGAATTCTTTTACAATAGCTTGGAACAGAGCCCTAGCATTGTGTTCAAGGACCTTAGCGAAATTTGCCAAAGCAAGTACCTTTATTACTTTTCTTAATGATGAGTAAATTGCACGTCAGGAAACTACAAACCTGACTCTGTCACCGGCGTTGTGAGTCCTCCCAGCTGCCGGCGCCGCCCAGAGCGCCGCGGGAAGCCACGCGAGTGAAAGAAAAGGAGCCCGTGTTTTGGGGACGGCCAAATTTCCTTCTTTTTGTCTCCTCCAAACCCCAAAGATTCACTTTCCAGATTCTGAAGTGGAAAACTGACTACTAAAGGAGAACTTTGGTCTTCTCTCTTTGAACCAAAGGGTATGAAAGTGGTTTTCTGGCCCTACTTTCCGCTTGTGCCGAATTCCTCCATCAGGGGGAGCCCACGCCTACTACAAAACTCCCTATTCCTAGACATCTGGGTTCTGCTAGTCCGAAACACCCAACTACAAGCAGATCTTAAGGAGCGCACCGCCCCCCCCCTTGCTCCTCCCCCTGGGCCTGCCTCCTTGGACAGAGAAGGAAGGGATTTCACACTAGCCATTCATTTGTGAGCCTTGGGGGAGGGGACGCAAAAGCGGAGAGGAGGTAGAAAGGGGAGAGAGAAGACAGAGAAGATGGAGACTGAGAGACACAAAGATGAGAGGACACAGATAGCGAGTCTCCACTGCGGGTGTACTTGAGGCAGTATTGCCCTGCAGCCTCGGGGGAGATTGCTTCCCCTTTCCTCAGGATCCCGAGAACACGTAGGACATGCGGAGGCGAACGTAGTTGGATCCGAGAGCAAATAGTTTAAGCTATGACATTATTTTCTTGTCACTATTTCTTCTGTCTAACCCCCTGAGCGGTCCACGCCCATTGACACCGAGAACAAACCGAGACAACCGGGATGTCCCGGGTCTGCAGGCACTAGAGAAGTCTCTGCAATGCCCACGCCTACTCAGGGCAGTAGGACTTTCCCAGCCAGGGCGTCCCCGGGGGAACCCGGCACGCACTCTCCACAACCACTCCACCAGCCCGTAAAGTTGCTCAACTCAAGAGGAGAAATAAGAGAGGATGAAGATACAGAAGGAAACAGAGGACTGCCGTAATCCAGGCGAGAAGACTAGACCAATTGGTCCCCAACTCGGGTCTCCACGCCACCTTTGTCTGGAGAATCTCTGGGTCTTGTTTGCTAATAAAGATTGGTGAACAAGCCCTCATTTCGCTTTCCAGGGCAAGGGGGAAGATACTGCACACCCCTCTAGTTCAGGGAAAGCTTTCCCGCCCAGGAGCCTCCCAGACCTCTACGGTGTTCCAACAACCCCACCCCCATCCAATGCGCCTTCCCGGCTGGCTCGGGCGCACCACGCGCAGGACAAAAGAACACAGGGGCAACGTGAGAGAGCTTTGACAGCCCCCAAGTCATCAAAGAAACGCAGCCCCAGGACCCTACCCAACCCCAGCCAGATAGCCTTCCACATTGCCTGTGGGGTTGAGGGAAAGGGTCATGTCCGCGCAGGTCCTGGGCCCCTAAAGTATCCTGCTGCCTTGTCAGGAGCTGCCCAGGGGTGGCTTTCCAGGAACCAGAGATACTGACCACACACAAGGAGCCAGGAAACCAGGTGGTCTGCCCTTAGGTGGTTTCAGGGTCTTGTATTTGGGCAAGTTTGGGGACTCTCCATTCAAACTTTTGCCTCGACCAGTTTAAAGACAACAAAAATCAAGGTGTGAGTAGTCCCTTCCATTCCTCCAACTCAAGATAGCAGGACTTTTCTAGGATTTCTCTACAAAATCCCTTCCCCCTATTCTGTTTGTCCTTTTCCTCTACCCCACCCCGGACTTCTTTTGTCTAGATCTTTTTCAGCACCAAGGTCTATCTGAATTCGTCTCTTTAACAAGTTACCTTCATGTTTTAAAGTGCGCACATTTTTCTAACTTCGCCTTACAGCTAGTCCTCTTGGCTTTAATTAAAGCCCTCTTCCAATTACAATGTAAGTCTTTTCCCCCTACTAAGCTGGGCGGTTTTCTTTTCCCAACAAGTTTCCCCCCTTTCTTTTAAATGAGGGAACAAAAGAAAAGTGATTACCTTGAAAGGCGGCTTACTGCAGTTTTCAGGGTGGAAATTCACTGCTGAGCTGTGAGAATGGGCTCCGCGTTGCCCCGGAAGATTACATAGGATTCGCGGTGGCCTGGGGAAGGATGCAGCGAGTGCGGGACAGAGCTGGAGAGGAGGGAGGATGCGCTGCTAGCCGCAGATCCTTGTCCCAGCGCTTGTCCACAGCACCTAATGCTCACAGCTGCTGCGCCCGCGCTCCTTGAGTTCTTCACCCAGAAAGGCTCGGGGCAGCTCGCCTGCAAGTTCAAATGCGGGTTGTGACACCCACCGTCATTATATCACTGTACCGTCAGAGCCGAGGAGGAGACTCAGCAAGAAGGAGGAGGGAGAGGA
This sequence comes from Mus minutoides, assembly GCA_902729485.2. Classification (NCBI taxonomy): domain Eukaryota; kingdom Metazoa; phylum Chordata; class Mammalia; order Rodentia; family Muridae; genus Mus; species Mus minutoides. The sequence continues at coordinate 1,060,105 of LR750009.1, forward strand.
GGAGGAGGGTTCATTCACAGGCTCCTAAAGAGCTCCGTAGCTTCAGCCACTCCAAAGAGCCCAGGCTTGGAAACAGGCGGAGGGGCGGAAAGGAGCTCCCAGAGCCTGCGGTAGGGACCGCCTGCCTCCCTTGCCAGGCACTCCCACCTCTCAGCGTTTCTTCCTGATGAGAAGTACCAATCGGCTGGGGGTGGGGGGAATCCGTGCTCCTCATTCAACGACTGGGTACCACCTCGCTGTGCAGTCTCAAACAACTGCTTTCCCACCCTTCCCCACCCCACCCCCTCTTCCCCGCTCTGAGCTGCTACTTCTGAATTAGGGGAAAGGAGTCCCCAGGCTCTGCTGCGGCCAGCAAGCACACAGAGCAATTAAGTATGGTCAGTCCTTAGGAGCGGACGGGACTCTATAACATCAGCCAAGAACTTGCGTATAATGTGTTTATGCGACCAGGGAGCTTACTCGTCCCAGCAGAAGAGGTGTCAGGCTCAATGCTTCTGCCAACCTGAAAGAGATACCGAGAAAGTGAGATCCCAAGCCCCAGGGAGACGCAAAAGCTTTTCGTGGCTGCTCTCCCTAAGGAACTTCCCAATGGGGAGCCCGCAACATCAGGCCCTACACAAAGACCCTGGCAATAAAGGGTTGGACAGGAAATCCCCCAGGCAATCCCTTGTCCCATTCAAAGAGAATCCTTTCTCTGACACAAATCCTCATCTTTCCTTAAATGTATTTCGCTTCCTTTCTTCTTCCATGCCTCTGTCTTTCACAGGATATCTTGGAGAATTTTCTGCCTAACTCGGATTTCTTTGACTTACCAGTCTTTCCATGTTATCTGGAAATGGAATCTTTCACGTTCGCAATTTTTTTTCCTACTCAGGCTTATCCATCGATGTAAACAACATCAATATAGAGAAGCACACCCTTCACTGAATCACAAAAGACTCCATTAGGACCTTAAAGAGCAAAGGGTCAAACAGTTAATACAAAGGATGTCTGACCCTCAGAAAAAGGCGACTTTGAATTTTCCGTTGCTTTGAAGTCTAGTATGATTTTATGGAAAGAGGACAAAATAAGTTCGCAAGACATGTCGAACTAACTCTCGGGGTACTGAAACAATTACAAACTTCCTCCTACACCAATATGGAAATATCCTTGTAATTATTTACTCTGAATGTTTTGCTTAGAAAATTACATCAAACACAGGGCTTCAGAAACGGTAGTGATTAACGCAGAGTTTGTCTTTACTCTGGATTTCTTTAATTAGATTGGCTGCAACCACAGTTCTAAACTTGTAACCTAGACCCTTCAGCATGTGGGCTCCTTTTCTAAGGTTTGTAGATTCAATATGATCATAGATCTTAAGTGATAAACATGTGGTAGGTTTATCAGTACAATTTCATTCTCAGATGTGTATTTCATGCACCCTTTTACTTACCACTTGCAGTAATGAGTGACATAACTATACTATGGGCCATTTAGAAATTAGTTTGGCTTGCAGTGACTTATTTAATCTTTATGCAATGATTGTACTGCCATTTCTAAAACTGAAATTTCATCCCATGTATTGTTTAGAATGAGAGCCACATCTTGACATCAGACTTCAGTCACTGCCTTTAGTATATACCAACACAACCAGGTATGGAAATTGATTCACCCCAAGCTTGCAAAGACCAGAGATGCTTATCAGAACACAGCTCTTGAATCAACAGGAATTCATTCAGAAAGAAGAAAATTAAAATATAATGAATTTCCATTATTATTTATATTTCAGGCATTGGGTAGATAAATTTTTCTCTGAAATGCTTCAAGTTGTTATCATTAATTTATTTCTTAAATTCAAGTGAACCTAGTTTGAGTTTTACAGTTAAGTGGTTTGCCCAACGCTACTTTGCAACAGTTCATTGGCCTAAAAGCTTATCAACTCTCTGTTACCCTACTNTTTTTTTTTTTTTTTTTAATTCCAAGGGAAAGCCAGTTTTTCAAGATTGTTAGAAAGTTTGAAAAGAAATTGCATCAAGGACAAGCATTTTGTACCTTTAACCTGCTTAACAACGTTGTAGGATTGATTTTTAACCTCTCTCTCTCTGTATGTGTGTGTGTGTGAGAGAGAGAGAGAGAGAGAGAGAGAGAGAGAGAGAGACTTCACACAAACATACTGAGAGAGCAACAACTCCAAGAAAACAATTAAAAAAAAATCCTGAGCCTCTGTCTCCTTGGTCTCCTAAATAAAAATGTTTGGGTAAACATTTTCTTTCAATAGATAGTTTTGTTCTTAATCAGCCCTCCCCACACCCCTTTAAATAACGTATGCTCATGTCAAAATGAAACCAATCACGTTGTATGGTAACCTCTAGACGTAACTAAAATGTTAAAAAAAATTATTTTCTTACTTTCTGTATGAGGTTGGATAGATTTCTCTAGAACTTAACTGGAAGGCCATCTACATCACAACAGAACTATGCAAGCCAAAGCCAAATTCCAACATGGATGGGAGAGGCTGAGCTTGGAGCAAAGATGACTTCATTAGGGAGAAGAGAGACTCTGAGTCTGTCCACACAGCAGCCAAATGGCTCAGCACATCTGCACTCACCCAGGGAGGCTGCCCTCACAAAGCATCAAAAACACTACCCTTGCTACAAAGGAAAAGTTCAAGACTTTTCAAAAGTAGTCCAACTGAATGAAATCACAGCTAGTATTCCTCCTTAGTCACTTTCTCAAACTCTTTCCCTTTCTCTCCTGTCCTCCAAAAAGGGGGGGGGGGGGCAGATTTTGTGTAAGATTATTCTGATTGAACTAAGAAATGAAGAGTTGATTTCCAAACACAAGGAAGCGTTAAAGACCTTAGTTAGCATCTATGAGGCTAGTTGCAAGCAATGCAGAGGTTTCCTGAGAGGCAAAATTTTGCCCGTTGCTGTTTGAGTCCAGTGACTACCAGTCTCCAGTTATTTAATTGGACCACAGAGGGACTCAGAAACAAGGAGTCTAATGAAAGCTGCTGAACTGATAATATCAAAAGACCCCATTAGTGTGTCCCTGATGAGCAAATCAGGAGGTAAAACAAGAAATATTTGTACACAGTATGAGGGACATTTGGAGAATACCAGAGTGGGCATGGGAACAGAGAAATGGAATAGAGCTGTCCTATTTTTAACCCATCACTTAGCAGGATTGTAGTACTAGATAAATGTCATGGATTTAAGGTTCTTGTCCCAAAATATGAGCAGTCACATTTTAACATGAGAATAAATAACTGGAAGTCCAATATTTGTTATAATAATTCAAGCAAACAGCAGAAGTATAAGACTCAGCAAACACTTATCATGAGCTGTTCATAACATTCTCTTATTTGTTCAATTCAACAAATCATTTACTGCTCTTTATACAGTTTTGTAATAGAAAATACAGATAAGCCAGAGGCTTGAAAAAAAAATAATGAAAAGCACTTCATTGATTACAAATGTTAGAAGAATGGCAGCTGAACACAACTGTGTCCTTTCCTGGAAACAGTCTTCCCTGAGCCTATTCTGATGGCATGTTATAGCAGGGATTGACTTCACTGCACATTGGAGAAATCGTGTTTCTTATTTCTGTACAATGGAAATGGTTAAATGGCACAGCTTCAAGGTTTGTTTGGAGTCCTGAATGTCTTCCATGGTTGATATCGTACAGTTGTGCCTTGTTAGAAGGGATAGAGAGTGAAGAGGAAGCATTAAATATCATGCTAACAAGAAAAGAAGACCGGGGAGAGTAAACACACTGAGGGTCTCTGGGCTGACTACTAGGCACAGGCAGGAATTAACAACAAGAAAAACTGAGCAACTTGCTAAAAGTGTTCCTGTGTTCCAAGAAGTTAAAAGTGTGATCGTTTAAAAAATACATTTTTATCCAGATGACGGTAAGGTAAGGTATGCCTTTAATCCCAGCACTCGGGAGACAGAGCAAGGTGGATCCTTGAGTTCGAGGCCAGCCTTATCTACAGTGTGAGTTCCAGGACATCTAGGGCTACACAGAGAAACCCTGTCTTAACTGCCTCCTCCTGCAACCCCACCGTCCCAAAAATCCAGTTTAAAAGCTTTTTCAAAAGAAAACAAAGTCCAGTTGAATCTGTGCAATGACCCTTCCCATTCCCCACCCCCCCACTTCCACAAATATTTTGGGATCCTTTGTCTCCTTTATTTGGTGTCTGCAGCTGCCTCTACCTCCAAATCATCTGACAAAATGTCTGTCTCATTCTGCATTCCCACAGCAGAAAGTCTGCAGATGAGGAGGCAAGGTCTCCAAACATTGATAAGAAAGCAATGGAGGCAGGGAAGGGAGGGAAGACAGGCATTCCAGGCAGCTTTTACTACAGGCAGTATCATTTACTCCAAAGGGTATGCATGATGACTCAGAGATGCTGTCTCCAAGAGGGTGCGAGTGTGGGGAGAAGAGATTCTAAAGCACCTGGGTACTTGGTTAAAAGCGTCTCCAAAGGGTGTTAATCCTGTCCTACAGCCATGTGGGGAGCTGTCTGGGCTGTGGTTTTATTTCCACAGGAAAAAGGACTAGGCAGTGCTCTAGGCTAAAAGACATTGAGCTGTGGTGGGGAGGTGAGCTGATGTGCCTTAGAAATGACAAACGTGTCAAGATCTATGAGGAGTGTGAATTGTATTTGCTGTAATTCCCATTGTTTTCATGGCTACCCCGGTTGAGAAGGTTGCAAAACTAGCAACAATGAGTTTTTTACTCAGTCAGAAAGGGTTGTAATGGTAAACCCTAGGACAGATAAAGAAGGGCAATCCTTCTATCTGGAAGCCAAAGTCAGCTTCTCCTTCCTCCAGGATATTCCCTCCATCTGCCACTTTCATACCCAGCCACATCCTAAGCAAACACTTCTGACTCAGTCTCTGCCAATCTCTCCAATCCCAACCAAGACCTTCTTTGACTCTCAAAATGTCTCAACTTTGCAAACAATCCGCAGCCACATGAGAGCTAACCTGGAAGAGATAGGTGAATCTAAAATGAACAGAAATGACGTAAGAAGGACTATAAATTCACATAAGCAGTGTCTTTTTTCTCTCTCTCTTTACATTCTGATCACTGCCCCACTTCTGAATCCTCTCCTCTCTTCTTCTCCTCTGAGAGAGTGGAGGCCTTCCCTAGGTATCCCCCTCACCCTGGCACACCAAGTCTCTGCTCTTCTTATCCCACTGAGGCCAGACAAGATAGCCAAGTTAGGGGAATGGATTCCACAGAAAGGCAACAGCTTTGGGGATAGCCTCCACTCTAGTTGTTTGGGACCCACATAAAAACTGAGCTGCACATCTGATTATATATATATATATATATATATATATATATATATATATATATATATATATATATATA
>LR750009.1:1065671-1126168 GCA_902729485.2 Mus minutoides
ATATACATATACATATATGCTTGGAGGTCTAAGCCCAGCCTTTGTATGCTCTTTGGTTGGTGATTCAGTCTCTGGAAGTCCCTAAGGGTCCAGGTCTCTTGGTCTTCCTGTGGAGTTCCTATTCCCTTCAGTGTCCACAATTCTTCCTCCAATTCTTCCATAAGAGTCCCCAAGCTCCATCCACTGTTTGGCTGTGGGTTTCTGCATCTGTCTGAATAAGATGCTCGTCGGAGCCTCTCAGAAGACAGCCAGCCTGTCTGCAAGCATAACAGAATATCTTTACTAGTGTCAGGGATTGGTGCTTACCCATGGGATGGGTATCTGGTTGGGCCTGTTATTGCTTGGCAATCGCTTCAAGCAGGGTCTTTTTATACTGATGTCCAATTGTAGACATGCTTCTTACATGTAGCTCCCTGATGCAATGGATATGTGTTCTGTCTCTGACATGCCTCTCTCCTCTCTTTCTCCTATTTTATTCACCATAACAGTTACTTTTCTCACCACCACAACAGTGGATCCAATACAAACAGAAGAAAAAAAAGGTTCCTTTAAACTCAGTTTCTTGACGAGTCAGTCTATGGTTGTTCAGACCCATTCAATTGGACAGGACATCATGTCTTCAAAGGTGTGTGGTGAAAGCTAACTGCCCCTTTTTTGGATAGTTTGAAGCAGAACAAGAAAATGCCAGTGGAGGCTGGCTTTCTCCCAGTTCCCTCTTAGTCAGAACCTCAGCCTGCAGGGTGGTGCCCTTCATGTTCAAGTTGAGTTTGCCCCCCCATCAGCTAATAGTCTCTGGAAATTCCCTGTACACAGACCTAGGAATCACTTCTATATTTACTTTTTCTCATTCATACAAGTGTGTGTGTGTGTGTGTGTGTGTGTGTGTATGAAGAAAGGCTATACCAATTGAGGGAACTCTATGCCCTGTGACATTTATTAGATAATAGCAATGATGAGGATAGAAATAATGCATACGCTCTGCCTTGGGGAGGAATACAAACTCCAAATCCTAGTCAAGGCCACAAGGTTAACATAAAAGAAGAAAGAAGACAGAGAAGGCAAAAACAGAGAGCCATTAGGAGTGTAGTAAACTAGAGAGACCATTGTTGCCTGTACACGCTGGCTGTAATGGGACTACTTGCTCCAGGACATTAAGATCTTAAAACATTAAGTAAATCAAATAAAATGAACTTTAGGATGACACCTAAGAAAAGGCAGAGCACAACCCCAAATTTAAATGGTCCAGTGACAGAGGACAGGAGGAGAAAGAGCAGGGAGTCATTTTACCCCCATTCATTCTTCCCTTTTATTAGTTCCCATCTTTTTCCTTATCAGTAAACATCTTTATCTCCAAGAGGAGAGTATGTTCCACAGAGGTTTGCAAAGGGAGGGAGGGAAGGAGAGAGAGAGAGAGAGAGAGAGAGAGAGAGAGAGAACAGAGGGAAGAGAGAGAGAGAGAGAGAGAGAGAGAGAGAGAGAGAGAGAGAGAGAGAAAAGTTCAAGGTAGAGAAGATGCTAATGCATCATCATTTCCGATGAGACATGAAAGGGAAGATGCCCCAGCCCTGGACTGATGCTGCTCTTTGGGTCATGTGACTCAGTATCTGCTACCAGCAGCTCTGCTTTACTTGAGCTCTTATTCTGGCAGCCAAAAAACAAAAACGCACTTGCAGTGAGGAGGCCAGCTTTGTAGCAGCCAAGTAGCACTCAGGGTTTATTTCTCTAAGGGAGTCTTCAGGAATAATACCACCAACTCTGCACTTCTCATGTAGTCTTAAGCAATAGGCTTTCCAGGATTTTATATCCTGGGGACTATATTCCCAGAACTAAAAAAAAAAAAAAAAAAAAAAAAAAAAAAAAAAAAAAAAAAAAAAANTAGAATACTATGCTTCACATCTCTGCTTCTCTGAATTCAACTTCTGTAGACTTCAAGCATATGAGAGCTTGCTGCATTTGCCTATATATTTCTGGTCAACTTCAATTGGTGTAAAACCCTGTAGGTGTATCTGTGTCTGTATAAGTGACATTATTATAAATGTGTTTATATGTGCAGATGTTAATAATTTTAATTCATATGTATAATTTTTATTCATCTATCTACTTGAAAGATAGGGTTTTTTTTTTATCTTGGTTGTTTTGTGACTAATTCTATCATAAATATTGAAGTGTGATTGGCTCTTTGAAATGTAATTTTATACTTTTGAAAAACCAAGCCCTAAAGTGGAATTGTTGGAAAATGTTGAAGTGTTAATCTTAGTTTTTGAAGAAACTCTATACTGTTTCAATAATGGATCCATAAATTTGTGTTTTTATAATGATGTATGAAATATCCATTTTCCTATATATTTTCTTTCAAAAATTGTTTTGGATTTATATGTTTTATTTGGTGCATGTGAGCATTTTTCCTGCATGTATGTGTGTGCACTGTGTGCATGCCTAGTGCCAGTGGAGGTCAGGAGAGGACATTGAAGCCTCTGGAACTGGAGTCACAGATAGATGGGAGCCACCATGTGGATGCTGGGAATTGAACCAAGGTCCTCTGAAACAGCAAGGGTGCTTGTAACTGTTGGGCTGTCTCTGTGGGCTCCATGTCTTCTTCTTGATATCTTTGTATTGATGACCGTCTTGACAGGTGTGAAATGGTGTTGTCATTTTGATTTTCATTCCCTGATGAATTGTGATATAGAACTTTGACTTATCTCTACTGCCCATTTCTGTGTCATCCTTGGAAAAAGCTTCTACCAAAGTCTGTTTTCATTCAGATTAACACTTTTATTTAATCAACTGATTAATTAATCTACTTATTTATTTTAAATATTCTTTATTTATTATGTATACAGTGTTCTGCCTGTATGTATGCCTGAAACCCAGAAGATGGCACCAGATCTCATTATTAATGGTTATGAGCCATCATGGAAGTGCTAAGAACTGAACTCAGGACCTCTGGAAGAACAGCCAGTGATCTTAACCTCTGAGCCATCTCTCCAGCACCAGGTTACCATTTTTAAATGTTGATTTCATCAGATACTTAGATATTTTTGATATCAGTCTTTTATGAGATCTGTTTGTTCACAACAATCTTTTTAAAAAAATAATTGTTTCCTTGGCTGTGCAAAAGCTTTTTCATTTGATATAATCCACTTACTTGTTTTTGTTTTATTGTCTGATTGGTGTTATATAAAAAATGTCCCAAAGTATTTATTCTGTTTTCTTATAGAAGTCTCTTACAGTTTCTGATCCCATGTTTAAATCACTAATATCATTTTAAAGTTGATTTTTACAACACAAGGATATGATTCCATCTTTCCTGCATGTTGTTACCATTCTAACTTTTTTTCTGAAGAAACTCTCTTTTTCTCATAATGTACTTTTTAAAAATATACTTTCCAAAGTTTACATATATATATATATATATATATATATATATATATATATATATATATATATATATGTGTGTGTGTGTGTGTGTGTGTGTGTGTGTGTGTGTGTGTGTGTGTAAAAACTTACTTCTGTACTTTGTATATTTTCATTTGCCTGTGTCTGTTTTTACAAAGTATCATAGCATTTTGAGTATTATAGTTTTATAATATAATTTGAAATAAGAAAATGTGGTTGTTTCCATTTTCTTCACAAAAAATTATAGTTTTATATCTTTGTAGGCATCTCATTTTTTTTCTATGTCTATAACAATGATTATGGTATGGTTAGTTTGAACATGTCTCCCACAGCTTATATACTGAAATCTCAGTATGCCTATGAAGAGAGATTGTAGGAAGTCAGGGCCTAGTGGGAAGTAATGAGGTCATTGGAAATATCACCTTTAGAATGGATCAGTGTAATTTTCATGGAACTAAGGATAGCTCCATCAAAAACAGCTTGTTAGAAAAAGACAAATTTTGGTTCCTTAATACCTCTTGCTTCTAGTCTCAACAAGGGATCTTATCATGATGATATATAGCCAGAAGGCCCTCACCAGAGGCAAACAATTGTCATTGCTATGTTCTTACTCCACCAAACTGTGAACTAATAAAAATGCTACCCAGGCAGATATTCTGCTCTAACAGTAGAAAGTAGACAGATACAAACAGAATCTTGATATATTGCATTAACTCTGTAGATGATAACTTGTTAATCCATACACTATATGTAAGTGCTTTTGTGTTGTAGGTGTGAGTGTGTATGTTCATGTGTGCACAGGTGTACACTTGTATGGGTACACATGTGTGTGAAGTTGTGCTAGTGCCTGTATGCGTGTGTCTGGAAGCCAGAAGACAACTTCAGGTGTCATTGATGCAGTTCTGCATGGTTCCACTTGCCCCACAATTACTCAGAGGCCATTCATCATATTTTTCACTGGCCTGGAGGTATGGAGGTAATGGATTTAACCACCTGTCTCCACTTCTCCAGCTCTGGGATTTCAAGTACACACTCTACATCAAGACCTTTGTTTTTAATATGGATTTTGAGGGTTCAAGTGAAGTTCTGGTGCTTGCAAAGCAATCACTTTACTACATGGGTTATGTCCACAGCCCACAAGTGATGCTGTTATGTTGATTCTATATATTTTCATCTTATTGAGTCCATTTGTTCCATCAGTATGCTTTCTGTATTAATGACAGAAACTCTATGGCTGAGTGGGTCTTTTTAAAGAGAGGCGCATTCATCTCATAGTTCTGGAGGTTAGGAGGGTCATGCCATCAGCTTGAGGAATACCTTCCTAAATATGTTACAATGATGTCATAGTAGGAATTCAAGCAGAAGAGAGGGATATCATATGATGAGACAGGCAAGCAGAGAGCACATTTTCCTTCTTCCCTCCCCCCACTTCTTCTTATCTTTGTCTAACCAGTCTCTTGTGCTTCAAAAGGAAGGTTTATGAAATTCCAAAGATTTCTGTGGAAAGTAAGAACGTTTTACAAATCATATACATGTATATGATAAGAAGCTTATACCCAGGATATAAAAGGAACTCAATGACAAATGATCCTGATTTTAAAGGGATACACAAATGAGCATTTCCTTAAAATGTGCATACATGTGTGCATCTGTGTGTGTGTGTGTGTGTGTGTGTGTAAATTACTGTGAAATTCATTTTAAAATTCTCAGAATTATTATTAGTAAGGGAACACAAGTCAAAACCAAAGTAGTAGGTACTACTCCATACTTGCTAGGATAGTGAAATCAAAAGACAGCAATGGTTGAGTTTCTTGAAAAGCTAAGGATAGGAGAGACTGTTTCACCACACAGAAATGAGAACATAAATCCTTGATCATGAAAATTTGTAGCAATATCAGTTATAGCAAACAAGAACTAGAAGCAAATCAAAGTCCATTAACTAATGAATGAATAAAGAAGATACAATATGTCCAAGCAACAGAATATTATTTATTGTTAAAAGAAAATGATGAAACCAGGCAGTGGCGGCACATGCCTTTAATCCCAGCACTTGGGAGGCAGATGCAGGTGGATTTCTGAGTTTGAAGGCAGCCTCATCTACAGAATGAGTTCCAGGCCAGCCAGGGCGAAAGAAAGAAAGAAAGAAAGAAAGAAAGAAAGAAAGAAAGAAAGAAAGAAAGAAAGAAAGAAAGAAAGAAAGAAAGAAAGAAAGAAAGAAAGGAAAAAACAGAAAAGGAAAGAAAAAGAAAAGGAAAGAAAAGAAAAGAAAAGAAAAGAAAAGAAAAGAAAAGAAAAGAAAAGAGAAAAAGAAAATGATGAGTTGGTATGGGCTATGTCATGGATAGGCCCTAAAAACACACTAGAGGACAGAAAGTAGTTACAAATGACCATGTCTTGAATGGTCATAGTATGAATAGCAATAGGCATGTTAATACAGACAGACAGAATGTAGCTCAGTCTGAAGAACAAAGGACAGGAAAGAGTGATTATTAATGGTTATGTGGACTCATTTTGTGGTAATGAGCAGATTTTGCAGTGTATTAGCAGTGATGGATGCTTAGATCTCTTAATTTACTAAAACTCATTTAAATGTATCATTTAAATGATAAATTGTCTGATATGTAAATTACATTGCTTAATGGTATTACCAGAAAACTAGATGTATACTTTTGAGAAATGACCTTGGATACCTGTTTAAATTGAAGGCATGAAATTCTTCTCTAGACCTAGTAAATTAGAATTTCTATGAATAAACTAAACTACATTTAGCATACAAGAACTCATAGAAATCATTTTTGCATGTGTTGTGGGGTATGTGTATATGTTTTGCATGCATGTCTGCGTATGTGTTGGCATGCATGCGTGTATGTGTGTGTGTGTGTGTGTGTGTGTGTGTGTGTGTGTGTGTGTGTGTGTGTGTATTTGCATACATAGGTGTGCTTATAGATTGGACAGTCAGTGACTGATATCAGTTTCTTCTTCCATCACTCCTCATTTTATGTTCTGAAGCGAGGTCTCCCAATTGAAGGCAAGTTGACCAATTTAACTAGTCTGCCTACCTGTCCTAAGCATTCTCTGACCAGCCTCCCAGCATTGGAATTATATGTATTCCACTATACTGGCCTGGCATGTACTAAGTGCTGGGAAATGAAAATCTCAGTTTTCTTCTGACACTTGTACAGCAAGTACTTTACTCACCGAGAAATCTCTGTGCCCCAGGAGTCCTGCTTATGTGTACTACATTTGCTAACCAACAACTAGTGTATCCAAAGAGTGAGTTACACTGAGTAACTCACTGTAGCTTCTGCTCTAATTTTTCCCAGTTACAAAAATGGCTTGTGAAATACAGCACTAAGAAATGGTTTAAATAAAAATGAATGCAGCCAACCATTGGACTGAGTATGAGGTCCCCAATGGAGGATTTAGAGAGAAAACTGAAGGAGCTGAAGGGGTTTGCAACCCTACAGGAAGAACAACAATATCAACCAACCATACCCCACCCCAGAGGTCCCAGGGACTAAATGACCAACCAAAGAGTACACATGGAGGGACCCATGGCTCCAGCTGCATATGTAGCAGAGGATGGCCTTGTCAGGCATCAATGGGAGGAGAGGCACTTGGTCCTGTGAAGGCTCAATGCCCCAGTGTATGGTTATGCCAGGATGGGGAGTAGGAGTAGGTGGGTGGGGGAACACCCTCATAAAAGCAGGGGGAGGCAATGGGATGGGGCTTTCAGGGGTAGTGTAAAAGGGGATAACATTTGAATTGTAAATAAAGAAAATATCCAATTAAAAAAAGACATACTGAAAAAGAATGAATTCTTTTCATGGTATTACTAAGGGTAGCTAGGTGCAAGATTCTGTCTTTCAACTTTCACATGGTTATATTCAATGCTCTGTGTGGCTAAACTAAAGTGTTCAGGAGGCTCCGTGTATTCAGCACATTTTCCCCTTTAATACCTTCAGCTTACCATGAATTTGCCAGGGCGCAATCCCATATAAGGTTAGGAACATCTCTCCCTATGGAAGTAGCTCTTTTCACCCTGGAAGAGACAGCTAGTCATTCTTTTCCAAATAGGCCTTTCCTCTTTTATACCACAGTGGGTTCCTAGAAAAGACATTCTCCAGGGTTCTTATAATCAGATAGGGCAACAACACTAAATTCTGACCAATGTGTGCAAAAGGGATGGAAGCAACATCTGGAATATGTTCCGGCAGCGTGGCGCATAGCCTCCTCTCTCCTTCATCCCTTCTGCTGCTTATGATACATTGCTGTGGGTTCAGTTTCCTTTATGAGGGCACCTTCGGGATGTTGAAAAGAAAGAGAAGAAGGCAGGGTTTCTGGCGCTGTGCGTCATCTACGGCCAATCTATTCACATTCAGTTATTTACCCACACCACAGATTCACAATAGCACAAACACTCTGGGTTACAGTGGCTGAATTGAGAGTCTAATGAATGGACTCAGCTACCACATACAGTTGTCTGGTCTAAGCAACTCTTAGACTGCTCATTTTGTAACTCTGTATATACATGGCTTCACAGAATCCTATCCACTTTTTCAGAACAGGATACCACTAAGAGATTAGGCCACACACTCAGGAAACACTTGGTTAATCTCAAAGAATTAAAATATGTTTCTTTCATTATACAATGAGATACAATAATATCTCAGCATCTTAAGGAAAAGCTAAAAATACCGTAAGTACTAAAATCAGTACTTATGTTTATTAGAAACATAAGAAATGTAAACAAACACAAGAGTGAAAACAGCCTTCATGTGGAAAGTTTTTCAGCATTCTCAGAGACCAGGACAAAAAAGCTATACAGAGGAGCAGTTGCCAGTTCTATACCCAGAGATCCATCACTAGCATCCATGACTACGGAACATGAATACCCACACTTCACATGCATGTGCCAGCACAGCAATTGGACTTACTAAGATAAGTTTCTAACCATAATTACCTGATTTGTGAACTAAATGTGTGGTTTGAGGATAGAAATAGGTACCCCATAGCTAAATTCGGGGTCCAACTTAAAAAAAGAAGAGTGAAGACTTTAAATATTTGATATTTGGCTATCCATTAATTTTGAAGGGTCTAATTTTATTTTCTACAAAAATGTGCTTTAATTGGTAGATATATTCAGTAAACATCAAAGTAATTTTTAGGTTGAAAAAACAAATTGAATTCATGTATTTTTTTTAACTAGCAAAGTATTCATATCTGTTTGCTGTCTTATTAAAGTGTCAAAATGTATGCTTCCAGGAAGCATAACAATGCCCTGAGCTTCAGTGCTGGTCACTTTAACACGGGAGTTTAATATTAGAACTCACAACATCGGGATTCAGTCTCCCCAGACCCTTAGAAATACTTTTTCTAAAAATACCTTGGGTTCATGGTTTAAGTGAAACATTTTCTCTTACTTTGAAAGGTCAAATAATTTTCCATTTGGGAAGATATATTCCATAGGAATTGAAATGTTCTCAAAAGCAAGCTGTTTTTAACTCATTGTATTTCCCTACACGTGAATGATGACTTTGTTACAAACAAAGCTCTCTGTTACTCTATCATATGTTGGATTTCTGGTGATGTCGAGTATTTAATGTGCTTGAAGTAGCTATGCATTGCTAAGTGTAAGCTATTCTCCTGTTCTTCCAGGAGCTGGAAGACTGAATGTTTGGGCACAGGGCCCTGGACATGCTAAGCTTATTGCTGGGGGTTAGTGTGTGGAAATAACTGTTAACCACAGTGAAATAGTGATTTAACAACAACTATGACCTAAAATGATGACATGTTCTGTTGCCAGTACTAGTTTGTTTTTAATTGAATAGGGAAAGTGCCATTAGAGCTTTAAAAGGAAGTTCTAATTGGATAAAGTAAACATCCAAGGCTGACATTGATTTCTAGTTTCTGTCTGATTCTATCCACTCATCACATTATCTCCTTTTTATCAAAACCAAAATATTTTGTTTCCAGGGTCATACTTATCCACAACGTTACAAAAGACACTACCATGGCAAATGGGCTTTAAGCTCATTCACTTTCCAAACATGATTATGATGGCAACAAAAACAATAATAATACAAATATATGACTAACAGCTCTGGACTGTTGAACACTTTAACATAGACTAAGCATAATCTTCATGATGATATTGAAATAGTAGTGGATATTATTATCCTAGTTTACAGGAGATTAATTGAACTTGAGAGAGAAATGGAATTACCTCCACCATTTGAGATCGGACTAAACCGTACTATTTTATATATGCCTTGTATGTTTATCTATATTTCCATGTTTTAAGAGGAGTTAAGAGGAAGGCGTTTAGGGGTAGGAAGAGCAGAAATGAGATTATAGGAAGCGAGTTCATCTCTGTTGTGAAAAACAATAATAACATTAACATGTTCTACTCGAAACGGCTATTCTCTGGGTCAAACCACATCTTTAAAAGGGAAAAGTCACAAGTGACTCTTCAGAGTAAGCATTTTGTGGGGTGTCACATCCTCAGCACTTACTCTCCAGAGTGGAGCAGAACAGAGTAGACAGCTCTGCCCTATTCCTCTTAAGAAGGGGGTGGGGGAGCAGTTGGTGGCTTAACTACTTATCACTTTCAAGTGGCCTCAGCATGGTTGAGTGCCCTGTAAATCCTTCCATCCTGAACACTGATAAACACTGCTCTGGGAATATTTTACTTTGATTTTGACAATTTAGTTCCTATGCCATTCATTTGTATACAAAATGAAAAGCAAGGAAAATAAATAAATAAATAAATAAATTGTCTGTCTTGTTCCATTGCTCTTACTCAATCAAATGCTGCTTTTTTCACCCCACCCCCACGCCTCTCCATTATGCTTCAAAGTATTACCGCATGATAGCTCCAGCCTTGGTATCAGTCCCCAAAGATAGAAATGTTCTTGAAGCACAGTAGAACTTTGTGTAAGAACTTTGCCTATGTTCTCAGACTCTTATCAGGGCTGGAGGTAGTCATAATAAATACACAGTGCAACTTCAAAATCTTCAGGAAATTGTGGCCTCCAAAGCCAAAGCCAAAGCCAAATGAGCGTCTGTGGGAGTTTCCCCAAAGTTAACACCATCTTTATAAATCGGAATAATAATCTATAAAGGTAAAACCAAGGACCGATTAAGGAGGATATCAGAGAAGGTTGTAAATAATGAGAAGATTGTAAATTCAGGGATAAATATTAGAGGCTTACTTCAACTTGCAAAACATTGACTGGTTAAGAATCATACTCCTTAAGGAAAATCAGAAGTCAAGACTTGGTATTTGAAGTTCTCCACATTTGTAATGAGTTGGAGAGCTAGAAAAATAGTCCTGTGACAAGTTTACACACGCAGAACCTTAACCAAGCATGTTTCTGAGCCTCTTCTATTTATTAAAGGAACTTCAAGGTACTCTTTTGGCACATAAATTTTCTTGTCCAGATGAGAAAAGTCTTTTTCTGTTTGTTGTTGTTGTTTTGTTTTCCAAGACAGGGTTTTTCTGTGTAGCTCTTCTTGTCCTGGAACTCACTCTATAAACCAGACTGGCCTTAAACTCACAGAGATCCTCCTGCTCTACCTCCCAAGTACAGGGATTAAAGGCATGCACAGCCACTGCCCTGCTCAGCACTGTCCTTTTATTTGTACAGCACTCAAAGATGCCAAGCCCATAGGATCCTGGGTCACACATCTCAACTTCAAGTGACTCTGCTTTTGTTACCTGAGGTTACAGAGGAAAGCGAATTTTATGTTTAAATACTCACAGAAATTATAGTATCCTAATGAATAGCTTTCATATTCTAGACTTTCCAACTCAAATATATAATGATTCTTTTTTTTCAACAAGTTAATCTATAAAGGCAGGGTAATTTCTATGCTTGTGCACATGCTACTTCTTTGGTGCCTTCTGCTTGCCTTTGGAGACATTGTCTCTCTAGTCTGTGAACTCTCCTTTGCTGCACAGCTTTACCCAGCTAGAAAACCAATTCAAATCGGGTTAAATTTACATTATTGTATGAAGTTTTCTTCAACGGTCCCCACACCCACTCCCTGATGCCCCTCACCTTCCCAATACTAACTCCTCCAGCCAGGTGCTTCCCTTGCTCCCTTACACTGCAGGCTACAGCCTACAGGTTATGTGGAACTCTGAAAGCAAACACCACAGTGCTACATTGTCAGCTGAGTGGTCATGGGCAGGGTTCTCTACTTGTATACTGACCTTCTGGAGTGATGCTTGATGCCCAGGTCATCTGAAAATGTCCCCATGAAGTGAGTGATGAAAAAACACACACCTGGGTTGGGTTTCTCTGTTAGAGACACTTCCCATCCTTAAAAGAACATAATTCACTTTTCTTTTCTTTTCTTTTCTTTTCTTTTCTTTTCTTTTCTTTTCTTTTCTTTTCTTTTTTTTTTTAATTTGAAAATTATTCCTGGATTTCTTCAACTAGCCATCTGGTTTAAACTCAGGCTTGCTAGGTGCGTATACTTTAAATAGTTGATTTTATTCTACCTTCCTAACAGAACTCTTGGATTGTGGGGGCTGTGGGTGTGTGGGAAGAGGAGGGAGGGAGAGAGTCCACGTCCAGCCAGAATTCCTGTGCTCTGGGCAGACGGACACGGGAGGACTGCCCGATGCTTTCCATGGGACCCCTGGGTGGGCATCTGGCTGTATGAATCCACTGACCCCACACGGCGGGGGAGGGGAGTGGTGGACAAGGGGCAGCCTCTGGTACCAGGTTCTCAGTCTCTGGCATCCCATGCTGGATAAGGTGGAGGAGCTAAGAACAGAATAGGGGCCCTGGGGTGACACTCGGCCTTGGAGGGGAAAGGAAGAGGGGTCATGGGGAGAGGAGGGTGCTGTGTGGTTTTCACACAGGTGAGTGTCTTTAGTCCAGGCCTTGATGAACTGAGACAGTCTATGGTTTTAGAGCTTTATTGTAGAAAGACAAGGGGAAAGAGAGAAGATAAAAGGAGGGAGAGAGAGAGAGACCGGCCATGGCCAAGAGGAGAGAAGGGGGAAGGGAAAGAGAGAGAGTAAGAAAGGTGAAATCTTAGAGAGAGAGAGAGGTAAAAGCTTAGAGAGAGAGTAAGGAAAGTAAAAGCTTAAGAGAGTGAGGAGGGACCAAACAGCCCCTCTTATAGAGGGATGCTTATTTTGCTGTTGCTAGGTAACTGTGGGGAGGAGTCTAGCCTGAAGGGCAGAAGCTTGGGGCATTGTCTACATGACTGAAAGCCAGGAGCCTCTCCTGTGGGGGCAGTAACTTTGACAGGGGCCAGGGTTCCAGGAGACACAAGGGAACACCTACCATCCCATGTAGGTGGAAATTATCACCCACGGGTACTACTGGGGTTCAAGACCTCAGATTGACTGGAGACCAGGCTGTGTGCGCATAGCCCATTGCCCCACATTGGATCTCCTAGTTTGAGTCAGAGATTGCCTTGATGTATACATCCAGACTGAAACTCCACTCCCTCCTCTCTTCCTATTACCACCCTTACAAATCCCCCCCCCTTTTCTCTCTCTCCTTCTCTGAGGAAGGGAACCCCCACCCCCTTGGGTACCACCTCATCCTGGGACATCTAGTATCAGCAGGACTAGGCACTTCCTCTCCCACTGAGGCCCAACCAAGTAGTCCAGGTAGGCCCCACTCTAATTCTTAGGGGACCCACATGAAGACCAAGCTGTACATCTGCTACAAATGTGTAGGGGACTTAGGTCCAGCCCTTACATGCTCTTTGGTTGGCAGTTCAGTTTCTGTGAGCCCCCGTAGACCCAGGTTAGCTGATTCTGTTGGTCTTTTTGTGGTGTCCTTGAACCCTCCATCCCACTCAATTCTAACCCAGACTCTTCTCCAAGTCTCCCTGTTCTCTACCTGATGTTTGGTTGTGGGTGTCTTCATCTGTTTCCACTGGCTGCTGGATGAGACCTCTTAGGAAACAGTTATTCTAGGTTCCTGTCTATTCTTTCCAAGGCCCCATACCTAGAAGCAACTCTCATAGAGAATCATTATCATATTAGTCCTAAGAAATTGTTTTTATATTTAAAATCTGAGGGAAATATCTCCTCTTGACTTCATCGTTATATAAGACACTTGTATTGTAGTACATATTTTGTTATGTAATTAGGCATTAGATTCATGTTCAGTTATCAACTATACCAACTACATTTAGTTTTCATGAGCCTGGAATTCTCTAGAGATGGATGGTGATGATGTCTATATAGCAAACTAGATAGATGTTTAATGCCATTGGATTCTAACCTGTAAAGGAGGATAAATCTAAGGCTGGGGAAATGCTGCAGAGGTAAAGGCAACTTTCACTAAACTCCATGACTAGAGTTTGATTCTTGAAACCTACATAGTAGAAAAACAGAACACTCTTCTAAAAGTGGTCTTCTCACTTTTATACATCAGTCATACATGCACATCCAAAATGCATACATACATACACACACACACACACACACACACACACACACACACACACACACACACACTTCCACAAATAAATAAATGCAAAAAATAAAATGTATTTAAAATAATACATTTTATGTTAATCATATACTCTAGATTTTAGAAAATACTTTGAGTGGCATGACATAACCATTGAATGTGTACAGTACCCAATATATTGACCACACTTTATGTACATATATACTTGTATATATACACAGTAGCCATGAACTTATCTTTGAAAGATGCGATGTCCCTTTGCTTCAGTCCTATGCCCATCTGCAGCCTTCTCACCACCCTTACTTCTACCTTCAGCAACTAATGTGACTCTACAGACTATTCTGTATTTTTAGAATTTTGTCAGTGAATCCACAAGTACGCTGCTTTGTGGAGCTGTTGCTGCCTCCCTCTTTCTTTCTTTCTTTCTTTCTTTCTTTCTTTCTTTCTTTCTTTCTTTCTTTCTTTCTCTTACCCATGTTGCTGTATCAAAAGAACATTCCCTCATTCTTCCTCTTTTTTTTCCGTGGAAGTAGCCCATGGTGTAGATTACAGCACAGTCTGTTTATCCATTCCTTATTGATGCTCACTTGCATTTTTCTAGTAATTTGTTAATTACAAATGAATATGTTAAATGGACATTCAGTCATAGTCTTCTTATGGAACTATGTTTTCACTCCCTTGATACATGAGATATCTCCATCATATAGAAGGGGTATTTCTAATTAAAAAACAAACAAACAAACAAACAAAAACACATCAAAAAAGCAGATTAACTCTTTCCAAGACGTTTTGTCCAGTGGTTTAGTTGTTTCCATTCAGGGAATAGATGTAGCCCTCATATTCCTTCTAAGTCAGATGTATGTGCTCTGTGTCCACATTTTTGTGTTACAAACAGTTACATTTATTAGGTAAACCAAGAAACATGTAATTATTAACTGAAATAGCAACCATATGTTGTGCTTACAAATATATCTTGCAATGAACACAAAATAGCTAGTCCATTATTTATAGTTTGATATATATTATTATTTATTTCTGTATAGTAGTTTAGAAGTAAACAAACTCCAAATTTTTAATTTTTAACTTGGAAAAAAGAGAAACAAGAAAGGTCATCATTCCATGGCCAACCAACTAGTTGATTTTATATCACTTCCATTAGTACCAGAGAGGACTATGGCAATAAAGTGGCTTAGCAGTGGACACACTCAATAATAACCTAATAGGTGAAAATTACTAATTCAGTCTGAATAGCTTGGTAGAAACCCAATTACCTATCAGCTGAGCACAAAGGATAGATAGTTGGAAGTAATCTTTACTTTATCCCATTGACTTCTCTGATGAGGTTTGCCAAGCAAGTCTCTCATTAAGTAGGTTTAAAGACCTCTTTGCCCTGGGCACTCTATAGCTGATTAATATATACCATGCTATGCTTTTCATCTTCTCTGATGTCAGTGGGTACTTGATCTGTTAAGAGGGCATCTCTTGCCCTCTTGGAGTCAGTGCAAGTAAATGTAGCTGTCCACTGCCCAGGCCTAAAAGTCAGACCATCCCTTGAAACTCTTGCCTACCCCTTTCAAGTTGCCATGGGAAATGACATGGACTTCTGGCTCTGAGCATTCTAATTAGTGTGCTCTTCCCGAGGCCTGCCTTCCATCTTCCTACACTTTGAATGAAAGTCAATTTAGATGAGAGAACCACACTACAGTTAGTGAAACAGTTGGCAGGTGTGCAGCTGAGTTTCTGGGGGTGGAAAGTGGCAGAGCTTCAGGGGAAGAGAAACAGTTCTCAGAAGGCTGTGCTTGTGCAACTTCTGGGGCAGACTCTCCCAAGTGGTAAGTGTCCTGCGGCAGAGCAGACCTTCATCACAGGGAGTTCTTTTGTAATAAATCTCACTAATGCAGGTCCAGACTGCAGATGGAACAAATAAGTGAAATACCCTCACTGCATAAAAGGTCTTCAAGTCAATGCTCCCACTTCCCGGGAGCTTTGAACATGAACTTTCTGAATGCCAAAGACATGCAAGTAAGGTAAACAAACACAACAGTAAAGGGTGATGTCAAAAACAAAATCCAGTGGATAAAGGTTAAGATACTTTTACAAAATATGACAACAGTGCTTCATCAATATATTCTTAAAATACCAATTTTAAAACCAAAATATCTATGGGTACGTAAATAACTTGAATCTAAAATAGAAGTCAGTTCTCAGAGAGTAAACCAAAGATGAATGAAAATAGTTCATTAGTTCTCTTGGTATTTTCAGGTTGAAATAATACAAGCTGGTAAGTTCCTCCTTACCTCTTTAGTATAAAGATGGTGAAAGGACTAGAGAAGGAGCAAGGTGGTGAAAAACTTATCTTTCTTAATGTTTCCTATTCTTAACATTTTTTACATTGAACTTATTCAGATTAATAATTTTCTCACTGGTATAAGCAACAGAAATTTCCATTAGCATGTGATAGGCAGGAGGAACTCATTTGGGGTTATTAAACAGCTTTGATAAAAACAAGAGTTGGCTAGTGTTTAGCAATCAGTTCTCAGGGTTAGAGGGGTGTTCCTAATTCAAGAATTTTCCAATTTCCTAATTTAAATGTTCTCAAATATTCTGTCTGTGTATCTGTGTCTGTGTGGTGGTACTAGGAACAGAAATGGACAATTTCCACTTATCCTTGTGATCCCCCAATCTGAATTCTGCAAAACTTGTTTTCATGTGTTTATCTGTACAATGTTCTTTACCAAGACGATAAGTAGAGCATCCCAAGCCACAAACTACAAACTCTGAATTTCTTTGAAACATGAAACATAGCCCTGGAAGTAGAAATCTCCTTGCCTGAACTTATGAAAAATGGCAGTCAAAATCAACAGCATTAAAATATTATATAAAATTTTCTTTAAACCATGTGTTTAAGGTATATGAAATATAAATAAATTCCCTGCTTAGACTTGGAGTTAATGTATAGTATATCTCACTAAGTATATGAAAATGCCTTCCGGTCTGCCATCTGCACCCGAGAGGGGAGGCAGTTCCACAGCTCGCTGTGCACGGGTCCCACCAGAAAGGAGCTGTTCTTCCAGGAGTACGTTCATTCTCAGGATCACAGATGAGATAGCCACTTTCTCTCTAACTATCTGAAGCTGGGGTCTGGCCAGGAACGTATGGAATCCAGGAGAAGTGGAGCAGCTGGGACAGGATACTTCCAGTATGCTATCTGCACCCAGAGCTTGGGCTGTTCCAGAGCCCTCTTGTACACAAGAGAGAGAGCTGGTATCTCAGGAGTGCTGACACAGGCTTACAGACCCACAGGAGGGACAAGCTCCAGCCAGTGACAGCAAGAACATCTAACACAAGAGATAACCAGATGGTGAAAGATAAACACAAGAATCTTACCAACTGAAACCAAGGATAATTGGCATCATCAAAACCTAGTTCTCCTACCAGAGCAAATCCTGGATAGCCCAACACACCAGAAAAGCAAGATGTTGATTTAAAAATCACATTTCATGATGCTGAGAGAAGATTTTAAGAAGGAAATAAATAACTCCCTTAAAGAAATACATGAGGACCCAGGTAAAAAGGATGCCCTTTAAGAGGAAACACAAAAATTCCTTAAAGAATTACAGGAAAGCACAACCAAACAGGTGAAGGAATTGAACAAAACCATCCAGGATATAAAATTATAGAAGAAAACTTCTATAACCTAGAGAAAGAGATGCCCATGAACATACAAGAAGCCTACAGAATTCCAAATAGATTGAACCAGAAAAGAAATTCCTTCCATCACTTAATAATCAAAACAGCAAATACAAAAATAAACACATAAAAAAGAAACAAACTGGAGTAGCCATTCTAATATCGAATAAAATCAATTTTTAACATAAAGTTATCAAAAAAGATAAGGAAGGACACTTCATACTCATCAAAGGAAAAAAATCTACCAAGAAAAACTCTCAATTCTGAACATCTCTGCTCCTAATGCAAGGGCACTCACATTCATAAAAGAAACTTTACTAAAGCTCAAAGCACATATTGCTTCTCACAAAATAATAGTAGAGACTTCAACGCCCAACTCTTAGCAATGGACAGATCATAGAAACAGAAACTATGCAGAGACAAGATGAAACTAATAGAACTTATGAATCAAATGGATTTAACAGATATCTATAGAACATTTTATCCTAAAAAAAAGAATATACCTTCTTCTCAGCACCTACCTCATGACACCTTCTCCAAAGCTGACAATATAATCAGTCACAAAACAGGCCTCAAAAGATACGAGAAGATTGAAATAATGCCATGCATTCTACCAGATCACCATGGACTAAGGCTGGTCTTCAATAACAACATAAACAGTAGAAAGCCCACACACATGTGGAAGCTGAACAGTCTACTCAATGATAACTTGGTCAAGAAAGAAATTAAAGACTTTCTAGAGTTTAATGAAAATGAAAAATTCCTGAACAGAACAGCAATGGCTTGTGCTGTAAGATCAAGAATCAACAAATGGGACCTCATAAAATTGCAAAACTTCTGTAAGGCAAAGAACACTGTCAAGAGGACAAAATGGCAACCAAAAGATTGGGGAAAGATCTTTACCAATCGCACATCTGACAGAGGGATAATATCCAATATATACAAATAACTCATGAAGTTAGACTCCAGAGAAATAAATGACCCTATTAAAAATGGGGTACAGATCTAAACAATGATTCTCAACTGAGGAATACTGAACGGCTGAGAAGCACCTAAAGAAATGTTCAATATCCTTAGTCATCAGGGAAATGCAAATTAAAACAACTCTGAGGTTCCATGGTGAAGATCAAAAATTCAGGTGACAACAGATGCTGGTGAGGATGTGGAGAAACAGGAACACTCCTCCATTGCTGGTGGGATTGCAAGCTGGTACAACCACTCTGGAAACCAGTCTAATATTTTCTCAGAAAATTGGACATAGTACTACCTGAGGACCTAGCAATACCACTCCTGGGCATATACCCCGAAGATGCTCCGATGTGTAATAAGGACACACGCTCCACTAAGTTCATATCAGCCTTATTTGTAATAACCAGAAGCTAAAAAGAACCCAGATGTTTCTGAACAGAGGAATGGATACAGAAAATATGGTACATTTACACAATGGAGTACTACTCAGCTATTAAAAACAATGAATTAATGAAATCCTTAGGCAGATGGATAGAACTAGAAAATAACATCCTGAGTGAGGTAACCCAATCACAAAAGAACACACATGATATGCACTCACTGATAAGTGGATATTAGCCCAAAGGTTAGGAATACCCAAGATACAATTCACAGATCACCTGAAGAAGAAAAATCAAAGTGCTGATTCTTCGGTCCTTCTTAGAAGAGAGAACAAAATACCCATGGAAAGAGTTACAGAGACAAAGTGTGGAGCAGAGACTGAAGGAAAAGCCATCCAGAAACTTCCCCTCCTGGGCATCCATTCCATATACACTCACCAAACCCAGATACTATTGTGGATGCCAACAAGTGCTTGCTGGCAGAAACCTAATATAGCTGTCTCCTAAGAGGCTCCACTAGTGCCTGAAAAATACAGAGGTGGATGCTCTCAGCCAACCATTGGACTGAGCACAGGGTCCCCAATGGAGGAGTTAGAAAAAGGACCTAAGGAGCTGAAGGGGTTTGCAGCACCATAGGAGGAACAACAATATGAACTAACCAGTACCCCCAGAGCTCCCAGGGACTAAGCCACCAACCAAAGAGTACACATGGTGAAAATCATGGATCCCGCTGCTTATGTAGCAGAGGATGGCCATGTCGGTCATCAGTGGGAGGAGAGGCCCTTGGTACTGTGAATGCTCTATGCCTCAGTGTAGGGGAATGCCTGGGCCATGAAGCAGGAGTGGCTGGGTTGGTGTGCAGGGAGAAGGGAAAGGAGTTAGGGGGTTTTCAGAGGGGAAACCAGTAATGGGAATAACATTTGAAATGTAAATCAAGAAAACATCTATTAAAAATGTATATGAAAACATCTCAAAATCTGAAAATGAAATATAAAATCTGAAATTCTATTGCTTTCATGGATTTTAGATAAACATTCAGCCTAAATTAGTGTTTGTTAAGTAGGAATAAAGACCTGTTAGTTGCACTGTTGGAAATATGGGCCATTAGCATAAGGATAGAACAAAGAACTTATAGTTATCGCAAAGATTGAGCATGGGAGTTTTTCAAACTGAAAAAGCATGCCACTGATGGCAAGCAAAGTTTAAAATACTCAGGACAAAAATCATTCTATTATCTTTGAATTTAAAATTTTAAATTCAAAATGGCCATGGTTTTATGTTATGCTTTGGTATCTATGCTGATTGATACCATTGGTAAATAACAAGTAGCTAAAGTTATTAGATAAAACTAAATACCTGTGTATTATAAAAGATAACTTACTTTCATAAGCTTAGATGCCCACTGGAACCCCTGGAAGAGTTTTTCTCACAAACCTGCTGCTGAAGAATCACAGTGTAGGACCATCTGTGCTCAGGGTCACTTGCTTCTCACCTGTGTTATGATTGATTGATTGATTTATTACTGTAGAGTACAGAACTGGATAGGTCTTTCAGGCTTCTTTCCTGGGTCTATCTGCTACAGGTGATAGTTTCTAAAGAAGATAAGAAAAGGTGAATGAGAAAGAAGTCCAAGGAAATTTAAAGCAACTTAAAGATTCAAGGAAATGTAGATCTAGACCTCTGGGACATGAACTTCTCTGATAGCAGAGGCAAGCTGCCCCTAGACACACACATCTTGCAAACCTTTAAAATGTCAAATGGAGTTCTGGGCTTCTTGAAACTATGAGACAAGTAGCAATACTGGTTTCATATTTCTGCAAGTCAACAACTGGCTGCAACTGAGTAGCGATTGCTCTCCTTAAAAAAGGCCATCATCCTCTGGGGATGCCCAGTCTCTCTTCTCTTCCTTAATTCTAAGTTACCTTTGCTCTTTCAGTACCCCAATGGAGTGGCAACCATTTTCTTTGTACAAGGGAATCATATGGCCTTTATCATAAGTCATCTTTGACTTTTCTGTAGATATATTCAACCCCAGTAAGCTTCTTTGAATTGTACATATCACAAGCAAAGAACTACATAAAGTTAAACTCTGAATAAATTTGTTTAATAAATTAAACAAATATTTATTGAGTGCCTACTGTGTACTGGGTATTCTGGATTAAATTTGTTTCATACCTATGTCTAAAAATTTCCCCTAAGACAACTAGTAGTGAAAATAATGATTGCACATAATTGCTATTTTATAAAGAGCCAGTCGTAGGAGTAAAATACAAGTGCTTTTGATTATCCATGTTCAGAATCAAATTTCAGCAATGTCTGGCTGCCTTTAGTCCTGTAGACTAAGCGCAGCTTTAAGGGTTCCAACGCAATGAAGCAAAACTGCAGGAGATCAAAGT
Source organism: Mus minutoides (assembly GCA_902729485.2). Lineage (NCBI taxonomy): Eukaryota > Metazoa > Chordata > Mammalia > Rodentia > Muridae > Mus > Mus minutoides. Next base: position 1,086,954 of record LR750009.1, read on the forward strand.
AGTCAAAAGGATCTGTTAGAATGATTTAAAGGTTTGTGGTGTTTACTCAACTGTGCAACATATGAGACAATCAACAAAAAAGATTCAAGTAGATGTACCTCAAAAAGTTGGCCAGACATTGGTTGAAAGTAATAGATTCTCTAATGTCTGATTTACGCAGACTTGTTATTAAAGGGGGATGGTAAAATCCAACACACTGGATATATCTCCTTAGCATTTATCATCTTCAGATCTCTTCAAAGATGTCAGCCAGCACCCTACATAAATACTATCAAGTCTATTTTTTCTGTCAGGATGTCTTTCTAATTTCTACTTCATTACTGTTGAGGCAATGAGGAAATTGTTGAAAGGTGACCCAGACTCCTGAAAGGGTGATGTTTCCTTGCCAGAGGCTGTGATATCAGCACTCAAAATCCATGCGCATGTAAGGCAATGGAGGAAGACAATGGTGGAAGACAATGGTAAAAGGCAGGCAATGGTGGAAAGCAATGGGGGCAGAATGTCCTGGCAGGTTGCCTCTAATGTATTTATATCAGGCTGTTAATCACATTATTGAGGACAGAGCCTAAACATCCTAACCAACTTGTAAGTATCCTGTGTTAGTTAAAACCATTACCTGTCGCTGTCACCTGCCTTCCGATTGTGTCTACCTTCCCTGATCGCCTTCCCTCATCCTTCCCCATTTTTTCCTTATCCCAATGTCTTTTTTTTTAATTTACTTTATTGGATAATTCCTTTTTTAAAAAATGAATATTTTCTTTATTTACATTTCAAATGTTATTCTCTTTCCTGGTTTCACCTCTAAAAACACCCTACTCCTACTCCCTTCCCCCTCCCCCTGCTCACCGACACACCCACTCCTGCTTCCTGGCCCTGGCTTTCTCCCACACTGGGGCATAGAGGCTTCATAGGACAAAGGAGCTCTCCTCCTCTGCTGCATATGCAGCTAGAGCCATGAGTCCCACCATTCTGCCCTTCTAGTATTCTTTCCATTATATGAGGTCACAGCATCCACGATTTTCAATGACACAGCAGCAAGGTGCAGTCTTGTAAGCAGAGAGGACCATGAGTGACTGTCTTCAGGATCTCACTCTTCCAGCCTATGGAACAGTGATAAATGAACCCCGTACTGTTATAAAATACTTGGTCTGTAGTAGTTTTTTTTTTATAGTAGTCAGAATGGACTAACAGCACGCATATTAGAGTCTTATACTGTCCATAATAAAGTACTACAAACTTGGTAGTATAAAACAACAAAAATGTATTTTCTTACAGATCTTGCCTAAAGTCCTTAAATCAAGATGTTTGCAGAGCCTTTCAAATACTCTAGAGGAGGGGGAATCCCTTGCTGAAACTCCTAGCTTCAGATGAGTACAGTGATTATATGGTTGGTGTCTGCGTAACTTGAATTTGTGCTTCTGTCTTTAGAGGGTTCTCTCCTCTGTCTGTGCCTTCCCTGTGTTTCTAATAAGGAAGCCTGTCCTAGAATTTAGTACCTGCCCAGCTAACCTAGAATGACATCATCTCAGGCTCCTCAGTTATATTCATGAGGGCTTTGTTTTTTCCCAAATAAGGACACATTAAAAGGCTCTGGGTGAATATGTGGATTATTTCAGTCAAGCTCCTATTGCAACAATTGTGCTGTTTCCCTTAGTGCTCTTTAGTAACCCTCTGAACATTACTAACACCCTGCGTGTTGTTTATCAGCAGTGCTGTAAAAAAGCTAGCATGAGAGCCTCTGTCAGAGTTTGATTTGAAATCAGTCTTGCAATTCTAATAATAGGATAAGTTTTTAGAATGTAAAATTGTGTTTATTCCTATTTTGCACTCACGATACATTCATACTTGCAGGTAGATATTTATTTATTACTTGTTTATTGATATAAATGATATTAAAATTAGTGTTCGTCAATGCCTCTGAAGAGATTTTCTTAAGAGCTAGGATGTTTTGTAGGAATAAGGACAGTTTAGCATGACAATGTAATTGACCTTGGGCATAGAGAATGAGAAGGTGACTAAGCATGCAATTTCTTCACATTTTCCTCATGAGTTTTCCTTTGCAGTGTTTGAACCGACCTGCAATTCCCCCATTAAAAAGTTACATGTAAGAAAAGCCAACTTAAAAATGCTTTTCTTGGGCTGAAGAGAGGGCTCAGCAGTGAAGAGCACTGGCTGTTCTTCCAAACGACCTGGATTCAATTGCAAGCACCCACATGGCAGCTTGCAATTGTCTGTAACTCAAGTTCCAGGGGATCTGATGCCCTCACCCAGGCATACATGCTGACAGACACCAATGTACATAAAATAAAAATAAATACTAAATTATTTTTAAAATGAATAGAAAAAAATTAAAGAGGAACCATGGGTGCTCTCAGAATCTAAGCCACCAACCAGGGAACATGCAGGAGCTGGACTTAGACCCCTACACACTTGTAACAAGTGCACAGCTTGGTTTTCATGTGGGTCCCCTAACAAGTAGAGTGGGGGCTGCCCCCTCTGTTCCCTGCCATTGGATCCCCTTCACCTTATCTGGATTACCTGGTTGGGCCTCAGTGGGAAAGGATGTGCCTAGTCCTGGTGGTATGGAAACCAAAGGGGGGTATCCCCTTCTCTGAGGTGAAAAGGAGGTGGGAAAGGGAGAGGGATTTGTAAGGGTGGAACTGGGAAGAGAGGAGGGAAGAGGACTGTAACTGAGATGTAAAGTGAATAAAAAAATAATTATTGGGGGAAAAAAAGAAAAAAAAGTAGAGCCAGCTTATTAAGCCTTTTCAAGAAGAGAAGAAGAAAAATCAGTAGCTAGAAATTTTCATGGAATCTTGTGAGGGTCTCAGTTAAACAGAGGCTGTCTATGAACACCAGTGTTTATAGAGGTCAAGGAGATGGTAAATTTCAGCTATGAGAAAGAGGGAAGACGGGAGAGCAAAGGGACAAATTCAATTTCAGTGGTTATCCCAGTAAAGGAATTATTTTTAATGTTCAGAGAGATTTCAAAGTTTTTGAGATGTCCTAAGAAGTCTCTGAAAAAGGAAGGTTAAATGAAAACAGGCAAAGAAGCAAATACATTAAGCATTAGGCCGGTGGACACAGAAAACAGAAATTGAAATATCATAATGTCCTAAGCTGACTGACAGCAATTAGGGCAGAAAAAAACTAATGAAAAGGGGAAAAATGTGTTTGTGAAGAGGCCGAAATACAGAATGACAGAGATGAAATTACAATATGAATAGCTGGCTGACCTGGGGCTGCTGGAAAGAATCATTAGCTTTGGCTAAATGAATGTGTTTCTTCTGTGAAAATTAAATCAAGTACCTTAGAGGCATCCTAAGCAGGCAGGAAGCTGGTAGCCATCCTCTTGTCGTTTCATTAATTAACCGTGACCACCTTCTCCTAAGCTTCTTTGAACCTTAGTAGACATATAGATGGATATTTTTTTCTGAGGTGGAGAAAGAAAACCAAGCATAATCATGCCTTTTTGTTCCTTTTAAGTGGAGGTCATTTAGATTTCCTTAAACTTAGGGAAAACATTATCCAGACAAAGATTCCACTTCACACTAAAATAACTATGCTAACCCAGAGCCCCAGCTTATCCCCTAAACGTTTTCTCTCTGAAGCAAGGCAAATTATAAACTGCTGAGCCAATGGTAGGAACTAGAGGAAAGGTTGGACTTACTGTATGTTCCGCTCCACGATGTGTGAACTCTCCTATCCCTTGTCTGACTGTCTCGCCAAGGCGTCTCTGAATACTCAAGGATTGTTTTCAAACCAAGTTGATAAGAGACTAAAACCACTCAGTCTTACTTTGGTGGAATTATCTTTTTCCCCTCAAAGTGCCTACCACATTGCCAATGTGAAACAAGTAGCTAGACATCAAATAAACATGGTCCAAATCAATATATTATCTTTTAACAAATAACATTTGTGTGTGTGTGTGTGTGTGTGTGTGTGTGTGTGTGTGTGTGTGTGTGTGTGTGTGATTCATAGACAGCAAAGTCAGTTACAAAGTTGAGATCTGAGTATAGGAAGGAGAAACCACAGTGTGATTTCATGGCCAAAGAACAAAGCTCTCTTGTTCTTAGGGCCTTAGACCTGCCTGAGAACATGTCCAGCAAACATGTCCAGCAGGTGGCGTTTCACCTCTTAGATTGGTTTTGTAATTACAGAATTTCCATCAATAGGAGGCATTTGGGGAAGTGTGCAAAAGCAAATAGAAACCCTCACTTTAAAAAAAATTTTTTTAAAGGTATTTTAAGTCATGTTTTCTAATAGAAGGGAGAACAATAAACATCTTTATTCTCGTGAGAAAACGGAATCCTATCACTTCAGGAGAATTCACCATCTAGAGCCTGAAACTGAAGCAGAGCCTATGCAGGGAACTGAAAGCCATGTTAAAGATCATTTCAGCGTGTGCTCTCAATGAAGACACTGATTAGGACGCTCCTAACATCCCTGGGAACCAGTATTAGCCACTCTGCCACCTCAATTACCCAATTCAGGCTAAAAGTTTTTGTGACTACAACTTAATGATAAGCCTTACAAAGTATGACCAAGGGTACAAGTTCGGTTCCAGAATCAACAAATCAAACCAACCAACCAAAGGCAGGAACAAATCAAAATCACACTGTATTGTGATTCTGTAAAGCTCCAAGCACAGAGATGGTGCAGTAAGAGACTTATGAAAAATCGGTCCATTTTGTATAGCTGGAGAAAGACACTAACAGATAACCTGAACCACACGCTGGACTGTGATGATGTCTATCTAACTGGGGGTCAGAATGGATTGTTTCATGGAACAAGGCCAGAGTAGGTCCTGGGAGAAGTAGGCAAGTCTGGGTGCTTAGGAGAAGAGTTGAGTTCAGAAGCCGGCCAAGGAATCAGACAAGGCAAAGCTAAGGACAAAGAACCAGTGGGCCATAAAACAGAAACCATATGCCTTTAATCCCAGCACTCGGGAGGCAGAGGCAGGCGGATTTCTGAGTTCGAGGCCAGCCTGGTCTACAAAGTGAGTTCCAGGACAGCCAGGGCTACACAGAGAAACCCTCTCTTGAAAAAAAAAAAAAAAAAAAAAACAGAAACCATAAATGAGGCTTGCTATAAGCATGCTCCCTCCAGGACTCACCTTGAGTCACACAAGCTGACAGAGCCAAAGCACCGGAGGTAAGGCTAGGTGACGAGAGCATCCCTGGGTGGGTTAGGAGAGGAACTAGAAACCCAGGGAAGCCTGCCACACAATCTAACGAATTTCAGCATAACAAAAGCTTTTACTGTGCAGAAGGACCCCGAGCCTTGATAAATTAAGCAACTTAGCTCCTTCAGCCAGGATCCCCCTTGGGTCTTTTAAAACGATCTGCAGTGGGTCTGTCCTGTGCCTGCCTCACTTTGAGAGGCCAGATCTTAGCCCCTCGTTTGTATGCAGCCGACTAATTTAATACTATGCAGTTGCTAGGGAGAATGGAACCCAGCCATGGTTTTTGACTTTTAGGAATATGCTGTCTCAGGAGGGATTTTTGACAAATGGCATCTGTATATGACTTCTTTAAAGACAATCTCTTACTTTTTTTTTCTTTTTTGTCTCATTTAACCTTTAACACAAAAGCCAGCAGATTTCATTTCTGTTTCCCACAGTTAGGTAGTGGTTGATCAGGTAACCAAGCCAGGGCATAAGAATCTGGTATGGAGCTCACTTTATCCTGGTCAGAGAGTTACCAGAACACTATGCTAGTAAGAGGGGTACTTTCAAGATACATGCATCCCAGGATTTATTAATGGAGGACTTAAGTAGGATCACATTCATTCATCCATTTACTCACTCACTCACTCTTTCACTCATTCATTCCCAATAAAGCTAAAGAGAGATACTAAGTTCACTATGTGGTAATTATACGCAGCAGTGATGTTATCCTAGAAAAGGGTTCACACCAGTATGAGAGGACAACATGGAGAAAACTAGCCTCCTTTACTTTACACACCAGATACCAGGTCTGCTCCGACATCAATTTTTCCTAGAGACTATAATGTTATCATGCTTCTACAACAGTAACCTGCCATTTGAGACTACAGAGGGGCAGTGGAATCTCCTTTGGGGAAACCTCAGAACAGTGTGACATCATGCTGACACAAAGCATCAATAAAGAAAGTTGAGCTTCCATTAGAGATGACTACATTCCTGCTTGGGAATGTCTCTCTATAATAAAATATCAGTCTTGGCTCAAAAAAAGATTAATTAGTCAGAATTGTTCAAATAAAACTGGTTTATGCACTTGTCTGGAAATTCAGTTTGGAAGGTAGGATATGTGATTATTAACCCTGGGAAGCTGTGGTGCATTACTGACACTACCTTGTTCCTTGACTCATATGATGGTTTTTAAAATTACAATTCATTGTGTTTCAGTTTTGTTCATCTATTTTGCATTGTATTTCAGAGCTTCAAAATAAAAGTTTTAGGAAATGTTTTGGATGCTGCTTCTGTAAGTCCTTTCAGGAAACACAGTGAGTGTCTAACTAACAACCCCAGCCAATAGGCATTGACACTGTGAAGCCAATTTCCAGTGTCATATAGTGATTAATGCTGTTGCATGTATGTGGGATATGTTCTTCTAGTTATGCTGCCTTATCTGGCTTTAAGTGTGAGAAGAAGAACCTAGCCTCACAGAGACTTGAAATGCTGGAAGGGGTGTGTGTGTGGGGGGTGTGCCCGGGGTGGCCCTTACCTGCTCAGAGGAGAAGAGGAGAGGGGGGGTAAAAGGACAGTAAGAGAGGGTGACAGGGAAGGGACAGTGCATGGAATATAAAGTGAATATGTTAAAAAATTAATTAAAAAAGAAATATAATTGGTCACACTTAAATTTTTGAATTTATCAATTTTGACATATATGTACATTGATCATAACAGAAAACATGAATTGACCTAACACCTTTTCTGACCTCCCATTCTGGATCCTTTTCTACTTTTTCTCCTTCATCCCTATCCCTAAATGCATAGTCCTCTCTTCTTCATCCCTGCATCTTCACTGGAATGCTCTAGAACATTCCACAAAAGAAAACAAATATTATGCACTTCACACCCTTCCTGGTTATTATGTTAGTGACCTCTTCCATATTTGTGCTGAGCTGCAACCATGTTACTATGTATAAACAGATTACTGTTATTTATTGCTTAACAATACTTGTATGAGAGACATTGGTGTGAAGGGAGACAGAGAAATACAAATTGTTTATATGTGTTATCTATTTATCTGTGAATGTGTAAATTTGGTTGATATATTGTTAGTAGTTTGGAACCATAACAAATAAAGGTGTTAAAAGTTTAATATATATGCATATATGTGTTTATATGTGTATGTGTATATTCGTGACTTGAAAACATTTTACATACACTCCTTTTCTTTCCTTAGATTTCTGATATGCAGATATAGGAATTTTAGCCACATTAACTAGACAGTGATTCGAAGTTGACTTTTTTATTTGAACTTTATCTTTGATCTCTCACCTCCCAGTTTTGAGCATTCCTTCTGTGAATTGACATGCACTTGGCATATTTGTGTATTTGTGCTACTCATTCACCTTAGAAAGCCTATCTGACTTCGCTGAAAGCATTCGACCAGCTGCCAACTTTCTCCAGGTGTGCAGGTAATGGGACTTGAGAACCAACCAGGCTTTAGGTTCATGTCCACTGAAACAGACTGGAGCTTTTTATCCTTTCCTGAACATTCTGCTAGTTCAAACTAGTCTCCTTGTTTCTCTTTGTTCAATTGTGCGTACGTATCTCCTTTATTCAATAGTAGAAACAATTCATGTGAGGGTTACTCTGCCAAGTTTAGATCCAATCAAAATTTGTGGTTTCTGTTTCAACCAGACCTTGAACCTTTGGTGTTTGGGCTTGTTTAATCTTGGCAAAATTATGCTTCCTGTTTCAAAGAATGAACTATTCTTAGGCTCATAGGCTTCTTGCCCATCTAATAGTTCTTGGAAAGCAAAGGAGTGAATTTCGGAGGTTAAATATTCATGATAATGAAGTAAAACCAGGAAGAATCAAAGAACCACAAATAAATGTTTCTTGACAAAAACATGTGCATTTAAGAAAATTCTGAGACATTGAAAATTATTATATTGTATTATTTACAATAATAAATGGCAAAGATGAGTTCCCAAAATTGACCTTTAAAGTATCCTGCTTTCATGAAAAACAAAAACAAAAACAAAAACAAAAACAAAGAACAAAAAAACACCTCTAGAGCCTGGTCTGGTAGCGCACGTCTTTAATCCCAGCACTCGGGAGGCAGAGGCAGGCGGATTTCTGAGTTCGAGGCCAGCCTGGTCTACAAAGTGAGTTCCAGGACAGCCAGGGCTATACAGAGAAACCCTGTCTCAAATATATATATATATATATATATATATATATATATATATATATATATATATATATATACAAAACACCTCTATAAAACTGCCTTTATTTATGTTGTAAAACCCTTGGGAGGCAGATTTGCTTAACACTTATTCATAGCTAAGTAATTACTGTATATATTCTTTAGTATCTTATTATCTTATTACAAAACTCAGAAGTGAATGCTTTTGTAAATGCGAGCGTGACACAGGCTAGACTACACTCCAGCATTCATGCACCTTTGTTCTGGCTCCAAGAGCTGCAGGTTTCAGTTTCACTGTCTTGTTGTTGTCTCCCAGGTTTGTCTGGCACACACGTATACCGGAGCCATGACTTAACTTGTTTTTGTATGCTACTGAGCACAGTTAGTAGCCCTTCTCATCCATCTTTGTAAGTGTCAAGCAAATGAGTACAGCCAGTTGATGGAAGAAAGGAGAAATGCTTACTATTGGTAACAGGTAAGAAGGGTACTGGGGTAATCCAACACCAGTGCCCTTCCAAACAAACACTTAAGGGGATGTTGCTCCAGATCCTGTATTTGTTACTTAAGAAATTGCTTTGAGGAAGGACACATTCCAAGACACATTCATATTAAATGGGTATTCTTGAACATGATCAGTTTAGGGCCCTGGTTTGAGAAGGAACATTGGGAAACCAATGTCTGGCTATGCTTAGCTGAAATTCATAAAGAATCTGTTGAAAGGTTTAGGGTATCACAAGAACTTATCTAGGTATGCTTGTATCATAACGATAGCAGAGAGGAATACTTCGAGGCAAGCTTAACTTTTTGTGTTTAAATTGCCTGCTTTACGTTGCTGCTAACACTTGCTTCCATACATGTGACAAACCACAGGGTCCAGGGTCCATTTACTCTCCATTAAATAATGAGCTTGCATTATATCACTCTCTATATTATGCATATTCTTATCCAACAGCATGCCATGGCTTTAAATTTACTTGTGGAAAAACAATTGTAGATTTTGATTTTGGCTGTAATGATTAGTAAAAACTTGATTAAGTGTCTTCATCCTAAATGATTCCAAAATGTGGCAAAAATATGTGAAATGTGGGCCAGCCACATGCCTCCATGGCTAAAAGCCTTTGCTCCCCAACCTGAGAACCTTACTTTGATCTCACATGGTAAAAAGGAAGAACTAATTAATGAAAGTCACCCATGTGACCTATGTGGATAGCATGTTTGTGCATGCATAATTCATGAATGCAAAAACACTCAATAAACAAATGTAAAAGAATTAATGTTTTATAAAAAATTCTCAGATGTTAGCCAGTAGGGATTATAAGACTATTGCTCCACACTAGAAAAAGAAAAAGAAAGAGAAAAAGAAAAAGAAAAAAGGTAAAAAGAACAAGAAAAAGAAAAAGGAAAAAGAAAAGGAAAAGAAAATGAGAAAGAAAAAGAAAAAGCAAGGGAGTGTTTTTTGTAGTTGGAAGTGCTTTGCAGACAGGAAAGGGAAAAGAAACTTGAAACTCACTTTGGTTTCACTGTGTAAAGGAAATAGATATGAGAGCAAGGGGAAGTCAAGGAAGTTAGAGTTCATTGGACAGATTCCAGCAAGGAAGAAACTTGAGAAGGTTGGGAGGGAACCGAGGAAGTCAAACACAAGTTATAACCAGTCTTCCTCTCCTCATTCATCCTCTCTCTTTTGACTCTGCATGAAATCTCCTTAGAAGTTTTCTTGACACAAATTTTCATACTGTATGTTCAGTGACATATATAAACTGCCACCGGAGACAGACATTACCTGTGCACATAGAGTATGACACACCCTGCTCTGTCATACCATGTGGTTCAGTTCAACGTTGTATCCCAGACTTTAGCAGAACCTGAGGTCGGCATATTCACAGGACCACGAAGATCGCAGTGCTCTTTGCCCGCCCACCAGCTTTCTGAATACAGAAGAGAATTCCTTATTAGCATATAGCAACTCCAGCAGCCTGTAATGCCACCTCTTTCGGCTTTTAAAAGTCCTTTGTCCTGTCTAATGAGGTTATTGCATTTCTATATTCCCAGAGATTTGGGGTGGCGTGGCAGACTCTGGAGGCCTGAGATGACATATTCCTTTAAGGCTCTGAGTACCTGAAAGGTACGTTAGTCTTCTGTCATACCTTCAGCTTGCAATGGATACTGTATTGCTCTCAATGGTGGCCTGGGGATGCTCAGGACCTTCTCGCATTAGCCTGTTCTGACTCTAACTTTCAGCATTCCACCTGAGCATTTCCATTATGTCAGTCAAAAAGACTTTCATTAACTTTTAAAAAATACTACACATTCATTTTCAGACTCAAATGATACAAAATTGCATAAATCTCAAATACATAAATCTAAACGTTTCTCTTAATCATACCCTACAGGAAGGTAATGTTTGAAAGTTTGATGGAGTATTATTCAAAATAGAAAGTATGTTGCGAACCCAATCGCAAAAGAAGTCACTTGATATGCACTCACTGATAAGTGGATATTAGCCCAGAAACCTAGAATACCCAAGATGCAATTTCCAAAACTCAAGAAAATCACGAAAGACCAACGCGTGGATACTTCATTCCTCCCTAGAATAGGGAATAAAATATACATGGAAGGATGTGCAGAGACAAAGTTTGGAGCTAAAATGAAAGGATGGACCATACAGAGAATGCCCCACCTGGGTGGTCCATCACATAATCAGCCACCAAATGCAGACACTACTGCATATGCCAGCAGGATATTGCTGAAAGGACCCTGATATAGCTGTCTCCTGTGAGGCTTTGACAGTCCCTGACAAATACAGAAGTGGATCCTCACAGTCATCTATAGGGCAGAACACAGGGTCACCAATGTAGGAGCTAGAGAGAGCACCCAAGAGATGTAGGGGTATGCAACCCTATAGCTGGAACAACAATATGAACTAATCAGAACCCCCAGAGCTCATGTCTCTAGCTGCATATGTATTAGAAGATGGCCTAGTTGGCCATTATTGGGAAGAAAGGCCCTTGGTCTAGCAATGTTTATATGCCCCAGTACAGGGGAATGCCAGGACCAAGTAGTGGGAATAGGTGGGTAAGGGAGCAGGGCAGGGGGCGGGTATAGGGGACTTATGGGATAGCACTTGAAATGTAAATGAAGAAAATATCTAATAAAAAAATGAGAAAAAGAATGTTCTGTAAATACAAAACTAATCTGATTCACTGAGAATAATTTTTATAACTATTTTTAGATTATTTTATTTTATGTGTTGGTTTTACCCCCATATGTTTGTGTACCACATGCATACCTTGTGTTGCTGACATCAGAAGAGGGTATCAAATCCCTTTTAAATAGAATTACAGATGGTTGCAAGCTGGGAATCTAACATGGGGTCCTCTATAAGAACAAGTGTTCTTAACTGCTGGTCCATCTTTCCAGCCACTGAGACTTGTTGCTAACATGACTGTGTATATGACAAGATATAAATTAAATATTCTTTTTTGGCACACTATTTTGTGCCACACTAGCTAGTGTCTCCAAATAAAATCAATGCTCTGAAAGTTTTAAAACAGCAAGAGTCAGCATTTCTTTACTCTCTTCACAAAAATTCTTAACCCAAGCCTGAGCTTAGATGGCAAAATTTCATTATAGTCAACTAACTGGACTGAAATTATGACTGAAGAGCTACAAAGATCAAAGAGAAATACAGTGATTGATAAGATTATAATCAGGTTAAGTCACATGCTTGATGGATGCTTGGTCGAGAGCATCTGTGCAGGTTAATTCCACCAGGCTGTATCATTAGTGTAGACATGGTTTGATTGATATTGAGATAACAGAGCACTGTTTACTTAACCAAAATGATTATGGGCATCAAAATTTCATCCCTGTATCATCTATCATTGTTAATAGTTGAAAAGTTGGCTTTATGAACCAATGTAATAGCCATTTCATAAAAACAAGTAGAATATTTCTCCCTAAGGACTTCAAATAAATAATATGTTTTAGCATGTCTCAGGAAATTGTTTCTAAGAGATTATAAGAAAGAAGTTTTTTATTGTGTGAGCTAACAAATATTTGAATCTAGGAAACATAGAAGTTCTAAAGGCACATTGAATTGCTATTTGTAAGCAGAAGTTAGCAGTAAAAGATAATTGTAGTTCATTTGCAATAGATTGTCTATTCTTTAAGCATGAGGCAAATCTTTAGAGTTTATGTTACTTAATTATTCAACAAGTATTTACAAACAGCCTACTGCATGCTAGGTGCTCTGTTGCATGCTATGATGCCATACTAGAAAGGAGAGCAAAATCAAATACAATCCTTGGTTTCACTGTGCCTGTGTTCTGTTAGGGACGATCAATCATAATAAATAATGTATAATTACAAAGAGAGACATGAATGCTCCATTTAAGGAATGTGTTTTACAAATGCATGTAACAGAGTATTCCAGCTTAGACAGAAAAAAATTCAAGAATGTGTGGTCCAAAGGATGAGTTGATTGGCTGGGTGAGAGGAAAAGCTTTAAGGAGATGAAAGGATCAAAATGCACAAAGACAGAAAGGTTTGAAAGACGCTTTTCGAGTTTAAAATAACGAATGTAGTTAGAGAGCAGAAATGGACTGAGAGCTTGAGATGCAATTGAGAGGCAGACAAGAATCTGGACACAGCACATACTTCTGTCATTTAAGGTGATCTTCAGAGTAATATCAGTCTTCCTCAGCAGAGTGCAAACATCATCAAGGCAGGAATTATATATATTATGTGTGTGTGTGTGTGTGTGTGTGTGTGTGTGTGTGTGTGTGTGTGTAATGTAATTAAACAATAATTCTTTTTTACAAAAATCAACTTTTACAAATGTGTATTAAAGTTGGAAGAGAGCAATGTGGATTCAGGAAGATCACTTAGTAGAATATGCCAAGTAGACTCTGTAAAAGTAGCAATTTTTTTTTAACCAAAATGACATCAATGAAGAATGAGAGGTAAGAAACTATTATATGAAACAATTTAGTGGGTAAAATTGGGAAGACTTGATTGTATATTGATTTGGGAGTCAAGGAGGAATAACCCATTAAGCATTGCTTTTAAAATCATAGCTTGCATAATTGAAGCAGATGTGATGAAAATGCTTGAGTCAGAAAACAAAGCAGAGGGAGGAGTTGATGGTGGAAGGTTGTGAATGTAGGCTCAGACTAAGTGTTTATGAGGCTAAGGAGAACTGCCATGTATACAAGTCGACTAGCATTAGGATCTAGAGAAAAGGTTCAGACCAGAAAAGTATGAGTAAGATGCCTATGTAAAATCTAGAGATGGAAAAAGCTGAGGGATTAACTATAGCTACATATGTTATTTCAAAATATGATGTGTCTTTCTCTTCTAGTACAGTGGAAAGGTCATTATCTCTGTTATAGTTGATTATAATTCTAAGGAAACATTGGAAATCAAAAGGGGGATCATTATATTAATATTAGATATGCATAGATTATCTTTCAGAATCAAAACCAAAAAAATGAAATATCAGTGAATTGTCATAAACTAATGCAGAGTAAAGATACACAACAAATGAAACACAATGAGAGATTCTGAACAAAGTCCTGAATAGCAGAGCAAGGACAAGTAGTAGACAATACAGCCTTGTGTCATGAGCAGTCAACCATTAATCACTAGTAATAAACTAGAGCAATACAGGGGCTCTTCATTGTGGTCACTACTACGGATCTTGTAGCCCACACCTAAGGGTATATGTATATGTATATTATAATATTGTTTAAATGATAAATGTTTGAATGAGTATTATGCTCTTGAACTTTTTTGTTCCTGCAGAATTAATTAGAAATGGGGAAAGCATAACCTTGATTCTTACTAATCCCATGGTTTCTGCTTCCTTCCCCCTGATGACTAAGCCACAAACTTTCAAACTCATGACATCCCACAGATATACCCATAAGATTGAAAAATTCAATGTAGTTCTTTATCAATGAAAACGTCTTTATTACAAAATAGCTAGTGTGTATGTCTGTGTACGTGTGTGTATGAGTGTGTGTGCATGCATGTTTATATGTATATGTGTATATATATACATATATATATATATATATACATCTGTTGTATTGTGTGTATATGAGTATAAGTGTGTAGGTGGTTGTATGTGTTATATGTGTGTTTATATATTTGTGTATGCATGTGTTATGTGTGTGTGCATGTGTGTGTAAATGGATGTATATGTGTGCATGTATGTGTGTAGCCTCTCTCTCTCTCTCTCTCTCTCTCTCTCTCTCTTTCTCTCTCTGTGTGTGTGTGTGTGTGTGTGTGTGTGTGTGTGTGTGTGTGCATGCATGATGTGTTTTCACTGGACCATAATAATTGCTTTTTTACTGTATTCCAGTGTCTTCCTTGGACTTTCCACAATCTTTTTCTGCATGTTAACCTTTTAAGAAGACTTGTCAGTCAGTGTCTGATAGGGGCCATTGTTTCCTATAAATAGTGGGACCATTTTGATCTATCACAAATTCCCTTACCAACACTGAACACAATATTTTCTATGTGGTAAATTATTGCCTATTGACACACACAACTTGTGTGTGTATGAGAGAGAAAGAAAAAAAAACAAGAGAGGGATTATCACAAACTCACTAACAGTTCCATGTAACATTTTAAAACATAGACAAATAATTGAACTCATGGGCTTCCTGTCTGTAGCATAAGGTAGTTGGCCTGATGATCTGAAGCATTTCTGTGTTTACTTAATTGTGTTACACGAGGGTCTATATCTCCAGCTGAACAGACAACACATGCTTCACTAGGCTTTCTCTTATTTTTGCACTTCAGGTACTTGGACTAGATGGCAGTTCTGTGTTGCATGGCGTATTCAAGCGTGACAAGATGCCAGTGAGGTGTGGAGAAGCAGAGGAATGAAAAGTGCCCTGTGCTTCCAGAAGACACACTGCCTCTCACTTTTCATAATGCTGGATGGAACTGTGTGGCTAATGCATATTCATAAGTCCAAGGAGAATGTCTTAGATAAATGAAAAAACATCACGGGATCTGCTTGCTGGGCAGCTCGGCTAATGCTTCAGAATTAGTAATGTGTTATTTACAAAATTGAAATATTTGCTTCCCTTGGCAACTTTTTCTACTGGCCTGTTTTAAATTTTTGTGTGTATATAGTTTTAACTATTTTTGGTAGTTAAATATGATCCAGCAATATTTTAGTTTTATAAGATATGAATCTTGAAAATTTTTATTTTCTCAAATGGAATTCTTCACATTGCAGAGATAATGTCTTTGAAGTAGATGCACCTCCCCCAAAGCTCCTTCTTATATCCATGTATTTACTTGTATTCCCACCAATAAGGAGCACTTACCCATGTGATGCTAATACTTTTTAAAACAAACGGTACTATTTTCAGGACTTCACAGGCAATGGGACAACCTATCTGTTAATTGAGGAGGAGCTGACACTGTTAAATTTTGTTCTATATGGAAGTGATGAAATAGTGAAAGCATTGCTTGTTCTTAATAAATTTCTATTTATGAATTAAGGAAGACAACTCCCTTTACTTAGGTGTGAAGCTTTCTAAGATGGACCCCCGGAATGCTGGGATTTTAACTGGAGTGATTCTGTGCAGGTAAACACTGCTGCTGTGAGTTCATGAGTGTAACAGTCATGTCACCCCCAGAACATGACATTTCATGACACTCCTCCCTGTCCTCAAGCTCTCACAACTTTTCTGTCTCCTTTCCTATGATGTTCCCTGAATACTGGAGGGGGAATGCTGATATAGACATTGAATCCATGATTGAGCATTTTCCACCACTTAGTCTACAAGTCTTGACCAATTATAAATCTGTGTATTGATCACCACACTACTCAAAGAGAATCTGCTCTTGCCAAGACCTAGAGCAACACAAATCTCGATATAAACATAATTGTATAGGTGACTGTTTGACAACATGACCATTTAGCAAGAAAACAGTAAGTATTCCCTATGACATTCCCAGATATGGATTTCTGACCAGGTATACAATACTAAGCATGAATTCCCTTCTGTGGAAGAGGCTTCAAATTGAATAATAGTCAAGCCACTATTATAGTAGTGGTTATATAGGAATGATGATATTATAGTTTGCTGGGTATTACCACAGAAGTCTAGTTATAGTTGGCAGTCAAGATCAATAACAATAGCCGACGTTATTTGGGGTATTTCTGGGGCCTCCCTGACCAATAACATATAAGGTGATAACTGCGATTATCATTTAATAATCCCTCTATCTGAGGAGCAGCTTTGTCCGTATTTGGAGGCTATCTCTTCCAAAGTCTTTATTTTCAATGAGCTTACAAAAGACTGTGTTTCATAAGGTTTCTTTATACTTTCTTAGTGTTTCTTAAGCTCCTTCTCTCTCCCTCTGATTCAGTGGCACCCTAACCCTTTAAAACAGTTTAATAAAAACTTTCAGTAATACAGGTTAATTCAAGAAGAATTCCATGGGAATTTCAGAGAAAAGATGGAAAAATCCAGAAAAGCAGAAAAAATGGAAAAATCCAACTGAGAAGCTCAGTAACATTTAGGGTTCAAGCCATAGCTAATGGGTTTAATATCCCAGAAACTGTTTCCTGTATAATAAGGCAACATTATTATTTTCCTTTCTTTCTTTTGCTTTTTTTTTCTTATGAAAATGGACTCTGGTTTATTTGCTATCAGGAGCATTCAAAAGTCCTTTGAATGGCTGGTATGTTCCATTCCTCCCCATGTCCCCTTTCTCTCACGGAGTCTTGCTTTCCCCTTTTCTGGCCCCACACATACTTTCCTTAAAACAAACATCCTTGTTTTAAAAGCAAAGAAGACTCTGCTCTCCATTTTTGTTTGACTTCCCACACATTGCTGCTAACGATTCCCCAAACACAGATGGAAGACAGGCTTGGACTCTTCCACTGTAAGCTATTTCACAAGATCTCTGCCCTTTAAATATTTTGATTTGTTCTTCTGGAAAGAAACTTTCCCTTGCAGCTCCCCCACTCCCGCCCCGCTTTCCACTTGCTCACCACCACCTAGAATTGGTTATTTGTGAATGTTACCATTTTGTTAGTTTCATCCTTTTAGCGATACAGGGCTAAAAACAAACAGTAATCTTACATTCAAGATGACTATGTGCATCTAGGATGCACCCATGGAAAAGAAACATTCTTACATTAGTTAATTATCACTCATAATTTTCTCTTTTACCAGCGAGCTAAGAAAGGCATTCTTAGTGGATTGGGGAAATTTTGGACTCCAGTTTGTCCTTGTTCCTGGAGTTTAAGACCACTCGTTGGCTTTTCATGCCGTCGGAAGTGATGTAGATGTAGACTGTTCCTTTTCAAGGGGATGGGCTTCACCTTGTCACAACCACTATTGCCAGCATGAAATATTATAAAAAGCTGCTGAACATAATTTCAAAATAATCTAATGCGTTTATTTGGAAGAGGTTTAGTATAGAACAAAAAGTATATGGTTCAGAGATTACTCAGAAATGCAAATGCCTGAGAACTTGCCTTTGGATCTGCTGTCATGTCCTTATCGCAACCATGATCACATCCTTATCTTAAACCAGAATCAACTGTATACTTTTTCTAATGCCAATATTTATTATCGCATAATTTTTCCAGCATTGCTACTTGCTTGAAAAACTTGAGGCACCTCTAATTTAAGAACATTCATTACACCAAATTGCCTAATCTGAGAGAAACACATTTTTTCCCTCCCTTCCTCACTCCCTTTCTTTCTTAAAAACACAAGTTTGGAAGTAAAAAAATATATATCATTAAAATTTCAAAAACTTTGAAGAATTCATGTTGATACATGATACATACAGTCCTATACCTTGGGATTAAAGCACATCTAAAAATAAATTTAAACTGATTTTAATGTTTCTATGTTTCTTGTAATTTATAGATGATAGAGCTCTGGCTATGTATACAATATATATTGCTCTCTATATACATGTATGTGTCAAAGAAACATAGAAATATTTCATTTACAGTACCACTGATACTGAGTATACACACACATATATGAAACTTAAAATCTATATCCCAAAATATTTGATTTCCTGTTATATATTTTTAAATTTTATCCTTTAAACTTATATATTATACACTCAATATTGAATCCCACATATCAGTATATCTAAAAGAGATATATGTACAGATAAGTAGATATAGTGAGATCTCTATTATATAGTATTGATCTTATATAATATAATTGAGTAATTATAGAGCTATAGAGATATACCTATTTTTGTACTTTTGTATATGAATTTAGTATGCAATATAATAAATATATTTATACATTTTGAATATAATATGTATACCAGAAACATCAATTATATATTTATGTTATATTAGTATCTGCATATTTATATTTACAAGCAGAAAGATAAAAATATCAACCAATGAGATCTCACAGGATATGGATTCTTACTCCTCTTCTTGACAAGTTTTATATGTGAAAACAAGTGTGTGTCCTCAGACATACATGTAGTCTACCTTAATACTGTCCTTTACCAAATTTACTTGTGTTTTTTTCTAGGCATGAGGTAGCATTGCATCTCATTTGAAGTTAGACGAAGAAATGGGGCTTACATGGCCAGTGGCATGCAAACAGATGTAGTGCATTTCACACACAGGTGGAAGTTCCAAAAGCCACTGTTTAGCTTATGTCATTATCTGTACTATGGTGACTGTCAAGCACATGTTGGCTTGACATCTTTGTCTGGCTAGATTTCTGATTGGTTAGGATACACAGACATTTGTAATACCCTGAAATGGGCAAGATTGGCAGGAAATAAACGTTTGTTGTACAAAATTGCTGCAATATGTGTGGTGGTTGTTAACCCAACACGAAAATACAATCCAGCTTGAGTGTTGGCAAATTTTTCCTGTAAAAGGCCAGAGAGTAGGCATTTTGGCTTTTATGGCCCACATATGGTCTCTATAATATATTTCCTAAGTCTTTTTTCTTCTCATAACAAACAAAATTCAAAATACATTCTTAGGGTACTGCCCATATGAAAGTGGACTACAGTCCAGGCTTGCCCAGTGGGCTATAGTTTTCTAATTGTCATCTAATGACTTCTTGGGATAAAGACAGCAAAGTGAAGGCCAGGAAATAGGCCATTGGTTAAGAGCACTTGCTGTTTTTGCAGACCAGAGCATCCACATCTGGCTGCTTACAAAAGCTGTAATGCCACCTCCATGGGGTCTCACCCATCTTCTGAATGCCACAAGCAACTACATACATATGGTAACATGCACAGAGGCACAGACCCATACACACACACACACACACACACACACACACACACACACACAAGCATGCACATGCACACATAGTGAGACACAGCACATAGATATAAACATACAAATAAAAATAAATCAAAAATCAGAAATGAGGATGTAGCTATTAGGAAAAAGAGGACATACTTCCATCTATAGGGTGTGCTTCTTATGAAACCAAGATAATTATGACAGTGTTATTCTCTCAGAGGTTAACATGAGTCTATTTAACATCACTAAAAAATTCAGTGAAAGCCCTGATTGGCCAAACAAACTGTGCAGATTCATTTCAAACCTGGACCCAAACACAGATACTTAGGAGAACATGAAAAGTTGACACAGACCTCCTGTGTTAGCAATGACTCAAACTCTAGGTCCTCAATAACAAGGCAAAACAAAACAAGGCAGTTCAGTGTGCTCCAAGGAGTGGGCATCCCATTTCATATTGACAGGTATAATGTTAAAAGTGAGCTTGTGGATGTAGCATGGAAAATAATTTTTGATGTTAAGACAACTCTCCATCATGTATCTGTGTGTTCGTGGGTAGCATCTTAACGCTCAAGAAAATACCTTGAGAATCTTTATGCTACGTCACCACAGAGCTCCATTTGAATTTGACATTCTATGTAAAAATAAAGTGAATGAAATGGACAATGAAGAATTTCTACATAGGATTTTTTTTTAATATGCTGTTATAAATTGTTTAAACTGAAATGTTAACTGTGGTTTGGACAAAACAAGAAATGGTCCATAGGACTGCAACCCCAGTCCATGGAACACTGCCTCCCGCACTCAGGGTGCCTTCCATCCTAAATTAAATGTTCCTGAAAACATCATTCTAGACACACTGAGGGGTGAGTACTCTTGATGATTTTAATACTCTCAAGTTGGTCAGCAAGATTAGTGATCACACATTCCATGTAGACAAGAAACAATGGAGTATATCTTTTTTTTTTTTTTTGGTTTTCGAGACAGGGTTTCTCTGTATAGCCCTGGCTGTCCTGGAACTCACTTTGTAGACCAGGCTGGCCTTGAACTCAGAAATCCGCCTGTCTCTGCCTCCTGAGTGCTGGGATTAAAGGTGTGCGCCACCACACCCGGCGGAGTATATCTTAATATCAAATTACAGTTATTTTCTTTTCCTACTCTGCACTAGTGAAATACATACTGGGGATTCTTTAGGCAAGAAAACATCAGTGTAGATGCCTCCTCACTTCATATGTATGTATTTCAAGATTTTTACTAAAATCTGCTGTTCAACAAATAAACACATCGGAAAAAAATAGTTCTGCAGAACATCATGTGGAGAGACATATTTGACAAACACTGGTAGAAATTCATCAGCTAATTTTGAGTGCTTCCTGTGGTTGTGAAAGTTGATGTTATAGCTACACCAAGCCCCCTGTGCAAGATATCCCACCACTCAATGTTGAAACATCGTGTTAGTAAGTTGTTGTTGATGCTGTTCTGGTTTTGAGGCAGGACTGCATGTAGTCCAGGGCCTGCTGGACTTACTATGGAGCTAAGAATAACTCTTAGTTACTAATTCCCCTGCCTCCATTTCCTGAATCCTGGGACTACAAAGCATGTATTACTACATTTTGTTTAAGTGGTTCTGAGGACAGAACTTGTTTTGTGCTTATGAGACAAGGACTCTACTAACTAAACTACATTACCACTCCAATGTTACATATATATTACAATATAATTACATTATTCATCATTTCTCTTCTCTCCCTCCCTCCCAAACTTCCCAGATAGCTTATCCTCGTGTGCCTTCTTTCAAACCCATGGCCTCTTTTTAATTGATTGCTATTGTGTGCACAAGCATGCAATAAATTCATGAATTTATTGACTATGAAAAGTACAAATTGATTGGGATTCTTTTCTACCTACTAGGGAACAGTAGGCCTATGTGGGTGTTGTTTTTGGACTATTACTCTAGTTTCAGAAGTTTTGGAAAGCTATGAGTCATTTATGCTATTCATTAATATAATGAATCTAAGTTTTATTTAAACATTTGTTTTACTAGCATTTAATCAGTGATTTAAGAATAAGCTAAATAGGAAATTACTATAGGATACATTACTGTAACTTGATAACAATCTGAACTCATGCCAACATTATAAATTCTATTGAATGATCTAGTTTGAAAAGCTCTGTTCTGGAATTAGTCTAGTCCCAAGAAGAGCCCTGGGGATAAGTCTAGTCCCAAGAATGCTTTTGAGGACATAGATTAGAAATGAGTGGAGCTGTAAGCAACTATTAAAAAAATAATAATATAATAAAAATTCAGGACTGGGTCTGAAATTGATGGATCTGTGGCATCACGAGCAATAATAATCAGAACAACTTGATGAGTGTACACACATGCTAAATGTCTGACAGCTTCTTCATTCAACAATGTTCACAGCCAGACAAGAAATGATGCATTATATCTTTTCTGCAAAAATGAAGAAAGCTTTAGCGTTGAAGAAGCTTGCATCACCATGTTTATAGCAGGTAGCACCGTGAAGGTAGCCTACTTCGGTGATGGTTGATTGAGTCCTGGACTGGCATGGCTGCTGATTAACTGAGCTTAATAAAGTATGCAAATGAATTTTCAGTAGTTTTAAAGCTATACTTCATGTTTCCAGTTTTCAAACAGTTCCATGAAAATCAATCAACTTTTTTAATAAAAAAAAATGATGATGTACTTACACAGCATCAGGCCTAATACTGGTGTGTCACAAAACACTCTGATACACTCATCAATCCAGTGATGGAAGTACATATTACTATTTCCATTACTAATATAAAAACGTCAAGCTCAGAGAGGTAAAGAAAGTTGCTTCAGATACAGAGAGTATGTGACAGAGCTACAGTATCAGCAGAGAGTAGCTATGCAACTTCTGTTCTGATATTTTCTTTGAGGAAGGTTGAATAATAGTAGGATTATGACAATAACAACAGACAATATCTCAGATTTTACCTATGACAAACAGTTTAAACACCCTTTGTACTTCCATAACTGTAGTATGTGAAAACATTCTTTTACTCCTATTCTGCAAATGAAGTAAATAAGTATGAAAAGTACTAAATAATTATCCACCTAATTGACAGCTATAAAAAGCCAATAGTGAAATAGTCTGCATTGGTCAAAACCCAAGGTCATACCACAATATATATTTACAAAAATAAACAAAGACTAAATGCTTACAAAAGTCATAAGGTTTGGAAAAACATTTGCAAATTCTGGGTATTCTGCCTAAATTCCATCTTCAATTTAGTACTCAAAAGAGTTCAGCAACATCATGGGACAGATATGCTATGCCAAAAGTCCTTTATGGAAACAAATATTACCTAGAGTCAGAAATGCAGAGAATGGATCAGACAGCCTCAAAGTTCTCCCCAAACTGAACAGGATATGGACCATCACTGAATATTTTTCATCTAGTCAGTAAAAGTCATAATCTTATTGAGATTTCTCTAAGGTAATTACAGCCTTTATAAAATGGTGGGATTTATTTAAAACATGTGTGCACCCAGCCATAAAAATAAAGTGGAGAACAATGCAAATCAAATTGTATAATTTGTTCAAATGCATGTCTCTTTGGTCACACCTTCTTAATGAATAGAAGCAGACAAGCAAGGCAGCTAATAAGTTATTTTAATAGGGTGATGTAACGGTGTGTGAACTGTTACCTCCTGGGAGAGTGACTGACAGATTACTGGTCTCATTACTGTGTAGATTAGTCTCAGGAATTCATTAGTGCCCAGTGTGGCAGCTCTGCTCAGTGCCCTTAATTTGAAGAAAGAGACAGGAGGCCGATGTGCCCATGCAACTCCAAAGACGGATGATCTGGAGTTGAGGGCTTTTAGGGCAAAGGACTCTCCTGAGAAGATGGCAATTATTCATGTTTTTTTTTTCTTTTTTTTTTCAAGCCAGTGGTGACAGCTCTCTTCCTTTAGTCTGTATCACTACATTATTAAAAAAAAAAAAGTGCTGCAGGGACTGGATTTCACATTACCTTGGAAGAAAGAGATCTAATACAGAGTATTTCAAAGGTATTATCTGTATGGCTGAGCTTAGGTATGAACAATTTGACTTTACAGAAGGATGACAGCAAACAGAAGTAGCATGGAAAAGTATAATTTATTAGTAACATCAGTAACTCTAGCATTTAATTTTTATGCAATAGGTTTGCCCCCATCATCAAAGCTTTGTATTGATTGATTTTAAAATATTTTATATGGTATTTCTACCAAAGATAGGAGAACCATTTCTCTGAAGATGCTTCATAACAAATAAACAATATTCTAACTGTTGGACAAGAAACAGAATCCTCGAAGCATTGTTCATATCCTATTAAAAAAAACTTTCCAACTTTGACTCTAGCTCTTAGAAATAAATTCATCTTACAAGCAACAATACCCATGCAGGATTTTATCTCTGAAACCAAATGTTGCCATTCCTGTGATATAATATTTCTGTTTTGTTCTATTCTAATCTCTTAATTCATAACATTGCATAGTATCATATTTCTTTTAAAATTATATTGTTCAAACTGTTGATTCTATTTTAAAATTAGTTTCAATTTTATTTTACCATTAGCAATAATACAAGATATGTACATTGAAATACTACAGAATAACCATCTCAGGGGAAAATTTTTCATGTTAAGTTTTATAAGAAAAATTACTGTGTACTTACACAGCATCAGGCATAATACTGGTGCATCACAAAAACACTTTGATACAATCATCAATTCCGTGATGGAAGTACATATTACTATTTCCATTACTAATATAAAAATGTCAAGCTCAGAGAGGTAAAGAAAGTTGCTTCAGATACAGAAAGTATGTGACAGAGCTACAGTATCAGCAGAGAGTAGCTAAGCAATAAATACTGTTTGAACAAATAGTGCACTATTTGCACACAATCTTGGCTGAATAAGTGAGCCAAACCTGTTAATAACAGTGACTTCTCCCAGCAATAACTGCAGAACAGAAGGCACAGGCAGGCTGGTTTTCACCATTAGCTCCTGGGATCTAGTGAGAGTATCCGTGTGCCCTCTGTCAATCATCCTATAGACACAGGGCCACTCACACTCAGGTGGTGGACTCTGGATATACTATCTGAGCTCATAGGTTGCCTTCTACTCTTATTAGCTGCATATAAAGCTTGATTAAAATTCCTGTGCTATTGTTTAGTTTTTTTTGGTTTTTTTTTTTTTTTTTTTGGTTTTTTGAGACAGGGTTTCTCTGTATAGCCCCGGCTGTCCTGGAACTCACTTTGTAGACCAGGCTGGCCTCGAACTCAGAAATCCGCCTGCCTCTGCCTCCCGAGTGCTGGGATTAAAGGCGTGCGCCACCACGCCCGGCTTCTATTGTTTAAATCTCTTATATTAGTAAATAATATATAATATAGATGTATTTGGAAGATTAAAAATTTTAGCAATTTAGAACAATTTCTGACATCTGGCATATGGTCAATCATTGTTAGCCATTAGCACAGTTATACTGAGCATGTTTATGGTTCTCCTTCAAGAGACTGGAACAGTGACTTTAAACTCTTACGTAGTTTGTAGTTGGAAATCCAGGCTTTTTTTTCTTTAGCTTTACTTTTAAGAATTCAAATTCTCAAGATAGTATTCTCTTTGTTTCCAAGAGAACCTGCCATCAGTCTCCTCTCAGACTTACAAAGAAATAGGTCCCTAACTCTCCCTCACAAGGGAGTACCTGAAGATCAGTCCTGGATACTACTGTGTTGCTATCTCTGCAGCTGAATGGCAGTTTACAACACTCAAGTCTGAGTCTCACTTTCTTAGTGTCCAAGGCTAACCACTCTAGCACATCTTTCAGAAAATGTTGAGTTAGAACAATAAGATCAAGAGCAGATGAATCAGTTTGGTTGTATAGATTGAGTGTCTTAAAGCAAGCTACAGTGGGGCGTTCACAAAGAGTTTCTATAGAAACATACTCTTGTTGTTTTCCTTTTCAACTCTCCTGGTGATTGTTGGTGATAAATGAATGCTCAGAGGTTATCTTTGACTTTTCTTTCTCATTGGATACTCCATCATGATGTCAGCCAGTCTCTTTCATGAAGGTAGGTATGTAGCTATTGCCCAGAGTTTATCAGTTCTATTTCTATTCATCTCAAACCCAGTTAAGAGTCTATGTGCTCTTAAAAGGAACAGATGAGGTATGACCAGAAATTAAACATGAGCCTAAAAGTAGCATAGTAAGAGCAAAGAAGTTGCCAGTACTGGGATGACCACCAAAATTGACCTGCCTACTCTGTATTGCCCCTGTGCTCACAGAACAAAAGGAAATCATGTGTCCCTGCTTTGGAAAGCTGGCGTACAAATCAGTATCTGCTTGTTTTTATTATAAGCTAAAACATTAATGCTTATATTTATTTATTTATTATTTAATTGCATTTAGTTATCAATTAATGAGTATCCGATAATAAATGAAAATTTGTGTCAAAATATGTCTTCAATGACAAAGTAAAAATTGTTTCTACCAGCACAAGATGACAATGCAATATTTTTCCTTTTCTTGGTAAATTAGTCAGGATTCTCTAGAGGAACAACACACACACACATATTAGATATGTTAGAATGTCTTATACAATGTGGCTGAGCTATTCAAGCAATGGCTGTCTATGAATGGAACGTCCAAGAATTCAGGAGTTAGTTGACCAATCCATGAGTCTGGATGTCTCACTTGGTCTGCAATATATGCCATAATATCAAAGTAGATTTTATTGCCAATGAAGGAATGGAGTTGATCAGGACAGTGAGAGTTAACAGGCATGGAGAGCAATCTTTCTTCGCCCATGCCCTTTATATAGGCTGTCAGAAGGAAGTGGCTCTTTCCACTTCAAAAGATCTGGATCCAGATTAGAATTGAGGCTCCCCACTTCAAATCGTTTAACTAAAGAGTTATACCCAGACATTTTGGTTTTAGTTCATTTCAACTGTAGTTGACAACCAAGAGCAGCCATTATGAGTTCAGCCCTTGTCAACTTGATACACTATCATATTTTCTTATGCTCAATTTCCAAATGAAAACAATAACCAGATCATAATTATATCTAGTACGATATAACTGGCCCTTGTACAACAGCAAGCGTGATTATGGACCTCTGTTCTGTCCTCTGTTGAAACATGGTGGCACATTCTAACTCCAATTGTAGCACTTTAAAAACGGAGACAGGCAGACACTGAGGTTGCTGGCTTGTCAGCCTGCTCTAATCAGTGAGCCTCAGCTCCCACTGAGAGATTTTCTCAAATAACAAGGGGGGGGGGGGGGGAGTGGACAGCTTTTGAAGAATGACACCAGAGAGTGATCTCTGGCCCTGACCTACACCTGACCTACAAACACACATGCACACACACACACACACACACACACACACATGCTCTTGCACACACACATGCACAAGCATGTACATATATGTTCACATAGTCGCACACATGCTTATAAATGCTCACACACACATACACACTCATTCATGTATATTCACATAGACAACCATGCATGCACACACACATGCATACACACACATACATGTACACAGATCACTTATGCATATGCACAGACATACACACTTGTAGGCACATGCACAAATCTAGTGAATGAATATCTTTTACTACTATGTATCTTTAGAAATAGAGTCTTAACTTCAGTGTATAAAAAATTTTAAGTTGCTCAGATCCTATTTATTTTGTGTAATTTTTGTGCATGTGATACAACACAGTATTTATATCTTCACAAGAGCTATTTATTATAAACATCTTATTTAACTCTATTTACTGACAATGTTCTAGGCACTGAGAAACAGCATATGTTTTTAAAAAAACGGATTCATGCTTAACAATCATTAACTTCTGTAAAACTTTGAATATCTAATGTTTTCAGACTGTAAAGAACAACTAAAATTATACTCTCTGAAGCTGCATAGAGGATATTTCATTACAACCCTAAGTAATTGGTGTTATTTTAAGTTTATTTTGATACTTTTCTAAAAATGAAAAATGACACCACTGTTTGTGGGTTAGTAGCTGGTGGGAATTCTTTTTACAGCTGTCTGTGTCATTTGTCTTAATCAGGCAGCAAATAAGCTCCCATTTCTTCAGGACATTAAGATCACTGTGTGTCTTTTCTATTCTGGCCCCTGGAATTTCAAAAAAATAAAGCTTAAGCTCTATGTTTTTCCATCCATGTGGAAAAATATGCAGAATCGTTAAATTCTATGTTTCAATTCAAGGACTTAAAACAATATGTTTTTTTTTTTTAAAAAGCTGGTATAACTTCACAGAAAGTGAGGTTATGTTATATATGTGTTTTAGCAGAGAAATGTAAAATGTCTGAAAGTTCCGTAACATAGAAGCAACTAGTGTATACCCTTAAGCATATTGCTAACCTCTCTGAGGTTGTAGAGTTGCTCTGCCAAGTACATATATGAATAATCAGTATGCATTATAAGTGTATGCATACATACATACATACATACATATATAGGTAAGAAAAGGAATGGTGTTTACTGAAAAAGTAGTTAACTTTTTAAAGCGTATGTGCATGGCTTGCAAAAATTAGTGAAAGATCAAAGCCTACCCAGAATGATATCATAACAAGGTAGTATGGAATCAGATTATGTTAAAACCTGAATATTTACACAAGGGGGTCAGGAAGCAGCTGGCTTCCTGAAAATCCAACAAACATTCTAAGACAGCTCTCATTCTTTTTTTTTTTTTTTTTTTTTTTTTTGGTAGTCCTCATTCTAGATCTGCAATGGACATAGCATCAAGCATCATTTTTAAGTGATATACTATCATTTTACAAATTACAGATATTACAAATATTTTCTAAATGTTAATTTGGGTGTGTGTGTGTTCCCTAAAAATAACAATTTTGTTATCCTGCATAAAATTAAAAATATGTTTATTTCATCTTTGTGACTTATTTTCTTGAAAATTTCATTTTAAATTCAGTATAAACAATTTTTCTCTATTATTTAGAGGAAACAGTTTTACAATCAATAAACAACTTTGGGCTATTTATTCATGTTTTATTTTTATTCTGAGGGTCTGAGCAATTTTTACTTTCTTAGCCATTGAAATCAAGACTCTTTTGCTGAACATACAACACACTTTGGTCATGGGCTTTAGAGAAACCTAGCTGGAACTGACTTGGAAGTCTTTTCCATGGCCATCTTTCATAGTATAGAAAAGATGCTGTGCCTGCTGCCAAAAGAAAATTAATCAGATCCTTCCCAGCTGTAACATTTTGAACCAAAACAATATATTCCCCCAAAATAGAGTAGTGACACTTACATTTTTGGTAAGCAACAGAGATATAATTTGATTTAAGGTGCATTTAATAGGAATCTGTGACTGGTACTGTAAATCTATTGAACTATCAATGGCTAGTGAGGTCACAGAACCTCATGAAGAATCTACTACTATTCTAAAGCAGTATAATTTCTAGCTGTAGTATAAACATATATTCTTATGCCCACAGATAAGTATAGCCTTCACACCTCGTCAAAGTAGCTTCTTTTTTTCAGTGTGTGTCATATGGAGACTCTACCATGGAAACTCACAAGTGGTTACAATGCTGAGAACTACCGACTGACTGTAGGTTGTCTGTCCCAGATGATACATCTACAACACAACCAGGTGATATTTGTGCTTTATTCTCTTGTGCGTTTCCTAGCTGGGGGGAGTAGATGAGTGTGTGTTGGAGATTGGTTCCTCAGTTGATGCAAACCGCTTCTGGCCTCCGTTGATTGAATGGAGTCAGTATCTTGGCATCTTGGTTCCTCTGACAGTCTTTGACAGTTTGACTTGCCTGAGAGCAAATCTCAACAGTGTTTACTACTTTCCCCCCACCTAGAGGAAGAGGCCTAATGAATCTGTTCAGTTTCAGGGACTTCCTGAAGCTATTTTGAGTTACTCTCTATCTTAAGGTAAAATGTTTTAATGTCAGAAGAAACTGCTGCACAATACATCACTTCACAGGTGAATTACAAGATGTGCTGCTTTAGTTTTTGTCATCTTGACACCAACTTAAACATATACATATACATAAACATATACATATACATAAACATATACAGGAAGAGAGAAAAAATGCCTTCATGATTAGTTTATGTATGATTTATGTATAATTTCATGTATACTTTTAGTGATTGTTTATGGTGCCACCCCTGTGCAGATGGTCCTGACTGGTATAAGAAAGCAAGCTGAGCAAGTCCTGGAAAGAAAGCTAAGTAAACAGCATTCGTTTGTGGCTTCTGCTGTAGTTCCTGCCTCCAGGTTCTTACCTTGAGCTTCTGTTGTGACTTCCCTGGATAAAGAAATTCAAGCTATAAGATGAAATAAATCCTTTCCTCCCAAAGTTGCTTCTAGTCATGATGTTCTATTATATCAATTGAAACCAAAAGTAAAATATTGAATCATAAGAAAATGCTACCTTTTAAAGTAAAAGATTAATTTATTCATTGAATGTATATAAGAACACAGTAGCTATCTTCAGACACACCAGAAGAGGGTATTATATTCCATTTGGTGGCTAGGAATTGAACTCAAGACCTCTGAAAGTGAACCAGGTGCATTTAAACACCAAGACATCTCTCCAGCCCAACAATGCTACCATTAACTTGTAGAAAACTCAGTGCTATTTCCCATAATGGTCACATCATCATACATCTTCACCAATTATATGAAAATATTCTAGTTTCATTGGTCCTCAACAATACTCATTTGTTTCTGGTTTTAAAAAACAAATAGCAGTCAATGTTGAAAGATGACTCTGTCAGAAAACTGCATGGGGACTTGAATTAGTAAACCCAGTAGCCACATAAAAGCTCTCCTAGCAGTACATGTGTAATCATAGCACTGATAGGGGAGAGAAGAAGATAGATGTGTCCTAGAAAACTGTATTGTCCAACCAACCTAAGTGAATCTCTAAACTCCAAGTTCAGTGAAAGCAAAAATACATGGTGGAGAGCAGTGGAGGAAGGCACCAATTGTGAACATGTAATCTTCACATGTGTTCTCAAAACATATTATCAACATGATCCACAGGCACACAAAGATGTCCATTCACCCTTCTCATACATTCAAATAATAGGCATACTAAATGGACATCAAGTTATCTATTGTGATTTTGATTTTTCCTTCCTCTGATGATTGGCAGGGTTGAATATTTTTTTCATGTGCTTGCTGTTCATTCAAGCATCTTCCTGTGAGAAATGCCTATCCAAACTCTTTATACTTGTTTAAATTAGATTGTTTTTGCAGTTGAGTCGCTAGATTATTTTTTTTGTATTTATTGTATTGAATCCTTATCTGATAGTTGAATTGCTATTATTGTCTCTCCCTTTCACTCTGATGATTGAGTGCTTTGAAGAACAACATTTTTTTCCTCTTCCATATGCAGGTTGTTAGAAGCTTCACATAGTGTATTGTACATTGGACCGCTTCCTGCTACATAGTACTCTATTGTTCCTTTCTTACCTGCTTCTGTTTATCCTTTTGGCTCACCTAAATAATTTCATTTATTTTTTATTTTAAACACACACATACACACACACACACACACACACACACTCGGACACATGCACATATACAGAGCTTTATGTCACTGTAAATTTCTCTTGAAGTTTTTAGGACAGTTCAAGAATAATTGGTATTATTCTCTAAATGTTGGCAGACTTTTCTAGTGAGGTTACTATTGTCTGTTGAGACATTTGGTCTTTCACATTTCATTCTTGATAGGTTATGTAGATCTGTGAATTTAAAGTACAATTCACTGAAAATTATGTATAAAACTCATAGTCTTTTCTAATTTCCATAATTAGTGTTCTTCTAAGTTTTCTACTGTTTTAGCCTTTATCTCATTTTGCTATTTTTAAAAAGTCACTGTCTTCATTGATGGTTTCTTTCTAAAAATTCTCTATTTCAGTAATCTTTGATCTAGTTATTATTTATATTCCTTCTTCTGCCCATACCATTAAACACAACAAAAATAATGATTGAGTCCATCAAAGCCATCTGAAGCCAAACTACTTAATATAAAGTATGGGCTTTACATTGTTTACATTAATCTTTCATTCATTCATTCATTCATTCATTCATTCATTTTCTTACTAGTTGAAGTGCATGCCATGTGAGTTCTATGCGATATAATAACTCAAGAATCCTCACCCCTGGAATCACCTTGTTAGTCTCCACCCTTTAAAATAACTTTTAGAGACTTTACATAATTAAGGTTCAGTATTACAGTTATAGAAGGCTCTATGCTTCCTCATGCAATGTACAACATTCAAAAACTCAATCAATGTGTTATTTTCTTCTAACAGAATGGACTAAAACCAACAAAAGACAATTGTAGTAGACGCAAAATGACTTTAGTGAATATTGACAACAATAGTTCCATTCCGTTGATTCAGCTTGCCCAAATGGAAATCCTAACTGGGTGTTAAGCAGAGCAAGCTTTTGTGTACTAAGGAACTAGATGCCACTTGCATTCTTTTGTTTACTCATTTGCCCATGTCAGTCATATGCAGGGATTCTCTGAAATGATAACAAAGGTGCTCCTACCACCCCTTTGTAATGCTTGTATTATTTTGTTTTAATACTGTTTTTATTTAGTGCTTTGTATGACAGGACCCAAAACCTTTTGTCCTCTCCATTTTTCAAGCATTTCATTTTAAGAGAATTCAATTCACATCATTGAGAATTTCATGTAATGAGTTCATAACATTCATCCTCTCTTCCTCGGTTCTTCCCAGATAGTCCCATTTCCATTTGTTCTTACCCAGTTTTGTTCTCTCTTTATTATTTGTTTGTTTGTTTGTTTGTTTTTGCCAACAGTGACAATTTGTGTGACAGAATATTCTTGGATGTGTGGACTTCCACTGGAGCATACTCAACTTATCAGGGGTTATGTTTTTACAGGAGATCTTCCTCCCCCAATAGATGACAATGACCATTAGCTCTAGGGTGGAATTACACTCTACTACTAGGGGTGGAATTCATGCCCAACTCCCTTCTGTATGCCACAAGTTTGGTCTGACTTGGGCTTGCACAGATCTTGTGCATACTGCTTTTCATTAATATATGTAATTGCCCTGCTGTGTCTAGAAGAGACTGTTTCATTGTAACATTCATTGCCTCTGGGTCTTGTACAATTTGTTCCCTCTTCTGCTTGACTCCTTAACTTTGGAGGAGATGGATAGATGGATAAGATACATACACACACACACACACACACACACACACACACACACACACATACACACAATTTAGTGCTGAATATTTTATAGTCTTATTTTCTACACTTTGGCCATTTGTGAGTCTCTGTGTCAATCATCATCCATTGCAAGCAGATGCCTCTCTGAGAGGGTTGGGAGGTGTCTTAGTCTATGGGTATAATGGTAAGTCGCTAGGGATTGGTTTAATACTATATCCGTTTAGCAAAATAATATGTCAATAGTCTAGGTGTGGGTTCTTGGACTGATAATGATGGCAGGTATAGGTTTCATTTTGAGTGGGACTCAAATTCAATCACAAAGTGATTGGTTACACTCACAACATTAATGTCACTATTTTATCAGTCAGGATGTCTTGCTGGGTCCGTTATTACTGTACCTCATAGGACTCTCAGGTGGATATGATTAACAGTTACTTTTCACCACCAGTAGATTGCATAGCTCTTTTCAGCATTCTGAAAGCTAGGCAGTAGAGATAAAGTCTTCAGGTGAAGACTGATTTCTCCATGTTCTATGACTCAGGTATGTGATATATTCTACAATAGAATCCTCTCTTCAAGTACTGGAGTACAACCAAGAGCCACTCAATCACCTGTGAAGTGTGGTCTTTAGGATCCCATAGCCAACAACACCAACAGAAGTAACTCATTGTGGAGACTGGGATTCTTATTTGTCAACCTTAGTTTTAGTAGGAAAATTGTTGTCTCATTACAGAATAAGCCCATTTTAATCTCTTATGTATGTTTATAAATATATGACCTCCTCTTCCGTACCCCAATTTATACTTTCCTCTTCTATAATTTCATTTTAGCACTTTATACCAGTGTGTTCTATTTACCCTCATTTGGAAACACTCCCAATAGTCCTTTAGCCATTTCCTGACTTCTCTGTATATTTCAAACTAAACTCAAATGTCTAAAGAATCAAAGGTAACGTCTGCAAATGAGATGAAATATACAATGAGATGTTTGTTTTTCTATGCCTGTTATTTCACTCAGAATGACTTGTTTTTACCTCCATCCATCTAGACTTTAAAGCAAAATTAGATATGTGCCACACCAGGCAATGTAGGAGGCTCCTGGGATTTTCTCCACAGTCCATTCAAATAGTTGTTCTCCTAGAATGAATATCCCATATGGATTCCTTAAGATCATAATTATGTTGGGTTTCCCATTTTAACCAAAGTATTTCCTTTGAGTTTTTCACTAAAATTTCTATTACTTCCTATCTCCATGTCTGTTATCATTTGTCCCTATTTTCCTCATATATTCTATGTATGTGCATATGTGTGGATATGTTCTTATGTGCATTCATGAGATTGTGAACATGTAGAGATACATATGTAACCCAGAGGTCTATGCTGAGTGTCTACTTCAGCTCCTCCCAACCTTATTTTTGTTCAGGAAAAACTCTTTCTATGAGCCCGTTGTTCATCTATTTTCCTCACCTGGATTTCCAGTGACTTCCAAAATCTACCTGTCTCCACCAGCAAGCACCGAGATTACAAACACATGCTGCTGTAGCCACCTTTTCACACAGGTGCTTGAGAACTCCTATTTATCCCCAAAACCTATCTCTTGGATCTTACTGTTCTTTTTTTTTATTGAAAGGATTATTGCTTTGGATACAAACTCAGGACATAAGAAGTACGAAGGTTTTTGTAAGCACATGAGGCATGAGAAGGATCTATCTACATTTTTTTCCCAAGTAGTTATTAACACAAACACATACTTTCTATTGATAAATATTTCTGAATCTTCAGGATCTCATTAATATAGGTGTAGGAATACACCCATTTTAACACTTATATCCTTGCTATGTTCAATTACTACGTTTTTTTTTTTTTAGATATTTTCTTCATTTACATTTCACATGTTATCCAGAAAGTCCCCTAAACTCTCCCCCACCCCCCACCCTGCTCCCCTACCCACCCACTCCCACATATTGGCCCTGGCATTCCCCTGTACTGGGGCATATAAAGTTTGCATGACCAAGGGGCCTCTCTTCCCAATGATGGCCAACTAGGCCATCTTTTTCTATATATATGCAGCTAGAGACATGAGCTCTGGGGGTACTAGTTAGTTCATGTTATTCTTCCACCTACAGGGTTGAAGACCTCTTCAGCTCCTTGGGTACTTTCTCTAGCTCCTCCTTTGGGAACCCTGTGTTCCATCTAATAGCTGACTGTGAGCATCCACTTCTGTGTTTGCCAGGCACTGGTATAGCCTCCCATTAGACAGCTATATTAGTGGCCTTTCAGCACTGTCTTGCTGCGCATGCCATAGTGTCTATGTTTGGTGGCTGATTATGGGGTGGATCCCCGGCTGCAGCAGTCACTGGTTGGTCCATCCTTTTGATTCAGCTCCACACTTGATCTCTGTAACTCCTTCAATGTGTGCTTTGTTCTTAATTCTAGGAAGGGGCGAAGTGTCCACATTCTGATCTTCATTCTTCTTGAGTTTCATGTGTTTAGTAAATTGTATGTTGGGTAGTCTAGGTTTCTGGGCTAATATCCACTTATCAGTGAGTACATGTTATGTGAGTTCTTTTGTGATTGGGTTACCTCACTCAGGATGATCCCCTCCAGATCCATCCATTTGCCTAGGATCTTACTGTTCTAATCACTCTAGAATTTGGTGTTCCATACATCTATCACACCTTGGACAATCTTTACTAGTTTATAGATCCCAAGACTAAAGGATACCCAAGCTGCTTTACAAGAGGTGATCTCAGTATCAGAGCTCATGTAATTGGCACCATCTTTTTAGCTTTCAAAATAAAGAATAATTTTACCTAGAATACTAAATATATCAGTCTGATGTTTCTTTCCATTTAACTTAATATCTTCTTCCTAAAATTTCAATCACTTGTTTTAATTTTTGAGATTATAATTATATTATTTCACCCTTTCCTTTCCTGCCTCCAAACCCTCCTGTATTCCAATCCATGTTTCTTGTGACAACAGTTTAGGGACACACACCCACACACACCCACACACCACCCACACACCACACCACACACACACACACACACACACACACACACACACACACACACATACACACACACAAACACACACACTCATGTTCGTTTAGTAATACAACCTTTTTAGTCTGTTCTGAAATGCCACAGTATAGTTAAATCATTAAGTTTAGCCTTGATGGGAGGAATGGAGCTGAAACTTCTTATCTTTCTTTAGCTCTAGTATTTATCTTTTTCATTACTTGTTTTCATAATGTTAGTATGTATTTACATATCTCCTCTTTTAAGGATTTTATTAGTTTGACGTTGGTCTGCTTAGTTTGTTCCTTATCCTGTCATCTTTTTTCCTTCTTCGTTTTATTTTTTGGTGGATTTCTTTCATATGATTTTCTGTCCTTTGTACTAAATTTTTAATTTTGGCAGTCATAACTAAATTTTAGGTTCTCATTATTCTGTTTCTTTGGTTAGATGGGATTTTCCTTAAATCTTATTTTCAAGATGCTTTTAAGACTGTTTTAAATGTTTGTTGTTGTTGTTGTTGTTGTTGTTGTTGTTTTCTCAATTAGTTCAGCTTCCTCTAAGGTGAATTTCTGTCTTTCAAGTTTTGGCATTTCTTTTTTAATTTTTTCAGTTTTCCTCCAATGGTAAAGAGTTCTGTCTTTTATTAAGGAAGAAGGACTGAGGAGATGAATGTATATTTCTGCTTTGTTGTGTTAACAGGACAGTTTTCCTATAGAGTTTCTCCTCTATCTACAGGAATATCTTCCTGAGATGGGCAGACAATGTTGACTAGTAAGTACTTTAGGATGGATGATGGGAGCTTCTGTTTGGTTTGAAAATACTCCAGAGGTTTTGGTTTTCCACTTATGCACCAATACATGTAGAAGTTACATTTTCTGGACTTGTTTGGTTTCTGTAGAAATAATTTTCACATGTCTTTGATGTGACAGAATGCTGCCCTTCTGAGACACGTGTATGAGTGGGAGACTGGCTTGAACTTCGTCATATTCAGCTTCAAATAAACTGTTCTGAGCTTCATATTTTACCTTCCCCCCTAACTTTTGTACTCAGAGTTCTCTGGGATTCCAAAGGCAGGTTAACTGCCTTCTATACAGATTTCTATTGCTTGTTGATTCCTCTTTATATATAAAATATAAAGTATAAAATATAAAATATGATACATGATATATGATATATTACATATGATACATTATACATTATATATGGTATATATGTTTTTTATTTATTTACATTTCAAACGTTATACCACTTCCCAGTTTCTCCTCCCCAAACTCCCTATCTCATATCCCTCCCCCCTGCTTCTATTAGGAAGCTCCCCCACCCACCCACCCACTTGGGCTTCACTGCCCTAGAATTTCCCTATGTTGAGGGCTAAAGCCTCCTCAGGGCCAATTGATGCCAGATAAAGCCATCCTCTGCTACATATGCAGCTGGAGCCATGGGTCCCTCCATGTGTACTCTTTGTTTGGTGGTTTAGTCCCTGGGAGCTCTGGTGGTGTGTGGTTGGATGATATTGCTGTTCTTCTTATGGGGTTACAGACCCCTTCATCTCTTTCAGTCCTTCCCCTAACTCTTCCATTGGGGTCCCCATGCTCAGTCAGATGCTTGGCTATGAACATCTGAGTCTGTATTGATCAGACTCTGGCTGAGCCTCTCAGGGGACAGTCAAACCAGGTTCTTGTTACTAAAGAGTTCAGATTCCCAACACTAAGAGGTATACAAAAAGCTGCTTTCCTGGTAGCTGCTCTAAAGTCTAAAGAGGAAAGATTTTTCTGGCTAAAAGTAAAGTTCTTCCCAGAAAAAGAAAGTCATCACTGAGATCCAAGTTTTCAAAGCATTACTCAGAAAACAGTATGTCTCACAAAAGGCTGAGTCACAATAATCTACCTCTGCTTTTAAGACTAATAAACAATCAGCAAAAGTTGTATCTAAAATGGATTTCCATATAGAGAATAAGAAACAGAGTAAAAGTACAGGATAGAATGGATTTCGAAAAGTGACATGTTGCCTTTTCTCAACTGTATGGAACAAAGTCTTAGGTGCATCCCTTACACATATCACATTGATTTATCAATTTGAAGTCTTGGTTGGCCATGGCTTATGGCATTTTATGGTGGCTTTGCAATCATGCTTTTGGTCTTTGTAATTTCATTAATTAACACTGGTCATCTACAAATTCAGGATGTCCTCTATGACCCCAGTTTCTTTCACCTGCAGAGATGTATATTTTTTCATCATCCTATTGCTTTGCTCTAATGTGCATCCCTTCCATTATTCATCATCAACTTTTTTTATCTTGAAATTGAAAATAATTGGGCCCAGAATTATCCATCCCTTGCTGAGCAAAGCATATGACTAGGAGAGTTTTCATCTTCAGGAAATTGATGTAGCTAGTCCTTACGTTCACAAAAATCTCCTATTAGGCTGCATGATCTTTTCTCACAACAATGTTATTTTATCTCATGTGTTGATTTAAAGCGTTAACTTCTCTCTCCTCCCTCTCCTCTCCCACCCTCTGTTATAACTTTTCTTTCTTCCCTTTCTCCCATTATTCAAGAAGACGGAAAAGTGGAAGAGTCACAGATCTTAGCTTCACCATCAATGACTTTATTCACAGCTCTCACATTCCCTGTGGTCTATGAACAGGTTACTGTAGAACAGAAAGGGGCTTTTAGTTTTATAGGGTGTCAAATTAGTGTTCTGACTAAATTCAGATGTTTTGGTGACTTGTTGGGGTGGAACCCAATAATTTTGCCAAGATGGGGTCCACGGGAGTGATGCCTTTGGTGGATAGTCAGCCCCAAATCACAGTCAGGGCACTCAGAAGACAGAGAACTCCAATTAGAATAATTAGGAGAAGTAGTTTGCACAGTTTCAAGAAGAAGAAGAAGAAGAAGAAGAAGAAGAAGAAGAAGAAGAAGAAGAAGAAGAAGAAGAAAAAGAACCCTTGATACTGCAATTTATCTAATGAATATCTTATTGAAGACCACTTGTAATGTGAAATTAAATGCAAAAAAAAAAAAACACCCAAAAAACCAAGTACATTAGGCCAATAGATGCCCCTGGAATCCCCCTACTTTATTTGCCTTATTTCTACACACATCGTTTCTAAACTTATTAGTTATCAGCTTAAGCTCTCAGATTCAAGGGAAAATTCACAAATTCTTTTAAAAAATAGTAACACTTCATAGTCACAAGTACTACACAAAAATCCTCTATTTGCTTCAATTTATGTCTGAAGGGATTTAAGTTTAATTGTCTTGGTCTCTTAGTAAAGAAGAGACTT
>LR751253.1:0-87495 GCA_902729485.2 Mus minutoides
TTAGTGAGGTAGAGAGGATCATGGGGGGAATTGGGAAAGGGGAACGATGTTCAAAATTGAAAATATTTTTCAATAATAAAGAAAAGGAAAAATAAAAGTAACCAAGGTGGAATATGAGAACCAACATCCCGGCTTTGCTCATTGCCTCCAGATATGCACCATGGTCTGAGCACATCCACACTTCATCACCCCCCCCCCCACACACACACACCACACGTCATTCTCCGATAATTACTAATTCCCTACTTCACGAGCTGGAGACCACCAACTCAGTATTTTGAACATGTGTTAGTAATATTCAGTTAACTAATTGAATAATCATTCTCGTTTTAGAAAAATAAAATCTGTCCCTCAGTATAATGAATACACACCAAGTGTTAATTACTTTTAATGGAAGTATTTAATTCCTAAATGAAGGTGATAGGAGACTGAGGTAATTTTTAGCCATACATTTGTATGAAATGCAGGTGAACTAGACATTCTCTTTCTCCACCTGGAAGTTACATTGTTTAAAAACAATTCAGAGCCGGGTGGCGCACGCCTTTAATCCCAGCACTCGGGAGACAGAGGTAGGCGGATTTCTGAGTTCGAGGCCAGCCTGGTCTACAAAGTGAGTTCCAGGACAGCCAGGGCTAAACAGAGAAACCCTGTCTCAAAAACAAACAAACAAACAAAAAAACAATTCCTAAGTGTCTACTGATGTATAGGGAATAAACATACAAAAAAGGATTTGTGTGTGTTTGTGTGAATGGGAGGGGGTTGTGTGTACTCTGGGGGTTGCCTTGACTTGTCTTCTTCCATCACCATCCACCTTATATTTTGAAGCAATTCCAGTGAACCCAGAGTTCATCCCTTTGGCTAGACAGGCAGGTCTGTCTCTACCTCCCCAGCACACAGATTACAGGTATGCTACTAACGTAGCTTTTCACATGAGCACTGGGGGCTGTAATTAGGTACTCATGCTTTTCATAGTGGACTTTTCTCATTGAGAAATCTCTTTCCAGTCTCTAAAAAACATTTTAAACAGCAAAATAAATTTGCATTCAGAAAAATAAAGAAAACTACAAAACAAATAACAACCCTTAAAATTGAATATATCTGTAAAGAAAATGGAGAAAGAACAGAGACATTAATGGTGTTTTAGTTGCAAGCCAATGGAAAAGAAAACTTTGTGATAATTAGAGAAATATAAACACCTTCAATAACTGATGGTTTTAAGAATTGAATGTTACATTCCAGGGTTTGGAGATACTGCACTAGAGTTAGGCTGTTGTTAAGCATGTGTTTACTCCCGTTCCTGGGGATCTGGTGCCCTCTTCTGGTCACCGGGAGCACTGCACATGGTGCACATTTGTACATTCAAGCAAAACACCCATACACATAAAATCAAGATAAATAAATCTTGAAAAGCATCAAGTTGTATTTCAGAAATAGAAAAATGTTCACACATTCTAATAGATACTAGTGGATATAAAGTGAGTGAAAAGTATGAGATCATGATCATATTCCAACCACCGAGGATGGGTACATCTGATCCCTTACACTATTTTCTCTTATAGTTTATTGGAAAATGATCCCGGTAAAGTATTTTAAGTGAAAAGAAAACATTTTTCAGATAAACCCCCAATGCAAAAAAATACTAATATAAATTTGCATATTCGTGTTTCAGACAACAGAAAATTCTTGACTGAAAGACAGAAATGTTTTGAAAAACTAAATATAACTCAAACGTATATAGTTGTTGATAATGACAAGTGAATACTGCCTTTTTCCATTAATTTATTTACTTATTCACTTTACATCCCGATGACAGTCGATTTCTCAGGGTTGTTTACCCATTCCCATCTCCTCTTCACCTCTGAGAAGGGTGAGGTCCCCCCTCAGTACCAACCCACCCTGGCACATCAAGTTTCTGCAGGGTTAGGCACTTTCTCCCTGACTCATGCTAGACAAGGCAGCTCAGTTAGGAGAACAGATTCCACAGATAGGGAACAGATTTATGGATAGCCCCCACTCCAGTTGTAGGGAGACCAAAATGATACATGTGTGCAGAAAGCGGGGCTTGGAACAGCACTTGTATACCCTTTGGTTAGTGGCTCTGTCTCTGAACGCCCTCTAAGGGTCCAGATTAGTTGACTCTATTGGTCTTCTATGGAGTTCCTATCCCCTCCAGGATCCTCAATCTTCCCGCCAACTCTTCCATAGGAGCCCCCAAGCTCCATCCAATACTTGGCCCTGGGGTTTGGCATCTATTGCAGACAGCTGCTGGGTAGAGCCTCTAAGAGGGCAGTTATGCTTGCCTCCTGTCTGGAAGCCTAAGAGTAAAATCAAGTCTCAGGGATTGGTGCTTGCCCACGGGATGGGTCTCAAGTCGGGGCAGTTATTGGTCAGCCTTTTCCTCAGTCTCTGCTCCACCCCCAACCCCTGCATTTCTTTTAGACAGAAAAATTTGGGGTCAGAAGTTTTTGTGGGTGGATTGGTGTCCTTATCCCTCCACTGGTTCCTGCCTGGCTATGACAGGTGGCCTTTTCTGGTTCCATATCCCCACTGCTGTGCCTCTCAGCTAAGGTCACACAAATTGACTCCTGGAAGTCTGCCCTATCCCAGGTCTCTGGCATGTCCTAGAGAGGCCCCACAGCCATGGCAGCTGCCATTCCCATTCATTCTCCTGGTCCTCTGGTCCTCTCTCCTGTCTCCCTAAACCTGATCCTGAACCCCTATTCCATGACCCATCCCCCTCTCCCCCAGTTCTCTCTCTTCCCCTGCCGCCTGTAATTATTCTATCCCCCTTTCTAAGTGAGATTCAAGCATCCTTGCTTGGACTTTCCTTCTTGTTTAGCTTATTCCCATCTGTGGAGTGTGTTGTGGGTATCCTGTACATTATGACTAATATCCACTGATAAGTGAGTATGAACCATGTATGTACTTTGGGGTCTGGGTTACCTCACTCAGGATGATATTTTCTAGTTCCATCCATCTCCTTGCTTTTAATAACTGAATAAGTGTGCCACTGGGCAAATGAACCACATTTTCAGTACCCATTCTTCCTTTGAGGGACATCTAGGTTGTTTCCAGTTTCTAGTTATTACAAATAAAACTGTTATGAACATAGTGGAGCATGTGTCCTTGTAGTATGTTAGAGCACCTTTTGGGTATATGTCCAGGAGTAGTATAGCCTGTTCTTCAGGTAAAATTATTTTCAATTTTCTGAGAAACCACCAGATTGATTTCCAGATTGTGTAAGTTTTCATTTCCACCAGCAGTGGAGGAATATTCCTCTTTCTCCACATCCTTGCCAGTATTTGCTGTCGCTTGAGTTTTTGATCTTAGCCATTCTGATGGGTGTAAGATAGAATCTGAGAGCTCTTTTGATTTGTATTTTCCTGATGACTAAGGATGTTGAACATTCCTTTAAGTGCTTTATTGCCATTCAAGATTCCCATGTTGAAAATTCTGTTTAGCTCTGTACCCCATTTTTAAAATTATGTTATTTGGTTGTTGGTGCCTAACTCCTTGAGTTCTTTATATAGGCTGCATTTTGGCCTATCACTAGTGTTCTTTGCCTTACAGAAGCTTTGCAGTTTCATGAGGTTCCATTTATCAGTTGTTGATCTTAGAGATTAAGCTGTTGGTGTTCTGTTCTGGAAACTGCCTCTTCTACCAAGGTGTTCAAGAGAATTTCCCACTTTCTCTTCTAGCAGATTTAGTGTATCTGGTTTTTATGTTGAGATCTTTGATCCCCTTAGACTTGAGTTTTGTTCTGGGTCATAAACATGGATTTTTTTTTTTTTTGTATTCTTTTACATGCAGTTATTCAATTACATCAGCACCATCTGTTAAAGCTGCTTTAATTTTGCTATTTTATGGCTTTGGCTTCTTTTTCCACAGGTGTGTGAATTTATTTCTGGGTCTTTGATTAGACTCCTTTGAATAACCTATCTGTTTCTCCATCAAAACTAAGCAGTTTTTTTTTTTTTAGTTTTCTTTTCTTTTTTTTTTCTTTTTTTTCTTTTTTAATTAGATATTTTCTTTATTTACATTTCAAATGCTATCCCAAAGGTCCCCTATACCCTCCCCCTGCCCTGCTCCCCTACCCACCCACTCCCACTTCTTGGCCCTGGCATTCCGCTGTACTGGGGCATATAAAGTTTGCAATACCAGGGGGCTTCTCTTCCCAATGTTTTAAAAATCACTATTGCTCCATAATACAGCTAGAAATCAGGGATGGTAATTCCTACAAAAGTTTATTGTTTA
This sequence comes from Mus minutoides, assembly GCA_902729485.2. Lineage (NCBI taxonomy): Eukaryota > Metazoa > Chordata > Mammalia > Rodentia > Muridae > Mus > Mus minutoides. The sequence goes on from LR751253.1 coordinate 4,255, forward strand.
GGATTGTTTTGGTTGTCCTCAGGTTTTTTTTTTTTTCCATATGAGCTGAAAATTGCTCTTTCAAGGTCTGCAGAAAAATGGTATTGAAATTTTGTTGGTAATTGCATTCAATCTATAGTTTGCTTTAGGTAAATTCATCATTTTCACTTTGTTAATACCACCAATCCACAAGCATGTGAGATGTTTCTATCTTCTGAGATCTTTTTCAATGTCCTTTTTCAGGGACTTAAAGTTCTTGTCTTACAGCTCTTTTACTTGCTTGGTTAGAGTTACACCAAGATAATTTATATTATTTGTGGCTATTGTGAAAAGTCTTGTTTCTCTAGTGTCTTTCTCGGCCTGTTTATCATTTATATAAAGGAGGGCGAGTGATTCCTTTGAGTTAATTTTATATCCAGCCACTTTTCTGAAGTTGTTTAACAGCTGTATAAGTTCTCTGGTAAAAATTTTGAGGTTATTTAAGTATACTATCAAATAGTCTGAAAATAGTGATACTTTTACATCTTCCTTTCCAATTTGTATCCATTTGATCCCCATTTGCTATCTTACTGCTCTATCTATAACTTCAAGTACTATATTGGACAGATAGAGAGAGAGTAGGCAGCCTGGACTTGTCCCTGATTTCAGTGGAATTGCTGTTTCTCCCCACGTAATTTGATGTTCTCTATTTTCTTGCTCGATATTGCTTTTATTGCATTTAGGTGAGCACCTTGTGTCCTTGATCTTTCCAAGACTTTTACCATGAAGAATGTTGGATCTTTTCAAAGGCTTTTTCAGCATCTAATGAGAAGATCATGTGATTTTTTTCCACTTTGTTTATATAGTATATTACATTGTTGGATTTTCTTATATTGAACCATCTCTGCATCCCTGTGATAAAGCCAACCTGATCATAATGAATGATTTTTTTTTTATATCTTGGATTTGGTTTACAAGTATTTTCTTTATTATTTTTGCATTGATGTTCTTAAGAGAAATTGGTCTGAAATTCACTTTCTTTCTTGGGTCTTTGTATGGTATAGGTATCAGAATGAGTATGGCCTCAAAGAATGGGATTGGCTCTGTTGCTTCTGTTTCTATTTTGTGGAATAGTTTGAGGAGTGTTGGTAGCTCTTCTTTCAAAGTTGGGTGGAATTCTGAGCTAAAATCATCTAGTCTTTTTATTGTTGGGACTTTTATCGACTGTTTCTTTTCCAGTAAGTGTTATAGAATTGTTTAGAAAGTGTACCTGATCTTAATATATATCTAGAAAATTATTTATTTCATTTAGATTTTGAAATTTTGTGGAGTTCAGGTTTTTAAAGTAAGACCTAATGATTATTTTGAATTTCTACAGTATCTGTTGTTCTGTCTCCCTTTTCATTTATGATTTTGTTAATTTCAACACTGACTCTCTGCCTTTTAGTTTGTATAAGTGTTTGTCTATCTGATTCTTCTCAAAAAATCAGCTCTTGCTTTTGTTTATTCTTTGTATTGTTTTTTTGGTCTCTAATGATTGATATCATCCCTAAGTTTGACAATTTCCTTCCATATAATCTTCTTGGGTGTCTTTACTTCTTTTTGTTCTAGAGATTTCAGCTGTGCTGTCAAGTTGCTAGTATAAGATCACGCCACTTTCCTCATGGTGGTGAAAGTCCTCCATGAGGAGACTCCCCACTCGCTTCTCAGGATGACGAGCACCCAAAGAAGCTCGAGAGACCGGCTTGATGCAAACAACACAAGGTACTTTAATGGCGGAGCTCCAGGTTGACAAGTATCTCCCAGTGGAGACAGAGGAACCGACCCTGAGGCTCAGAAGCTAGGGGTTTATATAGTAAATGGGGTAGGGGGTTGGGGAAATTGGCACGGTTTCACATGATTGGCTAGTTCAAACATCAGCAAGAGGTACTTACAGCCCGAGGTAATAGCTAACTCTAATTACATAAAGGAGACAAGGGGGCGCCAGGCCAGATGGCCCAGTTCTTCATTAACACCTCCTGAACCCAGGAAGTGGATGGGCGGTGGAATGTCACTATCTGTTAGCATGCCTTGGAGCATTGAGTTACAAAGGTCACATTCCCAGGCCTGAGCTAAGGCCCAGTTCCTCATGGTGGCACTTAGTGCTGTGAACTTTCCTCTTAGCACTGCTTTCATTGTGTCCCATACATTTGAGTATGTTCTGCTTTCATTCTCATTGAATTCTAGAAAGTTTTTAATTTCTTTATTTCTTCCCTGGCCAGGTGATCCCGAAGTATGCAGTTGTTCAGTTTCCACAAGACCCTGGGCTTTCTGCTATTTCTGTTGTTGTTGAAGTCCAGCCTTAATCTGTGCTTATCTGATATGATGCAAGAGGTTATTTCAATCTTCTTGAATCTGTTGATGCTTGTTGTGTCCAATTATATGGTAGGTTTTGGAGAAGGTTGCATGAAGAGCTGAGAAAAGATACTTTTTTTTTTTTTTTTTTTTTTTTTTTGTATTTGGCTGGAAGTTTCTGTAGATACCTATTAGGTCCACTTGGGTCATAACATCTGTTAGTTTCATTATTTCTTTGTTTAGTTTCTGTTTCAGTGACCTGTCAATTGGTGAGAATTGGGTGTTGAAATCTGCCACTATTATTGCATGGGTTCTAATGTGTGATTTAAGCTTCAGTAATGCTTCTTTTATGACTGTAGGTTCCCTTGCATTTGGAGAATGGATAGTCAGAATTGAGGACGCAGTCTTGTTGCCTTTTTCTTTTGATGAGTATGAAGTGTCCTTCCCCATTTTTTTGTTTACTTTTGGGTGAAAGTCTATTTTTTTTTTTTTTTTAGATATTATAATGGCTGTTCCAGCTTGTTTCTTGGGTCTATTTGCTTAAATCTTGTCCAATCGTTTACTCTGAGGTAATGTCTATCATTGTTGCTGACGTATGTTTCTAATATGCAGCTGAATGATGGATCCTGTTTATGCATCCAGTTTGATGGCCTATGTCTTTTTATTGGGGAATTGAGTGCAATGATATTGAGAGATGTTAATGACCACTGATTGTTAGTTCTTGTTATTTTGATGTTGGCAGTGGTACAGTATGTGCATATGTGTATGTGTGATCCTATTTTTTATTTATTTTATTTTATTTTATTTTATTTTTGGTTTTGCTGTAAGATGATTAATTTCTTGTATTTCTTGGATGTAGTTACCCACCTTGTGTTGGGGTTTTCCTTATAGAACCCACTGTAGCACTGGATTATTGGAAAGATATTGTTTAAATTTGGTTTTGTAATAGAATATATTGATCTCTCCATCTATGGTGATTGAAAGTTTTGCTTGGCATAGTAGCCTGGGCTTACATTTATGGTCTCTTAGGGTCTGCAAGATATCTGTGTAGGTCCTTTTGTCTTTTAAAGTCTCTGCTGAGAAGTCAAGTATAATTCTGATAGTTCTGCTCTATATGTTACTGGGCTTATTTCCCTTGCAGCTTATAGTATTCTTTCTTTGTTCTGTACATTTAGTGTTTTGATTATTATGTTGTTGGAGGATTTTCCTCTTTTGGTCCAATCTACTTGGTGTTCTGTGTAAGCTTCTTGTACTCGTATAGCCATACCTTTCTTTAGGTTAGAGGAATTTTCTTCTATGATTTTGCTCAAAATATTTAATGGGCCTTTAAAATGCGAATCTTCTCCCTCTTCTATTCCTATTATTTTTAGGTTTGTTTTTTTTCATATTGTCCCAAATTTCCTGCATGTTTTTAATAAAAATTTTTTTAGATTTGGCATTTTCATTGACTGATGAGTCAATGTCTTCTATTGTATCCTCTATACCTGCAATTCTCTCTTCCATCTCTAGTATGCTGCGGGTGATACTTGCGTCCGTAGTTCTTGTTCCCTTTCCTAGGTTTTCTGTCTCCAGTATTGCCTCTATTTGTATTTTATTTGTTGCTGCTATTTGTATTTTACAGGTGTTGAACAGTTTTATTTATTTTCTTCACCTGTTTGATTGTATTTTCCAGCATTTCTTAAGAGATTTATGTGTTTCCTTTTTAAAGGCTTGTACCTGTTTGATTGTATTTTCCTGGATTTCTTTAAGCAATTTATTCATTTCCTCTTTATAGGCCTCCATCATCTTCATAAGCTGATACTTAAGGTCAGTGTTGCTCTACTGACGTGCTAAGATATACAGAGCTTGATGTAGACGGAAAGCTGGGTTCTTATGGTGCCACATTGCACTTGCTTTTGTTAATTGTGTTCTTGTGCTTGCCTTTAGCCATCAGGTTCTTTCTGGTGTTGGCTGGCCTTGTAGTCCCTGGGAGTCACAGGCCTCTGGGACTTGTTGTCTTGGGTGGCAGGAGTAGAGAAATGACATTGCAGGTAGAGGTGGGGCACGGACGGTGAAGCTCAAAATGGATGGGGCAGACCTAATGGCTGCTGGGTTTGCCTTGGGTCCAGCAAGTGGGGAAAATACTGACTTTTTAAACAATGTGATGTTGTGGATTTAAGATGCAATTAAAATTAAACATATGAAAATGGCACATAAGTGACAAGAGAAAGATGTTAAATTATACCAAAGTAATAATACTGCTGAAACTTTCACCCTTTTAAGCAACTAAGTCGTTTGTGAAATCATAGATGCATGTCAGAATCCCCAGTGTTGGGCCCTAGATTTCCAGGAGGAACAAGCTTTCAGGGGTGTTTTTATGTTGCTTATCTAAGAGCACATTTTCAGGAGGCAAAAAAGGTTTCTTCAGTATCTTGAAAGAGTCACAACTACTATTCAGCTTTTACACAGTTTTACATAATTATCATTAATTTCAACAACAAAGAGAAAATGAGAGAATGCAAAATATCCAAGAATCTGGTTACAAACTTTTAGTGAGACAGCACACTTTCAAGCAAAAAGTATATGAAGCAGATTTACATAGTTGAGATACAGACAAAGGGACAATAGAAGCCAAAGATTCCCTGCAAGCCAATCCCCGCTTGCTCAGGATAGTAGAGAAGGTTTCATCTGCAAATGCCACCTACGTCCTGCAGTCAAGAGTCCCTGTAAGTCAACCTGCCCAGAGTGTCACAATCCAGATGTGCCAATTTAATCACTGTGTTGACACTGCCTTGTTTGCAGAAGACAATAACAGAGCCCAGGATTTCCCATCAATTCTCTTCCTATCTCAGGCTGATTTAGAAGAACTATTTTCAGGCTTTCCTAAGAAACACAAAAGAGAAGAGTGAAAGGGTTGGGCCAGAACTGCTATTCAGAGAATTCTGTTGCCTAGCAAGTAAGTAGTGGGAGAAAGAATGCAGTATGATGTTGTCTGGAAGAAACACAGAAGAGTGGGCCAAAGGGAGGACCAAGATTTAAGTGATGGAACTCAGTAGTTTTGAGGAGTTATTCTAAATGTTTTGGGGTTCAGCGTTCCTATTGAAAGAGACAAGACTATCTGCATGCTAAAATCCAGCTGTCTCTTTATAAGAACTACATGAATTATACAGTACAGAAAAGGTAAAAGTCATATTTCAAAAATTTCCTTTAAACTAACCAAAATGTGACACACACACACACACACACACACACACACACACACACACTGTTTTCCAGTATCTTGAAAGAATGAAAAGTACTATTGGGCTCTGAAATAGGGTTTTTCATAATTGCCATTAATTACAACAACAAAGAGAACATGAGAGAATACAAAATGACCAAGAATCTGGCTACACACACACACACACACACACACACACACACACACACACACAGGAATGAGCTCTGAAGGTAAGAAAATCTCAGCAGGAATTTTTGACTGAATGGGAAAATGCACTTTCCTTCCACTCAAAGCTATTTGTCCAGGCTGCATATCTGACAGACAGCTGCCCACCACTCTGATGTGCTCATTCCAACCTCCCCTTTTCCAAACCTCGGACTCCCTTGTAAGAATACCAAGAGTCACTGACCATCTACCAAAAGCTTCGGGGATGGCCATGGGAACTCTGATTTCAAGCTGTTGTTCTGCAGAGTTCAAGAGACTCCAAAATAGTACATATTATTGCCACTGTCCTTGGTTTCCTCCCTGGACTTCAAAGTAGAATCACATTGCTGAAAGCAACATGCACTTCATACACAGGGCTTCAAAGATTTGATGTGGTCTAAGCTGCACCCATTTGAGCCTCCTTGAGGATGAGCTCTCCTTACCAGGTGCTATGAATCCAAAGGTGCTGTGCAAGTTTTCACAGTCAATAGTTTTAGTCATCTGTGAAGCTTATGAACTCTAAGTACCACTCTCATATCTCAGGCTGGCTTCGAACTCAGTATGTAGATAATGTTTGCTGTACACTCCTGACCCTCTTGTATGTACCTCATACAAGTGCTGAGATTACAGGTGTGCACCACCAGGCCTAGCTATCTATGGTTACAAACTTTTGGGCTGTAAGGTCTGTTTGTGTGCTATTCTTTATGAATGCCAGCAGAGGGCGCTCAGAGATGGCAAGACAGTCTTATCCATAACTCCTAAAGCCAATAAACTGATATTGCTGGGGAAAAAAAAATTATAGGAAAAAATTTCATGTGTTTACAAAGTTCTAGTTTATCTACAAAAGCATCAAATGCTTATGATAAAAATAACTTTAGAATATTAATAAGTATAACAAAATGTAATTACAGTAGCACTGAATGCTTCACTCTATTTTGTATATTTTATATTTAAAAGCTTCCCTATATTTTGTTGCAAACTCTGTTCCATAACTACATAGTGTTATGATTACACTAAGAGATTTGGAGTGTAGGGAAGTTACACATGTTTAATCGATGTTGGTAATGACCAACAAGAAAGGGAAAAGCTTAAAGCACATGGAAAATGTGTTAACAATAGAAAAAAAAATTCTGATAAAAAGAACTAAAGATGCATAGGATGACAGGGGCATACATGCATCTGTATATAGAAAAAGAATCAGCTGCAGGTGAAGTCATGTGCAGCACAAGGATGAAGAAGACAGAGTACGCATTCTTGAAAGCATCTGTAAGGCAGAGAAAATTTCCTGTACTGAGAATGAAAGGGGGCATTTTGGGAAATTGAGGAATTTGACATAAAGGGGTAAGTTAAAGTCTAAACTAAGCTGGTGGCACTTAGGAGCTCTTGGAAAATGGTGGAAGTCTGGGAAAATGGCCTAAGCGAATGATGGAGGGCCTGGACCAGGAATTGCTGAGCCCCGTGGATCTAGCGAGCAGCTGTGATCGGATTCCACGTGTGGATGGCGGCATCAATCTTCATGGCTGCTTGGTTTTCAGCAGCTGTATCAGCAGCCCACAGTCAGAAGTAGAAACAAGTGGGTGAAGATGACCCGTCACCGAGGTTGAGCTGGAATTGACCATCAGGGAGGCGAAGGACCAGATGTGGGGAAAGAAATTAAGGAGAAGAATCGTGGAAGGGATGGGTGGTAGGGAAAGGAAGTAACATTGTCAGACAGGAACCTATAGTAATATATCACTGCATGTATCAGGAAGCACAGAGGATGAAAGATTATGGCTCCAAAATGGATACTTATTTATGGAATGAGTTGGAAGGAAAAGGAATAATAACTACAGAGGGGAAAGATAACCAAAGTGAGGGTTCACATAGCCCAAGGCTGCTAAAAGTACCATTTTTATAAGCACTGAGGTCTGGAACATGAGAAGAGGCACAGTCACGAAAGTTTGTATCAATATAGGAGAATTGGTCTAGGGGAAGCAATGATTTTTGTGTGTGTGTGTGTGTGTGTGTGTGTGTGTAATGGTCTTTCAGGTAATTCCTGGAGCAATTTGTGTAAATTTCTAGGCCTACTACTTGGGACTGAAAAAAGGGCCATTAAAGAAAAATGAGGATACTGTCAGGTTATGAATTTTAACTGCTTTCAAGCCAAGCACTGACTGGGGTATAAGGACATCATACCGATTTAGATTAGAACTGAGTTGGGTGAATGGCGTGTAAGCTCTAAGATTATTGCTATGACAACACACCCTGCAAAAACCCAACCTAAAGAGAACGGAGTTTATTTGGCTCACAGTTTGAAGGTTTACTTCACAGGGCTAGGAAAGGAATGAGGGCAGAGTGTGAGGCAGCTGAGCACGTGTTGACCTCCTGCTTCTCATCCTCCTGTCTCCTATTCAGTCCAGGACCTCAGCTATGAACCAGGACAGTTCAGCCAACATTCAAGGTGCTTCTTAGCTTAACTTTTTTTGGAAACACCATCATAGTTACACTCAGATAGTGATTATTATAATTTTGGTCAGATTGGTAATGGCAATTAACCATCACATTGTTTCCACTTTCATATGTATGCACACATATACATATACATATACATATACATATACATATACATATACATGTACATGTACATGTACATGTACACATATACACACATACACACATACACACAAATGAGTAAAAATAGAAACTATTGCAGAAATCTACAGTGACATGTTTTAGGAAATTATTTAATAAATGATAGTTGCCATAATCAAAACAAGGATAAACAAAACCACCCATATGTTTGTTGATGAGCACTAGAGCATACCCTGGAGCCTAAATTAAGTTGCAAGCTAAGTGAAATGCACTTGGAAAAAATAGATTTGCCAATGAAAAGAAGTGACTTTGCATGTTCTGATGTATGTGTGGGAGTTGAAGTGTTCCACTAACGGAAATATGAGGTATTCCCAGCAAACTTGAAGTAGACAGAGCCCCCCCCAAGGAAGAAGAATAATTATGGCAAAAAGAATGTTCAGCTACATTCAAGAATAAGACCAGCTTAAAATGGGCACTGTATTCATACTGAGTGTGTCTGAGGGGTGGGAGGAGAACACCAACCCATTAATCAGATAATGTCATGATGAGCATTGAAAGCCAGCTACACATGAGGTAACAGGCTTCTTAGTAAATGGCAGATTTTTCCTTCTCTTTCTCTGCACTCTCTTGCTGTATTTTAATTGGTATGCCCGGCAGTTATGGTCTGTCACAATAAAGAGAGATTTTGCAGATATAGACTGGTCAGACTTCTTAATGTGACACTAGGGCAGAAGGGACAGGGGAAGAGCTGCATTTTGCAGTGGGAGTTCAGGCTGTCAGAAGATGACAGCACCCTGCCCTCCAGAGTGGGGTGCCCCTTGTCAGAAGTGCTTTTGCCCAGAGGAAGCAATACTTCTGAGGTAAGGGCCTGTGTATCAAGCAGCTAGCTGGAAAGAGAAGGCTGGCAAAAAGAATTACATCACATCTGCCAGAGAAGGTGATCAAAACCAACAGGGCTCAGGCAGCTGGGGAAAGGTGACCTGTGGATGCTTCGATGCTTCCAAAGACCTAGAATATGAGTGAGCTCACTTACAGTAGGCTCTGTAAAGATAAATGGCATCTCTTGGCTTTTTCTTGCCCCCTTCCTTTCTTCCTCTTTAAAGTCTATCCTTGAAAATATACTATTATTAGGTTATCAAGGCATGGAATTTTAACTGTGGATTTTGTGTATTCCAGTTGTATTCCAGTTTTTTATTGGGAAAAATCTATTACTCTGTTGAACACACCAGAGACTGCACATGCATCTCTCTTGCTTTCTGCCAGTTAATTAAAAGCCAGATGTTGAGATGAAATGAAAAAAAAAAAAAACTGTTTGCAGGAGAAGGCACATCATAACCCTCCACGTCATGCTTCTTTGACCACATTCTCCACTAGATGTTTCATTAAGTATGTGACTACGTACAGGGAAGAGGTCACTTTCCCGGGAAGATAATTTAATTTTCCATTTTCTTTATAACCAAATAGTCACTGTGATGTACTCTCAACAGGACAGTTAGCCTTTTAAAATAAATGCATTTAGCATAATTAAAGCACTTGTAAAATGATTCATCATGAGTAGCAAAATTAAAATTGTATTTACTAAAAAAGAATATCATATGCTAGAAAGCCAACTGATTGTTTTATTGAGAAGGACATATTGAGGACAGTGTGACCTCTAGTGTCACAGGCTCCGCCTCAATCGATCACCCACCTGATTAAGAGTTAAGAGAGGCTTGAATTATTTCCCCCTGACTCAAACTGTCCTCCTCTTTTCAACCTGTTTTCATTCCTCAATTTACAAATAAAAATCCATTATCCAAAGATAATCGACAAGAGCCTTCAAAGTCCTTGTTTTTCAAAGTGTGTTCTGAAAACAGGTATGGATGCCCCAGGCAGCATGTTAAAATGCAGAATCTTAGCAGCTGTCTTTAACCCCTGGGTACAGATTTTGAATTTTAATCAGTTTCCAGAAGCTACACTTACAAACTGAAGTACTTGATCCACAAAGTTATCAAGAAGGCTTTTAAGTTTAATTGATGGGTATTTCGTTAGGTTGTAGTCTTCAGCTCTTAGAAATTGTAAATTAATAAGTCAAATGATTTTCCATTTCACTGACTTAGTGTTCTTCAGGAAAAAAAAAAAAAAAAGAAGAAGAAGAAGTTGTGGCACAGGCTGGTCCTAAGTAGATTGACCTTATCTACCACACAAATCATGAAGTGGCCTGGAAAACCATCCTGACCTTAGGTAAGGTGGAGTTTCCTGTGGCTTCTATTCAAGATGTGTCTTAATTTGATGTATACTAATAAAGGGTTGCAAAAGTTTCAAAAAGATATTTTGGAAGTCAAAGGTAAGGATAGAAAATAGAAAAATTATCTTCCCCTGAAAGCTAAGCAATGTATTATAATCTCAGTCTTAAAATGTCCTCTGCAAATGAGTTGATGACCAGGAAAACCTCCTATGCCTCTTATATAAGTAAATTTTCCCAGCAGTAAGGGCTGGTCTGATGATGCCAATGTAAAAGTATTTTGTTCCTACTGTAGGATGCAGGGATAGCGGGCACTTTGGAGGCCCCCAACAGTAAGTTTGTGCGGTTTCCTTCTGTCCCTAGTTCTGCAGGTGGGCAGGATGCACTCCTGCAGACCCAACGCTTCATCCATCCAGATTTTAAAGATGCTGTAGAGATCCTTATGGTTATGAAGACAAGTCCTGCAGATGTACAGTCACCAGAGATAACATCTGTTAGTGAAGCTTTGGAGGAACAACTCTTGGGACCCCAGAAATGCAGAGACAAAAGATATAGTGCCAGCTAAGAGAAATGCAAGCATATTATAGCTCCATCAAATGAGAGCAGTGTAATTCTGGCCAGTAAAGCATTGGGATGAACCCAGTACTCATCTTCGTGTATCTGGACTAGAGTTTGTAGAGTCTAAGATGATTTTCAAGGCTGACAGTTTGCAGTACTATGGTGTTATGTTGACTTACACATACTTGGGACCTGTTATTCTTCCCTTCTTTTCTACTGCTCCATTTGTAGTGGAAACCCATAGCCTATGTCTGCCCTTGCCATTGTATTTTGGAAGTATATTATTTATTCAATGCTATGAATTGAGTTGATATTGAAAATAGTTAAGATGTATGGTGCTACTGGGACTCAAAGAAGCGTGTGAGTGGAAGACATAAAAAGGAATGCTGTACTTTGAATGTTTGTGATTTCTATCATATTTGTTAAAAAATTTGATTGCCATATGCCAGATGGGATCTTGAGAGGTGATTGGGCAATCAGGCCTGGGTTTCATGAGTGGTGCTATAGTTAGAATATGGTTTATTCCTTCTGATTACCTTAAATTTGACTGAGACAGAGATGGCCTTGAGAAGTGGAAACATTTAATGGCAATTAGGAAAACAAACTGGTTTCATGTCTTTCTTGCAGGGGCGGGTTTGTTCTTGTGAAAAGTTTGCAATAATTTGACCCCACCGTTAGAACTTGCATGTTCTATATTCTATTTCCCCAGCACTTGATGATGGACACCCACTACTTGCCCTTCAGCCTTTTGAACATGTTGTAATGTACCAGGTTCAGCCACCCTATCACAAACATATCAATGTCCAGAATCCAATGGAACCAAAGGAACTTCCCATTATGAGTTATCCAGCCTTCTGCATTCAGATGAATAGTCACAGAAAGACCACAATTTTACAAGGTAATTCATAGATGCCTGTGGTGAAACTGTGTCTCTGAGGCATGGCAGGGTGTCTCTACCCATGACATCTTAACAATGCAGTTGCCAAACAAGGCCTGCATAATGACAATACCAGTTGTCATGCCAATGTGGATGGGGGAAATTCACAAGGTCACTTTTTTTTAATTGGATATTTTATTTGTTTACATTTTAAATGTTATTACCTTTCCTGGTTTCTCCTCTGGAAACCCCCCTCCCATCCTCTCTTCCGCTGCTTCTATGATGGTGCTCTCCACCTACCCACCCACTCCCACCTCACCTCCTTGGCATTCCCCTACACTGGGGCTTCAAGCCTTCACAGGTCCAAGAGCCTCTCCTCCCATTAATACCCAACAAGTCTATCCTCTGCTACATATGTGGCTGGAGCCATGGGTCACTCCGTGTGTACTCTTTGGTTGGTGGTTTAGTCCCTGGGAGCTCTAGGGGTCAGGTTGGTTGATATTGTTCTTCCTATGGGGTTAAAAACCCCTTCAGCTATTTCAGTCCTTTCATCAATTCTTCCATTGGGGAACCCATGCAACAGTCCAATGGGTGGCTGCTAGCATCAACCTCTGTATTTGTCAGGCTCTGGCAGAGCCTCTCAGGAGACAACTATATCAGGCTCCTGTCAGCATGCACATCTTGGTATCCAAAAAAGTGTCTGGGTTTGGAGGTTGTTTATGGGATGGATCCCCAGGTGGGGCAGTCTCTGGATGGCCTTTCCTTCAGTCTCTGCTTCACACTTTGTCTCCATATTTGCTCCTGTGAGTATTTTGTTCTCCCTGTTAAGAAGGACTGAAACATCCACACTTTGGTCTTTGTTTATTTTCAGCTTCATGTGAATTTGTGAATTGTATGTTTGGTATTCTGAGCTTTGGGGCTAATATTTACTTATCAGTGAGTGAATATCACATTTGTTCTTTTGTGACTGAGTTACCTCACTCAGGATGATATTTTCCAATTCCATCAATTTGCCTAAGAATTACATGAAATTATTTTTTTTAATGGCTGAGTAGTACTTCATTGTTTAAAAGTATCACATTTTCTGTATCCATTCCTTTGTTGAAGGACATCTGGGCTCTTTCCAGCTTCTGGCTATAATGAATAAGGCTTCTATGAACATAGTGGAGCATATGTCCTTGTTATATGTTAGAGAAACTTTTGGGTATATACCAGGAGTGATATAGCTGGGTCTTCAAGTAGTACTATGTGCAATATTCTGAGGAACCGCCAGACTGATTTCCTGAGTGGTTGTACCAGCTTGCATTCCCACCATCAATGGAGAGTGTTCCTCATTCTCCATTACCTGGAAATTGAGATTAAAGGTGATGGACATTTTTTTTTTCATGTTAGTTTACAAATCACTGCCTATTTTAACCTTGCTGATTTCAGTTATTCTATTGTTTCTTTTATGTTTTGTTTTGCTTAGCTATTGATGACATAGGAAAATAAGAAATCCTTTTATTCTTTTCCAACATTTAATCAACAGCAATCACCTACATTGACATTTTAGTTTTCATTTCAACTACTAAAAGTGTACAAACTACATGGTTAGAATAGCTATCTACCCATTTGCTTGGAATGCATTGATGAAGAAATTTTTTTTTTAAGCAATGAAGATAAATACTTATTTGATACCCTTTCTTTCAACTTACTCAGCTAATGGAAATACTTTTATGACTATACCTAAAGCAAACTACCCATATACACTTTTAGATATTTTTCTTAAGAAAAAGTCATAAAAAGATGATTTTAAATAAAATAAATAAAATAAAACTTATAAAACAATAAGTATACCAGTCAATCAATCAATCAATCAATCAATCAAATAACAATTATACAGTTTACCAATGGCTGAAGAGATAGATGTTTCAGCATCTTACAAACTTTTGCTTTTCTTGCAGAGGAGCTGATATCAGCTCCCAGCACATACAGCAGATAGCTCATAATTGCTTATAAATTCAGTTCCAAGAGATCAGACACCCTCTTCTGGCCTCCACTAGCATCTATAAACATATTCCATAACTCATATGGACAGTTGCTTTGTTTTAGACACATACATACATACAAATAACTAAAAGCTAAAAGAACACCAAAATAAACAAATAAACAAATAAAAAATAATTTGGATAAATAAAAGAGAATATATACTATATACATTGAAAGATATATCTATCCTGTATAACTCTGGACATTATTATTTTTAGTCATTGTCAACTTGTGATGTTAAAAATAGCTTTTTGTTGTAATTTAACTTTTATTGGTTCCTAGAAAAATTAGCTTGTTAAGATGCTTACTGGTTCCACGTGCCTCTTATGTAGCTTGTCCTCCACTTTAAAGTAATGATGCTGCTGAATTATGAGACTTAGTCAACATGAATGTGTTCCTTTTTCTATGTCTTTAAATTAAAAAGCTCAGTTTCAGTAGAGTTGTAGAAGAAACTCTCTGTTGTGAGTAAATAATCCTGCAGAGGCTGAGGGCAGACCCTTGGGAACAGGAGAAGAAAAGGTGATTGTTTGTGGAGAAATTTGCACAAAAAGAGAGCAAAGAAGAAAGAATGGAGGCTAAAAGAGCATGTGGAGACAAAGAAGGAGCTAGTGACACACTGTATAGTGCTAAAACCAGAGTTTGTAGCAGTAAGAGAGCCCAGTTCAACATGAACTTAACACAAACTGGAAATTTGCCAAGCCACAGAGAAGACATCCAGGACAATGGAAAATCTGATAGACTAAGTTGATTTTGCAAGATTCTTGAGAAGACATCCAGGACAATGGAAAATCTGATAGACTATGTTGATTTTGCAAGATTCTTGAGGAAGATGGGTTAGGATACAGACATCTGACATGAGAATTGAGAAATATGACTAGCAATTCAGTTTCTTTTTTCTATAAGGAATTTGATCAGATATTTATGAAGATTTCTGTGCTGGCATTATATGATTGCTTTTCTAAATGGAGACAATGAAGAGGTAAGTATAGAGTCCCAGGACTCAGATGAAAAGAAATCAGTGGGGCCTGAGTCTCTCCAAGTAGACTCAGATTGGGGAGAGAATATTTAGCATGGAGAGTACAAGGAGAGTCAGAAACCTGAACACGAGAAGGAAACTGGTACATGCCATCCTCTTCCTCTTGAGATAGCAAACTCCACAGAGGAATGTAAACCTTGAATATGTTTCTAGAGATAAGTCAGTAGACAGAGTAAGAAACAGAAACAGTAAGAGAACTGGGATCGTGATGAGAGCTTCCATCCTGCAGGGGATTCAGGGCTGTGCTCATGAATCACCAAAGGTCTGGCTAAAATGTCATGTATGGGGCAAAGGCCTGCATTCTGTGTTTCTAATTGCCTCCCAAAGGGAAGCGTGTGTCACTCTCTTAGGGAATAGAGTAAAGGAAAATTTCTAGTACATTCCCCTCATTTTATAGATGAATCACTTTAAACTTAGATGTGTGGACTCACATATCTACTTAAACAACAGGCTGAAAAACAGAAATATGCCCCCATCTTGCCACCACCACTTGGGTATGGTGATAGATAGGTATTGAATGTCTTGTGCTAGGATACTAATGAAAGTATGACTGAGGCTGAAATCAATTATGGATAGTCTGTGGACATACCAAAGTAAAAGAGTATAAGTTTATAAGTGATCCTAAAACACACTGACAACAATTGATCTAAGTTTCAAGTGCATTCTGAAAGATTCTCATGATACTCTGTTAACCTAATGTCCATTCACTTAATAGATCCAATAACAATGAAGGAGGACCTGAATTCTGGATTCTAAACCTTACTATAATGCTGCTGTAATAAAAACAACAAGGAAGGGGGCAGAAAACAGTTGGGCATCGGGCATGGTGACCTTGAGAGAGATTTATGAGTCCTGTGAGGGAACAGTATAAACAGATGGATAGACTATTGTCAATTCAGGAAATGTTGTGGATTAGAGATAGACATTGTGAGGTATTGGAGTGGGGATTATTCCTCGGTGGACATAAGCATTAGATCATAACTTTAAAGAAAGATGAGATACAGAGGCCAACTCAAGGAGCTCCAACATTGGGAAGCTGAGGACATGAGGAGGAATGAGAAGGATCCTTGTGAATAAAGGACCTGTTCTAAGTGAAGGAATCCCTTAGATTCTATGTCCTCTAAGGTGTCCTAGGAGCAGGAGAGGATGCCCACAGATGTGCTGACAGGAGGGTTGCCATGGAATATTTTTGTGATTATTATTTGACTTTCTAATGAGAAAGAATAAAAGCAATTAACCTAAAGTGCAAGTGGAGAAAGGGAAAGGGGAAATGCTATCAGAAATGATTATTAAGCATTGATTTAAAATAAAAAAATAAAATGAACATATGTATGTATTTTGTGCTGTATAATATCATTTACATAAATAACCCTCTATGAGACATATGTACGTGCATTGAATATATATATATATATATATATATATATATATATATATATATATATCCACACTTATACATATATGCATAACATAATTGATTATCAGAAAGATGAGGAACACATTTTTATTTTATAAGTGTATTTTTGAATTGTTATAGTAAATTATTGTTATAGTATATAATTCTTCAGTTTTATAAAAACCTATAAAGTTGTTCATCTCAAAGGTATTTATTAAGAAGATAAATGTCAGGTCATTAAACTTTGACCCAAAAGCCATAGCCTACAGGAGTGTGTAGCTCAGCAGATTCTCAGGTCCCTAGAAAATATTTGGACCTCATTAAAGGCATGTCTTTTGTTTGTTAAGGAAACCTCTGTGTTGTCTGGATCAGTTTGTGATACTATAACAAAGTCTGGCAGTCTGACTGGCTAAAAAATACAGGGGTATATTTTTGTACTTGTGTTGGAGGCTGAAAGTACAAGATTAAGGTGATGGCATGACCCAGACCCAGTGAGGGCTCTCTGAGTTGGATATGGCTAACTAACCTCACACAGTAGAAGGTGAGAACTCCTTGGGGTCCATACTATAAAACATTAATTTGCTTATATATCCAGTAATCTTAGTTACCCTCCTGATATAATTACTCAAATAGTACAGCAGTACTCACATTGGAAAGAAGATTTCATCATATGAATGTTAGGGTGTATAAATAATCCGTTGCATGCACTTTGTGAAGAAACTTATTTGGACCTTATTCAGGGAGAATGGAGATTTCTAGGCGCTGACTTTCCCATACGGAGTGGCCTTTGAACATTTATTTTCAATTGTTTGTATTTTTATTTTATAGTATATATCAAACCACTAAGATCTTGAAACAAATGGTAGTCTTTTTCTGGCTGCCTTCTGATGAAGATGTAGAACTCTCAGCTCCTCCAGTATCATGTTTGCCTACATGCTGTCATGACACAAGTGGATTACGCCTCTGAAAGGGTAAGCCAGACCCAATTAAATGTTTTCCTTTGTAAGAGTTGCCATGCCTGGGTCATGTCTCTTCACAGCAATGAAAACCTAACTAACACACACACAAACACACATACACTTATTTGGATAATGTCATTTGCTTGACCCTAATGGACCAAGTTCTCTCAGTCCCAGGAATCAACCTATAGACACTTCAAATGAGGGGGTTGTTTATAGTTTGGAGATACACTAGAACTATCTCAGAAGAGGCAGAAACTTTAGAGCTCTCTCCTTTAATAATCTGAGTGATACTTTCCACTCTGCTCAAACATTAAACCAACATATGGGGTCAAGGCTAGCAGTTGAAACCATGTATATGAAGTTCTACTGGCTACAAGTCATCTTATATAATCCACAGGGAAGATACAAGGAGATATTTGGGGGAACTGTAGACACATGAGAAAATTTCTAGTTTCCAGAATTTCCATTCATTCTGGAATCCTGTGCAATCCTATTGCCTGCCCTAGAAGTCACTAAAGAACAGCTTTCACTTATAGACATGGCTGGGTATCTTTGGCAAAATGTCACAGGTCTTGGCATATTCAAGAGGATGGCCGTGATACTTAGAGGAACTATGAATATCTATGTAAATCATTTATGGCCTAAAATCTTGTACATTCTTTCTCCAAGGGGGCAATGCAATATGAATTAAGCCCCGGTTATGCCTCTCAATATATTAACCATGTTTCACATTCTTACAGAATGGTTTTTCTCCTGTGGAGTCTTTTGGACAGCTCTGTGCTTTTTAAACCTTTATGATCCAGATAACTCTCAAGGAGAATTGGATATGTGTAAGAGTTTATTTCAGTAGTAACTTCCTTGTAAAATGGTATTTGATCTTTCCATCTTCTGAGATCTTCTTCAATTTCTTTCTTCAGAGACTTGAAGTTCTTAACATACAGATCTTTCACTTCCTTAGTTAGAGTTACACCAAGGTATCTTATATTATTTGTGACTATTGTGAGTGGTGTTGCTTCCCTAATTTCTCTCTCAGCCTATTTTTCCTTTGTGTAAAGAAAGGCCATTGATTTGTTTCAGTTAATTTTATATCCAGCTACTGCACTGAAGCTGTCTATCAGGTTTAGGGCTTCTCTTGGGGAATTTTTTGGGTCATTTCTATATACTATCATATCATCTGCAAATAGTGATATTTTGAATTCTTCCTTTCCAATTTGTATCCCCTTGATCCATTTGTTGTCGAATTGCTCTGGCTAGGACTTCAAGTACTATATTGAATAGGTAGGGAGAAAGTGGACAGCCTTGTCTAGTCCCTGATTTTAGTGGGATTGCTTTGAGTTTCTCTCTATTTATTTTTTGTTGGTTACTGGTTTGCTGTATATTGCATTTATTATGTTTAGGTATGAGCCTTGGACTCCTAATTTTTCCAAGAGTATTATCATGAACGGGTGTTGGATTTTGTCAAATCCTTTCTCAGCATCTAAAATGGCTATCCTGCTGAAAGCAATCTACAGATTCAATGAAATCCCCATCAAAATTCCAACTCAATTCTTCACTGAGTTAGAAAGGGCAATTTGAAAATTCATCTAGAATAATAAAAAAACGTAGGATAGCAAAAACTATTCTCAACAATAAAAGAACCTCTGGTGGAATCACCATGCCTGACATCAAGCTGTACTACAGAGCAATTGTAATAAAAACTGCATCGTAGTGGTATGGTGACAGACAGGTAGATAAATGAAATAGAATTAAAGACCCAGAAATGAATCCACACACCTATGTTCATTTGATCTTTGACAAGGGAGCTAAAACCATCCAGTGAAAAAAAACAACATTTTCAACAAATGGTGTTGGCACAACTGGAGGTTATCATGTAGACGCATGTGAATTGATCCATTCTTATCTCCTTGTACAAAGCTCAAGTCTAAGTGGATCAAAGACCTCCACATAAAAACGGAGACACTCAAATTTATACATGAGAAAGGTAGAGGGGGCGAGCCTCGAAGATATGGGCATACGGGAAATATCCTAAACAGAACAGCAATGGCTTGTGCTGTAAGATCAAGAATTGACAAATGGGACCTCATAAAATTGCAAAGTTTCTGTAAGGCAAAAGACACTGTCAATAAGACAAAAAGACCACCAATAGATTGGGAAAGGATTTTTACCAATCCCAAATCTGATAGGGACTAATATCCAATATATATAAAGAGCTCAAGAAGCTGGACTCCAGAACTTCAAATAACCCCATTAAAAATGGGGTACAGAGCTAAACAAAGAATTCTCAACTGAGGAATACTGAATGACTGAAAAGCACCTGAAAAAATGTTCATCATCTTTAATCATCAGGGAAATGCAAATTAAAACAACCCTGAGATTCCACCTCACTCTAGTCAGAATGGCTAAGATTAAAAATTAAGTTCACAGCAGATGCTGGTGAGGATATGGAGAAAGAGGAACACTCTTCCATTGCTGGTGGGATTGCAAGCTGTACAACCACTCTGGAAATCAGTCTGGAGGTTCCTCATAAAATTGGACATAGTACTACAGGAAGATCCAGCAATACCTCTCCTGGGCATATATCGAGAAAGTGTTCCAATTGGTAATAATGACACATGCTCCACTATGTTTGTAGCAGCCTTATTTATAATAGCCAGAAGCTGGAAAGAACCCAGATGTCCCTCAACAGAGGAATGGATACAGAAAATGTGGTACATTTACACAATGGAGTACTACTCAGCTATTAAAAACAATGAATTTATGAAATTCTTGGGCAAATGGGTGTATTTGGAGGAAATCATCCTTAGTGAGGTAACCCAGTCACAAAAGAAGTCACTTGACATGTACTCACTGATAAGTGGATATTGGCCCAGAAACTTAGAATACCCAAGATACAATTTGCAAAACAAGAAAATTAAGAAGAAAGAAGACCAACGTGTGGATACTTCTGTCCTCCTTAGAATAGGGAACAAAATACCTATCGAAGGAGTTACAGAGACAAATTTTGGAGGGAAGAGGAAAGGATGGACCACCCAGAGACTACACCACCCAGGGATTTAACCTATAATCAACCACCAAACTCAGACACTATTGCATATGTCACCAAGATCTTGCTGAAAGGACCCTGATATAGTGGTCTCATGTGAGGCTATGCCAGTGCCTGGCAAATATAGAAATAGATGCTCACAGTCATATATAGGATGGAACACAGGGCTCCCAATGGAGGTGCTAGAGAAAGTACCCAAGGAGCTGAAGGGGTCTGCAACCCTATAGGTGGAATAACAATATTAACTAACCAGTAGCCCCAGAGCTAGTGTCTCTATCTGCATATGTAGTAGAAGATGGCCTAGTAGGCCATCATTGGGAAGAGAGGCCCCTTTGTCTTGCAAACTTTATATGCCCCAGTACAGGGAATGCCATGGCCAAGATGTGGGAGTGGGTGGGTAGGGTAGCAGGGTGGGGGGGCGTGTATAGGGAACTTTTGGGATAGCATTTTAAATGTAAATAAAGAAAATACCTAATAAAAATACACTAATTTTAAAAAATGGTATTTGATGTTCCTCTTTCATCAGGGTGGATCTGAGCTGAATTTTCTGCTTCAAAGCAGTGGTTGTTACTTATTAAAACACTGAAAATAATACAGAGGGTGTCTGATTACATTCATTTCATTGAGTAAGTTTAACTTCTCATTAGTAACCTATTCAAATTATGTTGTAAATGGCTGAGTCTATTTACAACATCCGTATCAGACCTCATTTTGAATTCTGCCATTCATTAGATCCAAGGTTCTGAAATATTGGCACAAGCCAGAGTTGCCCAATGGGATTTGTAAAATATAGATCTCTGCATGCCATACCCAGATTTTGTGACTCAATATTCTATAAATCTTACTTTTCCAACATGATTCTCAGTGAAACTGATTTCTAATGGTTGTGTTACTTCAGCTTTTATCCATATGTTAGATTCTCATGCCTACTGTTAAATAATGTGATAGTATAAAGAAGGTCAGGTCCAGAGGGCTTTGCCCTTATCAATAGAATTAATGTACATATAAGAAACCCCACAGAGCCCCTTTCATGTTCATACCTAGTGTACAGTTATCTAAAAATAAGACAGCAAATACACAATAGATATTCTGTTTTCCAGCAGTCATCTCAGCCTTCAATGTGTGAGCAAGAGACCTCTGATATGTCTGAACAACACATAGCTTGCTCTGATGAACTGAGACACTAGTGTTATTAAAGCAGAGATGTATTCAGAATCCCCCCCCCCCCAGACTATCCTGGAGTCTTGAAAACGTAGTTATGATTAAAGAGTTTATATTGCCTCTTAATTTGGAGACTATCTCCAACACCTTGCACATTGTTATACACAGTACAATATTTTAATAGCCCAAGGATAGTTCTAGGTTATGTTATAGTTTTTGTTCCTGTACTTTCTTCTTTGAAAAGAAAACTTTATGTCCTTAGGGAGGTACATAACTCAATAATTTGGTTTTACTTTCCTGTGAATATAGGACAAAACTTTGCTTGGTTCTAACTGAAGCAATTTTTCCTCCGTCATTTCTGGAATATATTCTTAGTAAAAATTACCTTAAAGAAAAATATGGCACTGGGGTATAGCCCTGATTATCCCCTTTCTTTTTGGGAACATAGGGAACTACCTTTAGGAACCTTCTGTTGATTCTATCCTAATCCATCCTCTGTACAGTAGCTGTGTGATGTGATCATTCCTAAGGGTCCACTTCCCTTGGGTATTAATTTTTTCATTGGTTAAGTCAGACAACCTTGTTGATAATGTCAGATGAGTTGGGGAAATTATATGAAATAATATTTCAAAATGTATTAGTAGGGCTACAATGATTGTACAATGGTAGTCTGTCTCTAGATATATTTATATAATTAACAATTATGTCAGTCTAAATACCTGAAGATAAGTAGGAAAGTTCTGGATAGCCCTTGCATCTGTGGACTTGGTTGTATCTATTTTCAAGATGATGCTGAGTATTGGTTTGCTGGCAAGTTACATGTTCTTGGTTTGGCAGCAGTCAGTAGAGTTTCAGAGAGCAGAACTTGGAATTCTTTGCACTATTGATCAGCTTCATAAAACCCTGTTGCAAATGGATGTTGATGAGTCACTCATTCTATTTATTTATTTTTTTCATTCTAAAATAACTTTAAGGTTCCTTCTGTTTTCTGAAACTAAAGTGTTGTACATTTGGAAACTGTCTTTATTCTCAAAGGCACGTCAATATGGTGCTACTGTTTCTCGTGTTTCTTCACTAAAAATAGGATGAGAACAACTTTTCTGAAGTGACTTTTTAAATAATCAGAAATTGGTTGTTGACTTATAAAAGCTCTGAGCTCAGAAAACCATGGTGTTTTCTGTATTTTTTTTTCAGAAAATACTGAAATTACCCATAAAAATTTTATGAACAAGGCAATTTTCAAAGTTGAAAAGCATAAAATAATGTTGAAGCTTTCAAAGTGAAGGAGATAAAAATCACTCCTTACCTCTCCGACCCCCACCCTGCTTTTGTCCTAGTTTTGAGTTGAAAGCTATTTTGTCATATTGGTCTCTCCTCTGACTGACTGATGTAAGGTCGGTTTTGCCTTGGGTGACTTCAGGGAATACATCTTTAGCACACTGGGTTCAGTACATATTTTGTCTGTACCATTTTCTGGCTCCAGAGGACTGGGCACTGTCATTAGCTTTTTTTTTTTTTTTCTTTTCTTTTCTTTTTGAGTCCTCCCATCATGCCCAATTTATAGTCATCAGAGGAGATAGCAAAGGCTGGCTCTATGTCATTGTTTTGAAAATCATGCAGTGTCAGCCAGAACCCTGGTGGGAAAGGGAAACCACTCTTATTTAAAATGCAGTGAATTGCTTTGGGATGTTGTTACAGAGATGCTGGTGAGATGAAAGAAAAGAAAGGAAACGCCAGTGGACTAGAATAATAGTTATAGACAAGCATGGGAGAGACAGCGAAGGCTGGCAACAGGGGACCTTCTATGGCTTGGGGAACACAGAAAGAAGCGTCATCGACAAAGGAGCTGGAGGGAAGAAGGCAAGGCCGACAGATCACGATTTCCTTCTTTTACTACTTTCCTATAGTTCCCTGTAATTCTGCATGCAAAAAAGAGTTTCAGTTAGTCACCTGACAAAAGAATCTGGGAATGGAGTTTGCTATGTGTTCCATAATCTCATAGTGAATCAAATGGAGAGGAAAGGTAGAACTATAATCTGCATAGTCATAATAGTTCAAATACAAAGAGAGTAATTCTCACTATATTTTATATTTATATGGTGCCACCATCGCTGGGCTGTCTAGGTAAATAATCATGGTATGAAATGTGTCAACCTTTTGTTACTCATTATCATATATTATTTTAATGGCGACATTATTATATGTTCTCTAATTCATTAGTCTCTATCTCTCCACTTTGTTTAGAAGATATTTTAAGGTAGCATTCATAATTGGAAGAAGATTTTAGAAATCCCTTGTGTTTATTTATAACTGACTCTCTAAAGTAGAACTGCACTTGATATAATATAGAAAAAAGTTAAATATAATCAATTCAAAAAGAGTAAAACATGCATGACAAATTATTTTTCTCTAGTTAAAAGAAATCTGGGGATACACAGCAGGAAGGTTTATAGAAGATCTTATAGTGTATCTAGAGGATGAGCCATACATTTTTAGTCATTTCATTTACTGTATTCAGTTCTTTCCTAAAAGAAGTAAGTGATAGTCTAAGATAGTATAGGAAATGAAAAGAAATTTGCTCAGTACAACGTGACTTCAAGCCCAGTGTTGTAGTCAGGGTTTCTATTCCTGCACAAACATCATGACCAAGAAGCAACTTGGGGAGGAAAGGGTTTATTCAGCTTACACTTTCATACTGCTGTTCATCACTAAAGGAAGTCAGAACTGGAACTCAAGCAGGTCAGGAAGCAGAAGCTGATGCAGAAGCCGTGGAGGGATGTTCCTTACTGGCTTGCTTTCCCTGGCTTGCTCAGCCTGCTCTCTTATAGAACCCAAGACTGCCAGCCCAGAGATGGCCCCACCCACAAGGGGCCTATCCCCCCTTGATTACTAATTGAGAAAATACCCCACAGCTAGATCTCATGAAGGTACTTCCCCAACTGAAGCTCCTTTCTTTGTGATAACCCCAGCTGTGTCAAGTTGACACAAAACTAGCCAGTATACCCAGTTTTCCTGACCTGTGTGAATGTGGAGTGTTTGACGTGTAAGAATTAGAAAAGGGTACCCAACAAGGGAATCAGTGAATTGAGTAGATGGCACTGGAATCATAACTGTGTGGGGGAGAGATGGCTCACCAATTAAGAACACCTGGGTTTGATTCCCATTGACCATGTGTTAGCTCACACATGGTCGATCTGTAAATCCAGTTCTGTGGATCCAATGCCTTCTTCTAGTCTCTTGACATTGCATACACATTGCATACAGTGACATTATTTTTGTTGTATGTCTGCATAATAATAACCATTGTGGTATCTTCTCTCTATGTACTTAGAGGAAAATGGTTTAATTCTTCAACAGAGGAATTATCAAATAGTTTATAGTGGTGAGGGGAAAAGTAGACAGAGATTCATTCAGTTTACCCTCATGTAGGAAGTGTGACTGTAGGCTGTCTTTGCCATGTAAGAGCTAGGAAAAGAGATTTGACATTAGCCGCAGGGTTCAATTTTCTCTTCTTTAAACGTACAGATCCCAGTAGTAAAGACCCAAGTAGTTCAGAAACTTTGCTTTGGTGTCCTGTGACTCAGTTCAGTGGCCCTCATCATCCATCCTTATACACCACATCCTTAGAAGGTGGTGAAAGATCTGCTTTTCCCCCTCCTGGAGGGTCTTTGCTCCCCATTTCCTCCCAGCATGAAACACCTTTGCTTCTTTTTCTCCTCCTGATGAAACCCTACCTTTCTTTCAAGACTCAGTTCAAATTTCTCAAGGTTCACAACCTCTTCCCAGATTCTGTTACTCCTTAAAAAAAATCATTTTTCCTTTTTCTCTGTCTTTTTCCTTTGTTTACATGGCCTACATCAATAATCCTTTACTCCAATGGGGAGAGGGTAAGTTCCTTTGAAGATACTGCTGTGCAGTACTGTGGGCACTAGCAAGGTCTTAACACGAACCTCAGAGAACTGTGCACACTACATTCAGAGAATTTTATAATAGGATTGCTGAGATTGAGCATGAGAGGTTTAGAAGGCTACTTCGGTTTGGCGTATTATGTTCTTTTCTATGTCTTCTCCTTTCCTATCCTCTTTTCTTCTTTCCTTCTTTTTTTTCCATTTTTATCTTTAAACTTGGTTTCCTTTATTCAAGTGGTTTCTTATTTTTTCTAAATACAGATCTTCCTTTCTTGAAATAAGTGCGTATCTTGATACATGTAGACAACTGCAAATACAAATTGATAAAAATGTATTTACTGAGAGTTACTCATTTGAAGCAAAACTGAATTACTCTCTTCATTCTATAACATGCACATCATCACCATAGAACTAAGCAGTGGAAAGAACAGGATGCTCAAAGACCCAAGGTTAATTTAAGGTTTTGCAACTGGCATGTATGTGTATTTGCAAATTAATATTCTTTTAAACTACCACAAAAATAATCAATATCATGTGACATCTATATGCGCACATTCTGCAAACTTAACAATTAGATAAGTTGTAGAAGTTATTTCTATTTTCTTAATGGATAAGAATTCTTATAACCCAACCATATTTAAATATGAATCTTAAAATGTTCTAGGATATCTAACATTTTAGAGAAGCAAAGAAGTGAAGTGTTTGAAGAACTGGGTCAGGGAAATTTATGCAAAATGTCTTATTTGTTTCTCACTGTTTATTATTTCATTAAAAATTTCAAAATCAAAAATATAAGTTAATCTGCCTTGAGACACTGAATTAGCACAGTCCACAGAGGATCAGTGCAGAGGAAGCTGAAACACTCTTATGATAGACACAGCTTGATTAGCTGCTTAACATCTTTTGGGATAGATTCTGTGTGTTAAACATCATTACTATGGTCCTGAGGATAAAGCTCTCACTCATGGTAAGTCTAAGTAACTTTGATTCTCTGAGTACCTGTTCTGATGAACTTTACATCACCTTTTACTTTACATCACCTCACAATATTTAAGGATCAGCTGGCACTAATTCATTCTAGGTTGCTACCCTACCTCGGTGATAACACAGGCATCGCATGTGTCAGGAGCTTAATTTTGAGAGCAGGTGGTCTGCAAAACTGCCCTTTTAATACCCATTGCACTTTTCTGTGAGAGAGCCTAATCATGGATGAGTGGTAGTACAGGGATCATGACTTTTAATTATTATCTTCAAAATCTAATTTGGGCTTTAAAATCCCATAAAAGATCCCAGAGGCCACAAAGGTGAAAATTAAATCCATTATTTACAACAAAGAAATGAAACATACTTAATTTTTAAAGTTCCAAAACTTTTGATGTTTCTAATTATAAGACATAATTTTACTCATATCATTTTTCAAGACATAATTTCTACTTTTATAATATGAAGATTGAGCATGCATGTTAAATATCCTTCAACCTCTAAAATGAATTTGATTATCAAAAATAATATTTTAATATTTATATATGATGTTAAATATAGTTTAAGTACATTGAATTTATGTTTTATTATAAATGCAACATCTATATGGATAAATTGAAATTGCATTATATATTATCTTAATGTGTATATTTGAATTATATATCCAGTATATAATTATATGTTGACTATGTATATTAATTCTTACATAAATATTTTTATTTTATTATATAAGCTACATAATATAAATATTACTATATATCATCTATATAATTATACATAATATTTGTATATAGTTGTATAGTACAGATATTATGTATAACAATATAGTATCAATATAATATTTAATAAATTAGATAATATATCTATTATATATATTTTATACTTATTTGTTGAATATATGATTTAAATATATGATTTAAAATAATTTTTTATTTTTCATCAATGTATGTGTGTATGTAATTGTCTCTCTGGTTTTTGTTATTCATTTTGGTACTGAGGATTGAGATAAGTGCCCTGTATGGCTAAGTAGGCATTCTACATATAATTTACAGTCCTCTTCCGCCAGGAATTGTATTTACCAGAGAACTGTAATTTATTAAATGTAAAAGCAATACCTTCTCATATGTAATATCTCAGTTATATATGTCTAGTTATATCAATCTTTCATACATACCAATCTTTCTTATTCATAAAGGCACTTTTTTATAATTAAAAAAATGTATTAGATATTTTCTTAATTTACATTTCAAATGCTATCCTGAAAGTTCCCTCTCACCTCCCCCCACCCCACTCCCCTGCCCTCCCACTTCCACTTCTTGGCTCTGGCGTTCCCCTGTATTGGGCATATAAAGATTGCAATACCAAGGGGCCTCTCTTCCCAATGATGGCCGAGTAGGCCATCTTCTGCCACATATGCTGCTAGAGACACAAGCTCTAGGGGTTCTGGTTAATAATTCAAAATTGATGTTTGCTAAAACAGCATTTTGTAATCTTATGCAATGAGAAACTTTAGTGTCTATGAACTTGAGTATCCGAAATTATGAAGTGAGCCTGTAAAACTATGAACAAGAATATTAGTGCTTACAATAAGGGAAAATGCTGAATGATATTTAGCTTAAATTATGACTTAAATTGTTACTACGGATTGTTAGCTTGATAGAATATACAGTCACCTAAGGGACCTCTGGGCACATCAATTGGTGAGATTCTAGACTGAACTAATTGGACTTGGAAGGCACAAGGGAAATTTAACCCCAGCATTGATCTGTAGTTTGTGCCTAGCTACCTCCTTCTATCACGCCTTCCTCATCATGTTTGACTGTGTCTCCTCAAGCTGTAACTCTCTCTTCCTTAAGTAAGCTTCCCAGTGTGTGTGTGTGTGTGTGTGTGTGTGTGTGTGTGTGTGTGTGTACGGATGCGCATATATCTATTCACAGCATGAATTTCAGGAGAGGGCATCTGGTATCTTTCTTTCTCACTCTCCATTTTATTCCCTTGAGACAAGATCTCCAACTGAACCTGGAACTAGGTTGCCTACAGCAAGCTGCAATAATCGTTCTCTCTCTACGTACTACAGAGCATGTCTTCATGTAAGTCCAGAGGATTTAAACTCAGGTCCTTACCCTTACATAGCAAGCCTTATACTAACTAAGCCATCTTCTCAGCCTCTTTACTTGCTCTGTCAGGAATTTTTGACATAAAATGAGAAAATTAACTAGTAGACATATATAAAATTAAACACTTTTAAATTTCAGTAAGAATATATGTACTCTTATCAAGTAATTAGCACAAAAGAGTATTAGTAAATAGTGCTTGAATTATTTCATTTGGCACCAATGAACTATATGATATGTGACAACTTTCTCAAAAGGCAACAGGGAGGTGAGAAAGACATTTAGCATGACCTTAGGGAATACTGAACGTATCTGCCTAGAGATCACACAGGTAAACTATGTAACAATCACAACAAAATAACTGGATATAGTAACTGAGCTTTGAGGATGCACACCAGGATGACCTTGTCTTTGCTCAAGGTCAGTGCTCCAGCTAAATCACATGAGAAGGATTGCTAAGGTAGAAATGTTTAGAAGAGCATGAGTGCTCAGAGGCTCATAGCATTCATTTAGTATGGCTGAAATGTATTTGTCTGATGTGTTTCAATCTGGATAAATCACAGGCTGCAGGACAAGTGTAATGAGGGAGGAAGCTCAGAGACTCCCAGTTCTGCACTGACAGGCCAGGCTTGGGGAGAGCTATTGAATTTTGGAGAGTGTAAAAAGCCAGTTAGTTATTTTGAAGCTGGAGAGATAGAAATGTATTTCAGAAAGTTAACATTAATAATGTTGCTGGGGATATATTAATGGTGTGAACTCCAGGGGGCAAAGAACAGGGCCGAGTATTTAAAGCAATCAGCGAGGTCACAGAGTGTCAGAACTGCGCAGGTGAAATCATCCAACAGAACTGGGACTTTTTGTACACTGACTCCCCAGCACTTAGTGAAGCCATGAAGAGTAAATGGGAAGAAAGACTTGAGTCTAACTCTGTGTTCTGCATTAGACCGTGGGATAATTGCATTGACACAAAAGGGAGGAGATATGGTGTTTGGTTTAAATGATTGAAAAGCACATGGGGGCATAAACAGCCCTGGAATGAAAGGTTCCAGTGTCCTTCTGCAAGGAAACACCATGAGAGCCATGTAGAGGACAAAGCACATCCGAGCTTTATAGGCATCACTTTAACTGGAATCATCGGGCTGAATGGTGTCATCTGAACATCAAACACAGTGTACAGAACAGGGCAGGCCTCTTAAAACACAGGTTTTTTTTTTTTTTTTTTTTTAAAGAAATCAGCATGTAAGGTTGAGAACTGTCTACAAATGTAGATAGAAAAATAGACCAAATTGTATTCTGAACACCTTTCAGGAGAAGGTGTCAATAAAAGTTTGCCTGGATTTCTGCATCTCCCAGAAAGAAATGGCAAGGCTGACATGTGTATATTTTATCAGAAATAACAAGAGTAACAGCCTAGAGAGAACAACTGCCATGGAGAGAGGAGTATAAAAATCTCATGGCATTCAGTTGATGGCCGAGTAGGAAGGAAAATGTGTAGGTCCCTTATAAAGAACTTAACCACAGAGGAGATAACTGGAAGATTCTGAAAGTTTAAGTTTTGAAAAATAATAGGAGATGATAGAGAGAGAAAGACATTTTCTGCCTTTTTATAGGTGGAAAAAAAAAAGACTAACTTGGTGGAGACTGTTACAGGCATTGATGGAGAGGATGGTGTAAAATTGCTCTGGAGAGTAAGATTTAGATTGAGGACACAGTTTGAAGGATTATGCTCAGGCTTGATGGCAGATAAGCCTTCATAGGAGACTGGAAAGTGGTGATAAGAGCCGAAGAGATGCAGCTGCTTACTGACAGACAATGTTTGGGGAAAAAAATCAGGATATCACATAATGACCAGAGACAGTCCCATTGTAGGTGAAGCAGCTGACACAATGCTGATACTTCTGAAAATTTCTAACATTTTATTAGCACACTGATATCTGATGGTTCATTAAATTTAAATGGCCTGCATAACAAAAAAAATTTTTTTTCAATAAAATGTGTGGAATAAGATTTTGAAAATTATTTTCTATTACTGTGACAGCTATTGGGGCATTTCTTTATTCAGAAACTGTGTTCCATAAATAATCTTTTAAAACTGCTTTACAGGACTTAGTGCCCCAGTGTCTCCAAGTGGAATAATCCAGAAAGTTTCTAATTGGGTCGAAAAGATTGAGTTTTTTTTCTATTTCAATGCATAATAGAAACAGAAGAAAAAGGACTATTTATAGAGTTTGTTCACTTATCTAATAACAACCTAGTTGTGTTCAAATGAAGGGTAATTAGTTGTGAGACTATTTATAATACAAGTAAATCTACATGATAATCCAACAGGGTCCAATGATAATCCACAGGTTAGGCATCACACCACACCATGCTAGCCTATGGTTTATAACTTCTGAAGAAAGAATAGTTTTGCATTTTTATTTTAAAATTATATCTATATCTATATCTATATCATCTATATCTATATCTATATCTATATCTATATCTATATCTATATCTATATCTATATCTATATCTATATCTACACACATATGCATATGACTATACATTTATCAACATTTTTATATGTGTTATTATATGAAATGTCTCAATCATGCTAATTAACAAATCCATTATTCCTATAGTTTTTCTAAGCTGTAGAGGATTTTGTATATTTTCACTCATATGTTGAATTTAGGCAAATAGATGAATAAACAGTATAACGTGTATAAATAGTATAACATGTAGAAAGTAGAACAAGAAAGGATAAATACTATGGGATAAAGAATTTGGGTAATAGAGCTGAGTTATGAAAGAGGAAAAAGTCAGTGGCTTTCCTATATCTAACTCTGTCATGGATTTTTGTTGTTGTTTTTGTTTATGATGATGGATAAAGTTATATTTAATAATAAAAGTGTCTCAGTGTTAGCAGAAAAATGGATAGGACTAGAAAAAAATATCCTAAGGAAGGTACAGCAGATTCAGAAAGACAAATATGCTGTGCATTAATTTATATGTAGATATTAGTTGTTAAATAAATGATAAGCAAGATACAATGTACAGAATCACAGAGGTGAGGTTAGAGTTAGGGGTTAGTATTCTAGAGTTCTAGATCAGGGGCACAGTTCTCCTTAGAAAAGAGAAATAGAATAAATTGTTATGGATGGACCGAGGTAACTGTCTTTACAGTTTGTCTCATTTCTGGAAGCAGTGTTAAGCTTCCTATATATTTTCAGTTAATATTAGCCATTCTTGGATTTCTGCTGGGGTTGAAGACTTAGTCTCATAGCCAAACCAGGCTATTTACATTGAGAGAACAGATCTGAGAGGATGGTTTTCAGATGGGATACAATCTAAAGCCAGTAAATAAGTCAGGCGTAGAATTTTAAATCTTTCATTTAGGACAGATGACATTGTTCTATCTTAATGACAAAAATGGTGGTCTGGGTGTTAGATCTATCCTACACCTTATAAATTACAAAACAGTAATAGTTGTGCTCAATTTATATTTTGAGAGAAAAGTTTTTCTTTTTATTTAAACAGAAAGGGTAATATGTGGCAGGATTTCCCCTCTCCAATTACATTAAAATATTAGTGCAGCCGGGGGCCTGTGAATGGACAGGGAAAAAGGAGGCAGATCTAAGAGTTCCAGGGACAGAGAGTGACTCAGGTGAGAGAGAGGACACAATATGGATGATAGACAGGATGATTCAGAACCAGCATGGCTTTGAATAGCCACAGGTAGACATGTTATTAAATAGGAATAAAATAATTAGGGTAACTTGTCTAATCTCGATTGGTTAATTATAAGTTTCAAGAGTTTTGTTTTACTGGGTTACTGGAATGTGGGACCACCGAGTACAGGGATTTGTGGCTCCAGAGACAGGTGAACCGGAGTGTGAGGGCTAGCTAGAGACAGAGCTGGTGGTGGAACTGTGCTGGGGGCAGAGAGTTGCTAGCAGTAGCATGGGAACTTGCCGGTCGTTCTTAATATCTCCCACAACATCTATCAATTTGAGAGTGGTTAATTGTGGTACATGACTTTTTTCTAAGTTTCTTATAAAAGATTATAAAATGAAGAATTTTTATTCATAGGGAGATCTAGAAAATCTGACAAAAAAGTGTTTGTACTATACAAGACCTTTATACATACACACAAATGAACAGGTGTTTTAAAAGTTTAACAAACACAAATTAAATTTAAACAATAGGCTACACAACGTGAGCCAAGTTCCATACATAGAAAAGTTAATGATGATCTTTAACAGCCATACTACTCTAAATGTTGAGCTCCGTATTGTCTGGGTTCACTACTGCAGAGCTAGTGAGTCATTAACTCCACTGTTATTTGTTACCTTGGATGGGTTATCAAATAAAAAAAAAGTTGAAATAAAATAAGCACTAATACTTCATGTAAATGCATAAAAAAATTAACTTGAAACTA
Organism: Mus minutoides; assembly: GCA_902729485.2. Classification (NCBI taxonomy): domain Eukaryota; kingdom Metazoa; phylum Chordata; class Mammalia; order Rodentia; family Muridae; genus Mus; species Mus minutoides. The sequence continues at coordinate 37,232 of LR751253.1, forward strand.
CTATGTAGTGGGTTGGCCTCGTGCTGTTTGTATTCTAATGCTAAGTGCAGGGCTCCAAGATTTGGAGTCAACACATAGCCTTTGGCACCTGGCCCCATGTTAATTCTAATTGGTGGGAAAAGATGCCAGAAGCCAATAGTAGGGGGCAAGAGAGATTGGCAATGTTGAGGTTTCCTGGGCTAGAAACCTTGAGGAAGGAAGAAGAAGAAAATAAGCACTAATACTAAGCACCATGGGATAGTAAGAACGTACAGTAGGGAAGCAATGACAGTTGACGTGGCCTCTAGTCAAAGAGAACATGGCTCAGAGGCCTGACTTGTTGGAATGAAGAGCAGCCAAGATGACAAATAGCAAGTAATAATGGGGTTATTGATAGGAAGTAGATTCTTTTTAAAAGATTAATAAATGAATAATAATGAAGATATTTTCTTCATTTACATTTCAAATGTTATCCCCAAAGTCCCCTATACCCTCCTCCCACCCTGCTCCCCTGCTCACCCACTCCCACTTCTTGGCCCTGGTGTTCCCCTGTACTGGGGCATATAAAGTTTGCAAGACCAAGGTACCTCTCTTCCCAATGATGGCCAACTAGGCCATCTTCTGCTACATATGCAGCTAAAGATATGAGGTCTGGGAGTACTGGTTAGTTCATATTGTTGTTCCAACTATAGGGTTGCAGACCCCTTGAGCTCCTTGGGTACTTTCTTTAGCTCCTCCATTGGTGGCTCTGTGTTCCATCCTATAGATGACTGTGAGCATCCACTTTTGTATTTGCTAGGCACTGGCATAGCCTCACTTGAGACAGCTATATCAGGGTCCTTTTAACATAATCTTGTTGGCATATGCAATAGTGTCTGCATTTCGTGGCTGATTATGGGATGGATCCTCGGGTGGGGTAGATTCTAACAGCATGGAGGATAGGCAGTTGCCCATCTATTGTGCTCCTTAAAGCCTATTAAAGCATCAAGGTTGTGTGTATGCCCTTCATCTGGAAATATAAATGGTTTAAGGCAGGAACAAATCCTGTGTCAGGATATTTTTCAAATATTTTGTATAAGGCTACTAAATGTTTGATACACTATGTTTGTAACAATTAATAACAAACACAATGGATAAAGATTTACTGGTTTAAAATATAAACGATCTTCTTGCTTCTCTTTCTGCTTCTTCCAGTTCTTGCTCTTTTTGTTTTTCTTGTTATTGTTTTTCTTCTCGAAACTCTTTACCTATGCTTGTGTCTTCTAGTGAACTCCCTATTTTCTTTTCTAGTCGTTTCTAAGATTCAAGTTTTATATTGAGGTCTTTGACCCAATTAGGCTTGACTTTTTTTTTTTTTTTTTTTTTTTTTTTTTTTTTTTTTTTTTTTTTTTTTTTTTTTTTTTTTTTTTTTTTTTTTTTTTTTTTTTTTTTTTTTTTTTTTTTTTTTTTTNATGCCCTCAGGGCTGGCTCACCTTTGCAACTAGGGCCAGTTCAATCCTGCTGAACATGTTAGGTGAAGATCCTGCTTTCTTGAGTGTTGTAGCAAGTGAGGGGCAGGGACAGCTCTCTCATTCTGAAGACCTTAGGGTTATCTGTCTTGCCTTCCCACAGAAAACAAGTTTGGGGGCCAGCTCTCCCACCCTCATACCCTCAGGGCCACCTCACCAGTAACACTGCTATCAGGAACAGTTCTACTGTGCTGTTCAAGTAAAGGGCAGGACCAGCTCTCTTCCTTCCATGATGCCATTGGAGACAGCTTTCCAACCAACTGCCAATGTGGAGAGCAAAAGACATCATCAGAGAAGCTTTCTCCTAGAGCAGATGAGAACAAATATCAAGACCCACAACCAGACATTATGCAGAACATAAGAAACCTTGGAATACTTAGCCATAAAGATGTCTCCATCAAATTCCTTTTATTATGGCTGAGAAAACCACATGTTAACATATTTATATTATGAAATTATGTTATTGTATACCATGATAGAAAGCTGTGTGAAATGTGATATGAAAATTAATTCTAGTAGCTAAGAATGTAATAAACGACCTTAAATTCACACCAGCCATATTGCCAAGTTAGGTGGGTAATATCTGTAAAGTTGGCACAAGTGAAATAAGTTATAACTTGTAAGTTTATTGTTATGAAATATGATATTGTAGAAAACCTCAAATGTGTATACCTATGTTTCTGCCATTCTGTTTTCATGACATTGAAACAACCTCTGTTTGTATTTCTATCAGCCTACTTCTGAAAGTTCTTGAAACTCTAACCTTTTTATCTATTCTATAATATATACGTGCATGCCTGTGCATGCTTGAGCATGTGCACGCACACAGATAAATTTGTGGATTGATCTATTTACTGTGTGATGTTTGACAGGTGAAATGAGCATTAACATTAATAATTAAGATTGGAGTAGAAAAAAACTGTTCACCTTGGTTGGTCAGATTACCATGAGAAACAGAATTATCAGACAAATCTCTACCTTTAAAAATGCTAAAGTTTGTGAATTTATTCTAATTCAATAATAAATTACAACATTGTAAAAAAAACACAAGTATTATTGACAAACCCATTGTTTCTGGAAGAGTGTGCTCATGATAATACCCATCTTTATGTAAAGTTTCAGACCATAGTGTGGCAATTTAAAATTTTAATATTGTTATCTCTATAGAGCTACTTTGAGAGTTTCTAAGATCATCATTAGTCCTGTAGAAACATAGATTTTTTTCCCCTCCAAGTACAAAATGATCATTACTATTTTGGAGTAGAAATTACCTTGGCCTAGTAACCATGGCAACTAATTGAACAGAACAATACAGTAATAGCTACTTCTGTATAATGGTAATGGAGCTATTGGCACTCCCTAGAAGATGAAGAATTACAGGAACCTTATGTTGGATTCCAGCTATGACTTCCTCTTGCTTCAGCCTCTGTCTCCACAACTGCAAGTAATCTTAGGGGATTGCTTAGATCTTGCTGTGTTCTGCTTGAAGTTCCTCCATATGGCATTAAATGGTGACTTTTTTTTAAGCCTATGTCTTGTCCTGAAAGACCCTATTTTGAGCACAAACCTAGAGATAGAAAGATTTTACACCCTAGTGTCAGTAAAAACATATTTCTGAAATCCCTCCTTGAAGCATAAACTAATAAAAGAAGACAAGGTGCCAGTTGATAAACTTATCAAATTGAATTGGGACTGTATAATATTATGGGAAAATAAAATAGGAAGTATTAAAGTAATACCAAGAAAATAAGTCCCAAGAATGTCTCTAAGACACTGGATGGAGAAAAGGGTACAATACCTTCACCGTGATAAAGGATATCTATCAAGGAGATGATTTTAGTCACCACCAACATTCCATTGGATCATATGTACATATTCATATACATATACATATACATATACATATACATATACATATACATATACATATACATATACATATACATGTCTAAGGAACACCAGGTAGAGAACTCTCAACTGTGCTGCGGGCTTCATCTCAGCTCACTCCTTACTGTTTATCCAACCTAATTGTTATACATTCATACACTAGCATCCTCTGTCTGGACCGGTTGTTCATGTATCTGCCCATCTTGACCCAGTCAGGCCATTTACCTCAATGGTTTTCATGATCCTTCACATCACTCCCTTAGCTTAGCTTAACAATAAATTTCATGTAAAAACTCTGTCCTTGTGACTTAACAATACAGCATTGTTGTTCAGCTAACATTCAAGAGGGTTCATTATCTGATAGCCTCCCACAAGACTCTCCTTTTATTGGATAAGCTGGATATCAGTATCCAGCTTCTTTCTCTCAGGCATTTTAGAATTCTTTGAACTCTGCCTGTGTCTCTTTAACTGTGTGTGTGTGTGTGTGTGTGTGCGCGCGCGCGCGCGCCCGCGCCCACATTCATGTATATACACTTGATTCTTGATTATGTGTCATTGTGGCTAGAATGTGGGTGATCTGAGAGGTACTATCAGCAACTAAGATTAGATTAGATAAACCCATGTTTCTCTTTTTCTTAAGATACTCAAGATTACTTAGAAAATTGCTGTCAACTCAACAGTTATAGTTTGTAAATTTATTTTTATTAGGTGATTTCATGCATTGTGGAAAAACACAACTGTGATCATCTATTTGCAATTGAATTGATGCTATAATGACCTTACTAATAGATTTACTTAGGAAACATTAAGCCATACAAGTAGAATTTAGCTAAGGGGGGTGCTGCCTCCAAAAGTCCCCAAAGATAACTACTATGCTAATGAACTCCATTTCACATCAGGGAAACTTAGGATGTTAGGCTTCTAATGTTTGTTCACCATGACAGACCTCCAATTAGGCTCTATTCTCATAACAAAATAAGAAGACCCTGACTTAAAACTGGCCATTAAGCCCATATTCATATGAAAGAACATATCTAAGGAACAGCTGAAGTGGGCAACAGGGTCATAACCACCATTAAGTACTGCTCTACCATTAAGTCCCTTGTGTGCTTATTAGGAAAAAACTCCTATAATTCTATCAGGTAGGCAAGCTGAATCTGGCTAATTACTATTTGAAAAAGAACACTGGTGTGCTTAAGAAATTATTTGGTGATATATTTGCTTTATAAATTTCTCATCTTCCCAAATGATCAGACTTACAGTCTCTTGTCGTCTTAAAATTGCTCAAAGAACACTCTGGAGCTAGGACCTGAAAGAGATTTAAGGATGACAGTGTGTAGGTACTACACAAGCCTAAACTGTTTATAAGTTCACAAAATCTTTTATTCATACCCAGCTCTTCCCTGAGCATTAGCCAGAACTGGAAGTGAGCTATATCAATGAATAGAGTGATTTTTTTCACTGGAAAAGCATTTTAATATTAATTAAATGAGTGGGAAGTTACTACTTTAGATAAAAGGGAGGGATAAACTCTTCTACAAAAACAAAAAAGCATGGGTGTAGAGATTATTTTCTCAGTAAGGGATGCCTTCAAATGCTAATCATATCTGAGGAAGAGGCAGAGTAGTGGCCACAAATTCTGTTTACTGAAGGGACCCTGACATAGCTGACTCCCACAGAAGTGGATGCTCACAGTCATCCATAAGAGGGAGCATGGGGCCCACATTGGAGAAGCTAGAGATAGAACCCCAGGAGCTGAAGGGGTCTGCAACCCTAGAAGAGGAACAACAATATAAACTAACCAAAACCCCCAGAACTCGTGTCTCTAGCTCCACGTATAGCAGAAGACGGCCTAGTCAGCCATCATTGGGAGGATAGGCCCCTTGGTAATGCAATCTTTATATGCCCCAATACAGGGGAACGCCAGGGCCAAGAAGTGGGAGTGGGTGGGCAGGGGAGCAGGAGGGAAAAGGGGGAAGGGACTTTCAGGATAGCAATTGAAATGTAAATTAAGAAAGGATCTAATACAAATTTTTGAAAAAAACCAAAAAAACAAAAAAAAACCCAAAAAACAAAACAAAACAAAACAAAATAAAAACAAACAAACAAACAAACAAAAGAACCTACAGGATAGTCTGTGTGACAGACAGAGCAGACCAAGTTAGGCCAAGCAAACAGCCTCACTGCACCTATTAGTGGTGGGGAGGTTCAGGGCAGCCTCATGGCAGTGTCTCAGGATAAGGAAGAAAAATGTGTCATGGAAAGTGACTATAGATTATATAAAGCTGAAAAAAAAAAAGTAGTGCCTCTCATCTCCACTACTGTAACCAAAACTACTCTCTTGTGGAAATGATCGAAGTGGCAGGTACTTCATGCTATATTAGATATTGCTAAGGCTTTTTCTTTTCATCTTCTTAGCTACTAATTCTGGAGTACGGTTTGCACTTGTTTATAGTAGACAGCAGTGAATCTTCAAAGTTCCTTCCAAACTTTGACAAAAAATACCACGTGTGATATATAGAACTGTGACAGCTGTTGGTTGTCAGTCTGATACTCCTGGAATAAGACTCCTTACTAGACAATTGCCTCTATAAGTCTGGCGTATGGACATATTTGGGGGCATTTTCTTGATTGCTAATGATGGAGAATTGCCTTGCTCATTCTGGGCAAGTGTTATTCCTGGGCAGTATTCCTGGGTTGTTTAAGGTAACTTGCTGAGAAAAATGAGGAATAAAGCAGAATGTGGCACTCCTTCATGATTTTTGTTCCAGTTACTGCCTCCAGGTTCATGTTCTGGGTTCCTACTTTGGCTTCCCTTAAGAATGAGCAGTAATCTGTTAGCCAATTAGACCCCCTTCTCTTCAATTTTGTTTTAGACATGATTTTACTGTAGCGAGAGAAAGCAAACTAAGGTAGGCACTAACCTCTAATTGTCCTACACTAGTAAAACAGGAGCCAAGGGATCTCAAATGAAGTGTCTTGGTGGAAATGACTGTCTCCCTATGAGCTCTTGGTCATCTAGACCACCCAGTGCTTTTGGCCCTATTGTCAAAACCTCAATGGTTAGAAGAGTAAACTACAGGAAGATACAGAAAGAGCTATGATGTTAACATGAATTTTGAAATATGACAGGTACTTGTGATATTGAAGGAGCCTGTAGGCCAGCATATGTTTTGGTATACTAATGGACACCATAGATAGCCATTTGTCTTTTTTTTTTTAAATTTTTTTTCTCTTTATTAGATATTTTCTTCAGTTACATTTCACATGTTATCCAGAAATTTTTCCTTACCCTCCCGCGTCCCCGCCCTGCTCCCCTACCCACCCCCTCCCACATAATGGCCCTGGCATTCCCCTGTTCTGGGGCATATATTTGTCTTTTGTTTTGAAGTTTGGGGAGACGGAATATCCTTTGGACCTGACAGGTTGGGGTCAAGGCCATTTGTTTGTTTGTTTGTTTGTCTTCAAGCTACCAAATATTAAGTACTCATGTAACAGTAATAAAATTACATATGGATTTATTCAAATCTTTTCAGTAGTACATGTCAGACAAAATGTCAAGTGTGATAGAGTGTAGATTATTGTTTGGAGTCTCTACTTATGGGGTCAAAAAAAAGGAGGTGTGTGAGTGCTGAGTTGCTTCCTTTGCATGGGTGGCTCTATAGCTTGATTGACAGAGCAAGTTTTATAATTCTCTTTATGCTACACATGCATCTGATTCTAGTAGTTCTATAAGCCTAAGATGATAAAGAGGTGTTTTTCCCTAAGAGTTTACTTTAAGGACAGAATTTGCCTCTTAAAATATTTACCCCAAATCAATCCAGACCAGACCATGGCTTTTGTTCCCTGACTTAAGTGGAATACAATGAAATATAATCCATTTAACGCTGGTGGCCATTAAGGGTAGAAGAAGCATTTCTTTGATCAGACAGAAGTGTTCATGTTGCTAACCGGATGCTAGGTACATAGTTCAGAGAGGGGTGTATTGGCATATTATATGCAGGTAAGGGTCCTAAGCTGTCAAGTGTTAAAAGAGGAGTTAGCCTAGCCAAAGCCAACTGGAGCCATAGGAGGCTAAAATATTCCACATACTTTTTTGTCCCAGCATGTTATCCACAGTGCTCAGAAAGCAATCTTTCACATACCACCCCTTCCAAGTCTCGAGGAATATTACAATAGACAAAGGGGTAGAAAGAAAGTGAGAGTTAGAGGGAAGAAGTAGAATGATGCAGTGTGGCTTTCTCCCTCCAGGTGTTATATTACCTCATTATCATATTGCAGTAGAGATTACCCTTGGATCTGTAGCTATGCTAACCAACTGAGCAGAACAATACAGTGATATGTTTATGGTAGTGGTGATGGAGGTGCTAACATTCTTTAATAGAAAACAGGGGTTGGGAGGAGGGGGAGGATCCTAGTACCTTCACCAAAGATTCCAGACATTATTTCTTTCTGTCTCCAGTCCCAGTGTCAAGAGATCTTGAGAAATACTAGAGTGTTTAGGAAAGCAGGTTAAATGAATGTGTGATTCCATGATGCATCTCCTACGAAGGTCCCCTTTGTGATGGACTGTAACTTTGTGCTAATGCAGCTGTGTTGGTGCTACCCACACTCACATAAGTAACCTTTTACCTGTTCTCTAAGAGTAACTTCAGTAAACCTACTGGCTTACCAATCTAGATTTTAGTTGAATTGTTATATTGATCTTTCATGTGTGCCCTACCTGGGTTAAATACACATTTGCTTATGTCTTCCCATGAACAGTTAATACAGTAAACCCATTGTTCACTTACTACTGGTAGGCAATGTGTAGAGAACTAAGGGAGGGGTGTCTGAGCCTTTTGTAAGAGGTTAGGACAATGGGAATCAAAAATCATGACTTTTCTGTCTGATCTATGGTCAGTACAATAATTGACAAAATAACTGTCTTTAATCTTTCCTTCCATGACGCCCTTCAAATGAATCTTTCCTAATATACTTCAAATTATACATCTTTCTATTTCTCTAGTGTGTGTTATAGATATGTGTAAACTTAAAAGATGCCAGGAACACTTTAACAGCATTCTTGTTCTTATGTGATAGATTTATCTCAAGTCTGTTGTGTGTTTTTAATTATAATCATAGAATCCACGTTTTTCTCCAATTTCACTTACAGCTGACAAAGTTTCATGTAACAAAGACACCCCTTCTCTTTAACAGAAAGACATCAGATCCAGACGGGAAAACAGGAGGATGGGCAGATGGTGACTCAAGTAGGTTGAATCAGTAGTGAGGACAAATAGGAGAGCTCAGACTGTTGATCCTTCAACATACAAGCAGACAGTCAAGTGAAGGCTTGGTAGGACAGTCACCATTTCACTGTTAGGTGCTCACCTATTTACAGAGTCCAGGTGGGGGAGAAGCACCCTTTCCTCTGTCTACTATGTCTTGTAAGTGTTTGGGGCTGGGTTTCCTAATATAATTTTAATACACCCATGCACATCTACATTTACTCTGATAAATTAATTATAATTAAATCCTCCTCCTTCCAGGAAGTATGCTGCTGTACACATGGTGTCATCCATGTGTCTACACAGGTGTAGAGCTCCTTGTAAGATAATCCATCTAGAAAAAAAAAACAGGCAAAAACTATTGTTTTCAAATAATATGGACTAGCTTAGAACAGAGCCGTGTGATACCAACTCTTGCTTCATTAAGAGAGCAACACTTCAAAGTACTCATTCTGCATCAGCCATTTTCAGGTAATCCTAGTGGATTACCTGTAAATGATCCTTCTGTATTTGGGAACAACCATGTTCAGGGTTCTGGCACCCACCTCTACAGTGACACACTTCCTACAACAAGGCCACACCTCCTCCAAAAGGTCACATTTCCTAATAGTTCTACTTCCTATGGTCCAAGTATTCAAACATATGAGTCTATGGTAGCCATTTCTATTCAAGCTACCACACCCACCTTTGTGGAATAGGTATTAGTTGCTGATATTCCAACCTGGCAGAGTTTGGATCTGCTGGGTAGTACATGATGTTGAGTCTTGCAGTCACTGAGTGATGATTGTGAAATAAGTATCAGAAATGCTCTTGGGTCACCAAGTCAAGATGTACCTTCTATCGCACAAATAAACCCTTTGTGGAGATATAAGGTTCTTGTAGTTTCTAAGAAGTTGAGGTTGGTGTGTGAGTGCTATGTAACTGAGATTTATAAGTGAGACACAAAGGTACTTGGCACAGGTTTTCAATTGATAGTATTATTCTTCCTAGTGGTAGAGAAAGGGGGAATATCCTTGGAGTATACTACAGCCTCTGGTTATCTGGTTTATATCCTCAGATGGGACATGCAAAAGATTATGTGAACAGGAAGGACAGTAGAACAGTGCTGTTTCTCTTTTTATGGCCATTTTTATGTGTATTCTCATCTTCTCATTAATTTTCTAGTTACTTCTCTTCTACCTTGGATGCTCTTTATAAATATTCTTGTAAATCTCTGTTTGTGGGTATGCGTTTTTGTTGATATTTTTACCTTTCCACTTCACCAATCACGTAGTAAAATGGCATGTATGTAGTTGTGCTAATGGGTTACAATTTTTATGTCTTAGGGATTGGAATAATGGAAAACTTTTCATGTTCTTAAGCAACAAAATACTTTCCTGCTATTGGTTCTGATTCATTTATGGTTATATTAAAATGCCTCTGAATCTTTAATCTATTTTCCCTGACAAAATTATGAAGTATATATGTACTGTGCTTTTTGGCACTTAGCTAATAGCACCAGTCCTCTTCATTACTAAATCATCATTTCCCAGTAGATTTGAAATATTGCCCTTGAGCCTCCAATTGAATTGCCTTGCCAGCCACAATATGGATGGTTTCACCTTGTCTTATTATACCTTCTTTTGTCCTGTTTAGCTATAGTCTCTTTCAGACCTCAAACCTCTTTTACTGTCTCAGAAGAGATGGAGGAGTAGAGGATCTGGGGGAGAGGTGAGGTATGGGAGAGCTAGGAGGAGGAGGAGAGGGAGGGGAAACTGTAGTTCAGATTTATTATGAGAAAAAAATCTATTATCAATACAAAATGTAAAAAAAAAAAATACCCATTAGATAACTTCCTGATGTATTTGTTTCACTATGTGATACTCCCCCATGTATGATTTGTTGGTCCATCAGTCTGTCCAGTGTCAACGTTTTTAAAACATTAGAAAAATTTTGAAGTGTTTTATATGGATTATCTTTCAGCAGATATGCCTTGCATCAGTGTCATTTTGAGAGCAATGTTTGGGATCCTTGTTTAGCCTGATTTATGAATTTTATAATTAACTTTACATCAAATACACAATCAAACCCATGAAGCAGTAAGAGAATAACTTATTGTACAACCATAGACAGCAGAGGATTATTAGTTTTTCTAAATACTGTCCTAGCATTTTATTGCTATAAAGAAATACCATGACTATGCCAATCTTATCAAATAAAGCTATTTAATTGGGGATGGCTCACTGTTTAGAAGTTTAGCCCATTATCATTATGGCAGGAAGCATGGTGGAATGCAGGCAGATATGGTGCTGAAGAGGTAGAGGAAATTTCTCCCTCTGGGCAACCAGAAGGTCAAGTCAGTCTAGCCCTGGATTTAGCTTCTGAGACCTCAAAGTCCACCCCAGTGACACACTTCCTCTAATATGGCCACACCTCCTAATAGTGCCACTCCCTATAGTGCCATTTTTATTTGAACCAGCAGAAATATCAAGTTACTTTATAAATAAAATAAGTGAAAGCTGACAAGTTTCTAATGTTGGTTCTTTAAAATGGAAGATTAACAGATTTCTTAGTCTTTTTTTTTTTTAACTTCTTCTCTTGAGACTAGTATTGCCTTAAGGTTTTTGATATATAAGAAGCTTGTTTCACTATATATAAACTTGTTAAGGTTTTCTTAATAATTGTATCTTTTCTTTGAATGTTGTTATTGGTATGTTTCACCTGTTCTATTTTCTAGCATTCCCTGTATATTTGGATCCTTTGATTTCTCATTTAAAATTTGATTCCTGGCAACCTTGCTGAAGCTGTGAGTCTGACAGGTTCTCAGACAATTGCTTGTGTTTTCATAAAATACAATCACATCGTGTAAAATATCATCGATACCCTCATTTTCTGTTTTTAAACTTCTTTTCCTTTCCTTTTTTTCTTAAAGTTGGTTAAAGTAATATTGGAGAAAACTGACTCCGTGGGGAAATGATTGCTTTGCTCATGGCCCACAGAGAATGTCTTATGTGCCACTTTAAAACATTGTGGGTTTTTTTTTTCCTGAAATATCCTTTAAAATCATGAGTATATTATGAGTGTATATAAGCGTCTATTAGGCTATCTTTTAGTCCTTTTAAAATCAACACAGTTTAAATTTTCTAAATGTTTAACTGGATATATAAAATCATTCTTATCAACTTTAACATTGTAGTTTGAATAAGTATATTAGTCTAAGTAGGCATCCTAATATTTCAATAATAAACCCAATCTAATAATAATGATCTTTCTAATGGTTAGGATATACAAATTATATACAATACTGTGGCTTATTATGCCATTTCCTACATGTATATACTGCATTTTCATCAGAATAAGATGATAAGGTTCAGTTACTACTGTTATAGAGTCTTTATTTTACTGTTTATAAAATTTGAGATAACTGATATCATTTAAATATAAAAATGGGTGCCCACCTTGAGATGAAGACATTTGGCTCATAGTCACTTTTATATGAAAGGGCAACTACAAAAGATGCAGGTGATTAAAAGTGAGAAGTACTTTGAAAGAGAAAGGAACAGTGGATGATAAAGCCAGAGAGCCTAGAGACATCTGAGCCTCCAAGAACATCACCGGAGCCTTCATCAACTATTTGCCGCTTTGAATAGATGACACAGAATGGCTAACATTTTACTATGTGTCTATTAGGAAAGGATGCCAAGCAGTAGGGTCACCATGAGCAGAAATTTGAAAGTAACAATGTTTTGAAAGTAACATAGGGAGGAAAGTAATTTGAAAGTAACATAGGGAGGAAATCAGTTTCCTTCAGGTAGTTGTGGGGACTGTAGAGAAGAGTTTTGATAGCTAAAGAAATGTCAGGGAGATGCCTTCCAAGCAAAAATTCATCATAGAAATTCTTTCAAGTGCTACTATGTTCTCTGGTATAAAGAATCTCTCGTAGGTAGAACAAAGAAATATCTTGATGAAGGGCAACAAGAGAAGAGCACGAAACAAATGAAGAATTGCTCTGACCTTTCTTTTCCCCAGAGAGTAAACACCTAAAGATGACATTATTGTGACACTGTTGCAGAGAAGGAAGAAAATGTGCTGATTGCCACCACAAGTGCATATTGCTGCTTCTCATTTTTTATCATTTGTCACACTGCATCTGTTTGATGGACTTAAAGGATGATTGACCCAAATCCTAAACAGAAAACTCCACATCTGTTCCTGAGAGATAAGATTTCCACATGACTGAACAAATAGGAAACAGAAAACTAACCCAAACAAAGAACCCAAACAAAATGGATGGCTCCTAACTGTATGACTTGGTTAGAACTAGGAAGGAAGGAAGGAAGGAAGGAAGGAAGGAAGGAAGGAAGGAAGGAAGGAAGGAAGGAAGGAGGGAGGGAGGGAGGGAGGGAGGGAAGGAATTAGAGAAAATAATATTTTCTATATATGAATATTTTAAATATGTATATATAATGCTAAAACAAATATTTTTGACCAACTTTTACGTATTTTCAATATTGTTTTACATTTTTTCATTGCATTTGTTTTCCTGCTTTCTAAAATTGTTTGAGCATGAAAAATTTGCCCAACGTTTTAGAAAAGGTCACTGAGATAGAAGTATTAAGTATCTTCTTGAGAAATCAAAGACTTTTAAGGTGATGCACTTAGGTCCCTGCTACAAATAGGAAACAGAGTCTTAGGGATATTATTGACTGGCAGAGTATTTCAGAACTAATTGATGAAGCTTGTACTCAAATGATGCACTTTAACTCTTAGGCCAGAACATTTACCTCCACATCTCAATGCTTCTGAAGATTAAGAGCTTTTCTTTTGGTCATTGCCTTCATGTGATTTACCTAACACTCAACCTGTACCTTACAAGTATGTAGTCAATTCGATCAAACTTTCTATAACTAGCATACCTCAGCACAGTTTGTTTCCCCATCCAATATCTTAAATAAAAAAAAACAAAAAAACTTCATCTTCAGAGGAGTGATATTTAAAATAAAACCAAGCAATTTTCTGTGTCCCTGTATTTTAAATGTCAAAGATGGTCAGGAATCCTTTAGCAATTGGAGTTATTGCAGGTGTTTTATTCTTGAATGAGTCCACAGTTGAAGCACTTAAGGATCAATATAATCTCCAACCTCTTATGTGACTTGCAGTTCAGAAAGTCACTTAATCCTGCACTATCTTAAATCAGTATCATGCAGGAGCTGAGCCATCTGAAATTCAATGTTTATAGTTATATGTGAAAAATCATTGCAGGATAAAAATCAGCAGTGAACCCAAATGCTTCCTAGCTGTTGGAGAAATTATTTTATAGAATGCAAGAAACAAGAGGCAAGAACAGTTTGATGCTATATATGCTTCAGATGGTTTAGATAATCCAGAAAATTCTTCCAACAGAGGGGATTCAACTACAGGCTTAGAAAAGGTTTATTACTAAATGTTACAGGACAGAATGTCCTTTCTCCTCAGGGGTATGGCATATGGATTGCCATTTAGCTTTATATTCCTACCTTGCAAAGAGGATTGGAAGAGTCTAAGATGATCAAACTCATTGTTTGTAAACATACTATCTTTTTTTTTTTTTTAATTTGAGGAAGAGAAAAAAAAATCAGAACCCCCTTCATCTCTATGATGGTTCAATATGCCATTTTAGGGTGATATTTATAGATTCTGTTTTCAGTAATTTTTTTCCAATTTCTTCTAGGTATTGGGATGCAAAAATTGTGCAGTCACTGTTTGGTTAAGCTTCTTATTTTGGAATTGTGCAAGTTTTCTCTTTAATACTCTTTATTAACATGCATACCATTGCTGGCTAGTACACACTACCCATTTAGGTGAGAAGGCAGAACATAAACAACTACCATACATAGCATATCTGAAAAACAGTCATGACCTTATTAGAAAGTAGCACCCATTTTAGATGGTATTTCCATCAGACTGGAATTGTTGGTCTGTTTACTGGAGATATATATATATATATATATATATATATATATATATATATATATATATATATATATATATATATATAATGAAATGCATGAGAGTTGGCCATTTTCAGAAGCACATTCATGATTGACTGAGAAATGGCCCTGCTTAGAAACCATAAGAGGCCTTCTTTGGACCTGTTTTTTGGTTCTTCCAGAGAATTTGGCTCAAGGAAGCAGACAGTGGGGATAGTGGGGCTCTTGGTCAATAATAAAAATATAATTCCTGGTTGATAGGTGCCTCACTGCAAAAAACTGGTATGTCCTGTCAGTCAAAGAACTGGAGTGTGGAAAAGATATGCAGACCACTACTCCATGTTGTCATAGGTTCATGTTTCTCAGTCTGGGAAACACTTAGAATAGATAAATTCTATATCTGTATTAAATATGACAGACAGATCATAACATTAAAAGTAAAGTTTTCCATCCCAGTTGTAATCTCTTTACTTTCATGTATGTATATCGATTTTAGGAGGGGAATTCTTGCAGTTCCCTTAAATTTAATATAGGCATATTATTTCATTTCTTGATTCATCAAATGTGTTCTGTCTTCCAAGGATTCATGTTTAAAAATTTGGTCACCATGTCATTATGCCAATTTCTGATGGGATTTTCTAAATGCTCTGACTACTTCTGATTAAAGCATTGTTGGCGCTGCTCTTGGAAAGTATTCAGATTGTTCTTTGGGGGATCCTTGATTGGCTTCTATGAGAAACAAGTGCTAGTACTGTGTAAGACTGACCATTCCTGCCTGTCCCACTTCCATTTCTCATGTAATCTGCTGTGTGACCTATGTAGTCATCTTAGCTCTCAGCAGAATCAAGCTAATACTAGTGCCAAGCCAATGACTTCCAGATCAGTGAGCCAGATAAACCCCCTCCTTTTATTTACCTTATTATCATAAGTATATGTGAGCATCTGTGTTGCCTATAATGTGCGTGTGTCCTGGATGTGGATGCATACAATGTCACACATGTGGAGATCAGAGGTCTCATGAACTAGATCTGTCCTTATGTTGTGGGTTGCAGGAATAAAACTCAGGTCATCCGGCTTGTACAGCAAGTTTTATCCACTGAGTCACCTTGCCCTCTGCCCCAAGTCTCCTTTCTTCATAAGGGATATACTTTTAGGTATTGTGGTAATGAAATGTAAAAGAGAGTTGTAGCAGTTGCAAGTAATTTCAAAAATAGAAATTATTCCATATGATCATTAACTAATTTCCCTTTTCTCTACTTTCCTCCATCTTTCTTTTTGACTGAATTTTATTAAAAAAAATTCAACATTTCCACAGTTCATAGTCTTAAGATTCCATGTGCTGTTTACAAAACTGAGCAGATAAAACCCCATGGTACTAACAGTATTGGGATTGTATAAATATTCATTGCAGGATCAAGTAATGTAATTGAGTCTGTAGAGAAAATGAAATTAATCCTAAAGCATTAAATCTGAGACAAAGAGAATCTTCTGCCAGCTGGGAATAAACAAATTCTTCCTTTCAACCATTAATTGTTCAATGTCATGCCATATTTTAGGTCATTTCAAGTGAGCAACATGTACAGAGAAGTCTTTCAGAAATCCTGTAAGATTAAAGAGTCTAGAAGAAAACTCCAAGTGTAGAGAGACAGACAGACAAACAGACAGACAGACAGATACACACACACACACACACACACACAGAGAGAGAGAGAGATAGACAGAGACAAAGACAGAGAGAGAGGCAGAGAGAGGCAGAGACAGAGAGAGCTAGAAGAGCAGAGAGAGCAGAGAGAGAGAGGCAGAGAAAAATACACAGAGAAAGACACATACAGAGACACACAGAGAGACACGAAGAGACAGAGAGTTGGGCCTGTTAGACTAAGAGCAAAGTTTTAATTGTTAGAGCAAAGAGGTCTTCCATAAATACATGCCTGAGTCTTAGAAAATTAAATGAGCAAAGTCCAAGATAAAAATTGTATTAATAATTCTATAGAACAGTTAAAGTATAAGGATAGTTGCTTTGATAATTTTCTATTCTGTTCAGCAAGGTACAAAAAGGTTTAAAGGAATAATTTAAAGTAGTGTTCAGCAGTGAACTCTCCATGACCATAAGAAAAACATTCTGTGAGACTGGCAGAGGTTGTGAGTTCTTAGGTATAATAACAGCTGAGAGGGTAAAATGGCAGAATCTTATCAAAGAAATGGTGCATCTAATGAATATGAAATTATCAAAGAGAAGTTGATGTCAAGATGGCATGCAGCTTTGTGATAGGGATTTGCCTAGCATAAGCAAGGCTCTGGGTTTGAAGCACAAGTTACCCCCACATGAAAAACATATATGAATTTAGCAAATGTGGAAGTGCCCAGAAAAAAGCTATAGCTATTCATGAATCAATTTATAGCTGGGAATGAGAAAGATTTATTGAGAGTTGCATGTCTCTAACAGGTATAAGTTTATAAAGGAGAGCACAGACTAAAGGGGAGAAAAAAATATTGTATATATTATATGGATGATATTCATGAAAATTATCTGAGTAATTAGAATACAATATGTGGGCAAAAGAACTACCCAAAAGTCATATGAGGCATAATGGCCAATATATCTAGGATACATGTAACTGTTTAAAAAATCAAAATTAATTATAAACATCCTTTGTCTTTCATGTAGTCTTTTGGTAAATATTGTGAATACCCTACATTTGCTGTTATTTGGGACATATCTGTATGGTAATATTGTTTAACAATTTTCTTCTTTCTATAATGATACTCATTAAGATTCAAAGGAATTTAGGGGCAAAAAACACATTAAGTAGACAATTTACAAGTCTCAGAAAGTTCCTGAAACATACAAAATCCAAAGTGAAAAATTCCAATGTTACATGAGCAATAATGAAATGACTACTATGTAGAGGAGACTCCCAGATCAGGCAAGTTATGCAGGAAGCTCCAAGAATGCATGTTTATTGAGTTCTCATCTATGGTGAGTTGGGCTTTTCAGTGATGTAGCTGCCATGAGTTGTCCATGCAACAGTGAATAATCCCTTAATTATTTTTCTGAGAGAACCTAATGAACTTATGGGCTCTGTGAGCTAGTCTTGGGTTGTATCAATTTTTGGTCTGTCATCAGTACCCTACTCAGTATGAGTACATGTTTTTGTAAGTCTGAAGGAAAAGCCACACAGCAAGCAATTATTAGAAAAAGTAGAGTAATTTGGTTAAAGGAATTAAGTTTGAGATCTTGCACAAGTCTCTCTAAATGACTCCAGCCTTATTTTTCCAATGTGTATTTTGAGAATGCTTCTTCAAAATATGTAAGGTTGTACTGGAGAGATATGAAAGTTGTCTCCAAACTATAGAGGTACAGTTCTTCCAGTATTCATTGGCAGAGATATCAAATTTGAGAACTGTTCTCTGGATGTTTCCTTCGTAAATTTCACTCAGGCGAAGGTTCGTATCCCTTGTTCATTGGAGCAGTGTTGACAAATGGAACCCTTGGGCCACTGACCAGTAGTTAATTGGCTGAGTCTCCTAAGTTTCCTAATGTAATTTTGGTTGTTTGACTTCTCCCAGGATTCCTCAGAGAAGAATAGTCCACAATTCCTGGCAAGGACAAACTCATTGGATAAATATGAAAATTCTGTCACTTGCAGAGTTTTCTCTGGAGCTTACTCTAGGTGAATCTAGACATATTGCATTTATTAGTAAGACTTTTACATAGTTAGCAATTTTCAAATAAATTATTATTTGTTATTGTGAGTCAACACTTAGATATTCTTCAGTGTTTGTTTACCAGACTTGTGTGTGTGGGGGTGGCCATTAGGGTTAAAAAAGAATACCAGAGAGAATAGAGTTTTTAAAGATAGGGATTATAAATTTGATTTTTTCTTTTGCTGTTCAAATTTATTAATTTTTGATGTCTTTGTAATTTAATATTTATTAATTTTGTTTGGCCTCTCTCTCTCTCTCTCTCTCTCTCTCTCTCTCTCTCTCTCTGTGTGTGTGTGTGTGTGTGTGTGTGTGTGTGTGTGTGTTTCTTAGAATCAAATTCAGGGCCTTTATTTTCTTTTCTTTTTTATTACATATTTTCTTTATTTACATTTCAAATGCTATTCCAGAAGTTCCCTATACTGCCCCCCCCCCTGCTTTCCTACCCACCCACTTCCACCTCTTGGACCTGGCATTCCTCTGTACTGGGGCATATAAAGTTTGCATGACCAAGGGGCCTCTCTTCCCAATGATGGCCTACTAGGCCATCTTTTGCTACATATGCAGCTAGAGACATGAGCTCTTGGGGTACTGATTAGTTCATATGTTGTTCCACCAATAGGGTTGCACACCCCTTCAGCTCCTTGGGTACTTTCTCTAGCTCCTCCATTGGGTGCCCTGTGTTCCATCTAATAGATGACTAGGAGCATCCATTTCTATATTTGCCAGGCACTGGCATAGCCACACTTGAGATAGCTATATCAGGGTCCTTTCAGCAAAATCTTGCTGGCATATGCAATAGCGTCTGGGTTTGGTGGCTGATTATGGGATGCATCCCTGGATGGTATAGTCTCTGGATGGTCCATTCTTTCGTCTTAGCTCCAAACTTTGTCTCTGAAACTTCTTTCATGTGTGTTTTGTTCTCTATTTTAAGGAGGAATGGAGTATCCACACTTTGGTCTTTGTTCTTCTTGATTTTCTTGTGTTTTGCAAATTGTATCTTGGGTATTCTAGGTTTCTGGGCTGATATCCACTTATTGGTGAGTGCATATCTAGTGACTTCTTTCTATGATTGTGGACACTATTTCATTTTACTTTATCCCCAAGCCTTTGGATTTCTGTAACAAACCTGACAGATTCCCTATGGATCTTGGCTTGGCCTTGAGCACTGTATAAAACAAAGGGTTGCCTCACACTCTCCATTATTTTACCCCACTTTCTAATAGGCACAAATAATTGTGACTACTATTTACTTAATAGTATTTTAGCTGACAAACAATTGCATATATTTATAGGGTGATATCTTGATATATGTATATTATAGAAGGTATGAAATTACTTTAGAGGAAAAGTGGTGATTATTATATGGAAGGTGTTCATGATCCTTTTCTGAGGATATGATCAGAGAAAGAAGGTATAGAACAAAATATTCAACATACCAATTGCCTTGTCTAGTTTTTGTGTGTGATAAGCACATTTAAAATTTACTTTTTCATTTCTTCACTTAACTGCTATGGGCGATAGAAAATTGGAGCAGATATGACTATATGGTAAAATGTTGGGTATGAGACTGGGAAGATGAAATTGCACATGTTGGTCACAGAGCATGAAGTTTCAGTTAGAAAACGAGGAGTCAAGAGGCTGACTTACTCTCAGTATGCTGGTCACAGTTCTTAATACTGCACATGTGAAAGCTGCTGAAAGAATAAGGCTTATATGTTATTACCATTGAATAATAACTCGTTTAAAAAGGATTCGTGAAAGTCAAGATTTAAGGAAAGAAGTACTTTTCCCTTTTACAAAATTAATTTACCTTTTTCAGGACGTGTCACTTAGTTCTAACTTCGAGAACGAAATATAATAAACCTAGAGATCTGTCTGAAGACAGAAAATAAAATTATAAATAAATAAATAAATAAATAAATAAATAAATAAATAGAATCAAATGTGGGAACCCAAGCCCTTAATTCCAGCACTCAGGAGGCAGAGGGAGAAGCAGAGGCAGGAGGATCTCTGTGAGATGAAAGCTTTTTGTCTACATAGTGAGTTCTAAAATATCCAAGACTCTGTCTCAAACTTTCTTCAAATGATTATTTTGCTTATATGTGTATTTGTGTACAATGTATGTGCCTGGTGCCCATAGAGATCAGAAAAGGATATTGATCAGAAAAGGATGTTGATCCCCAACTGAACTTTATGGAAAATTGTGAGCTACCATGGATGTGCTAGTAACTGAACCGTTGTTCACTGCAATAATAATGATAATAATAATAGAAAAAGTGTTCTTAAGCAATGAGGTGTTACTCTAGCCACAAATGTATGTCTTTTTCACTATTATTTTCTTATGTCATTGTTAGACTACTGTTCAGGTCTGTTTGAACTCTTGATGTAGGTAGAATAATGGTACCCTAAAATAGTCCTTATTCTTCAGAATCTCTTAATATGCATGCTACTTAGCAAAAGCAACCTTATAATGTGACTGTAGGCTTTAAGATGAGCAACTATCTTTTCTTCATGTTATCTATGTAAGACTTTAAAATTCAGTCACATGCCCAGTTAAGTCTGAATAGAAGACTGAGATTGAAGGAACACAGAGGAAGATGGCTCCCCTCTTAGAACTTTGAGAAAGGAGTATATCTCCAATGACACCTTGATTTTATCCCAGTGAGATTGAAATAATCTTTATGGATCTGGAAATGATATGTTTGTGCTCTTTTAAGTGATTGAGTTTTGTAGTAATTTGGTAACACATATTAAAAATAAATCAAACATTCATATCACTTATATTGCTATTTTTCTATCACACACAAAGAATAATGAACCATGGATTATTCAAATCTCATTGCTTTGGGTGACAGAACGTGAGTGAATAGGTATACACCTGCAGAGCATGAGTAGACATCAGAAGGCACCTATGTGGGAATTTGTTCCTTGTTTACCTTGGTGACCTGGGGCTGGAACTTAGTTTCTAAGGCTTGAGCACTAGAAGGTTGACTGGCTGAGTCTTCTCATTGGCTCTAGTGTCCAAGGTTTTCCTCCACCAATCTTGCAATGAAGCAGAGATTTTGCATACTGTGCACATTGAATGAACAGTGGAATGAAAGCTGAAGCACAAAGAGATTGTAAATGGAAGCTCAATGGAAAGGGGAAGTGGCTGTGAGAAAGAGCAGAGACACAAGATACCGTGAGAGCAGCCCCTGGAGTCTTAAACATTGAACTATACTTACGAGTATATAAAGTTTGATCCAACAGATATGGGCTTACATTCATAGACACTGAAACTATGACAATAAAGTTCCCGGGGTCTCAAATTGAAGTCAGTATAAAAGGTATAGCAAGCATACGCCATTTCACTTGAGCTTGAGCACAATCAACTGACGAGCAAGCAGCCATTTCACAGGATGATGACTTTGAGGCACAATGAGAAATGCTTCCTGTTATGCAGTACATAAAACTACTTCTGTGCTGCAACTTCAACTTTTTAAATAATGTCTCCTGCAAGCCAGGGATGTTAAATTGGAGTAATTCTAATTAGTGTTCCATTTTTGTTCATTAATCCACGTAAAATAGTTGGAACTGTGTGGAGATAGTTTGTGAACATGTACATTTGTAAGAATGAAACTATGAAAATATGTGTTCACAGCTTAAGTACCTAAAGAAATGCAGCCTAATAAAACCAGTCAATTTCTCTCTTCCCTTCTGTAGCATTACATGTGAAAGGAGGAAAAAGGATTTGTAGAAGGTATCACTGCTCATGGCAGAGAATGTATGTAAAGTTGCTCATATGAAAGAAAGCTTTTCCAGAGGAAAGGGTGATGACTAAGTGTGACTATTGCTATAAAAATAAAGTGTGGTCTATTATTTAAAATAAAATATGAAGTACAAAGATTAAATACCACTTCACAGAAGCCAACTTGTCTCAAGGGACTCGCCTATTAGACGGTTTTGTGTTAGACAATAAAATATATCTGTGTATTCAAAATGAAATTTATAGCCCACCTCACTGTCTTTCTAAACTCAGCATTCTCCAAAGATAGCTAGAAGTAGAATTAGTTGCAATCTCACTTATATATCCACTCAGATCTGTCTTATAAGGACAAAAAAATAAAGAAAGGAAGGAATTAAAGAATGAAAGAATGAAGAGAAGAAGGGATGGAGGAAGAGAAGGGGAGAGGAAGGCAAGGAAGGAGGAAGGGAAGGAGAGAATGTATACAGTCAGTTGGCAAGGCTTGTCAAGTTTCACATTCTTTGCTGCATTATTAAATTAGCTTTTGCTAGTCATATAAAATGTGTATGGCTGTATCACTGCCTTATCTCACCCCTTTGCCTTCACAGAAGTTGTACTCAAACAGCAAATACAATGTCTTATGTGAACAAATCATAGAATTCAGTGTTATTAACTAGCAGGGATCATTTTTCAGACCACTTCACTACTTGAGAAATTGAGAACTATGTACCTGTGAAATTTCACAGCAAATGTCTTTTCCATGTAGTACTGTGCATGCAGCATCATAGTTTTTGTTTGTTTGTTTTTGTTTGTTTACCAAAAATGCATAGTTGGATTAGTGGAAACAGTCCGTGGTTGGATGGTGAAGTGAGAAATTAAGTTTGCCACTGAGAAGAATAAAAAAAAAAATCAGCTTTAACGAACTCCCTTTATTTGGATCTCAGTTAATGTGCAGTTGGACCATGAACTAAGGCTGAAATCATCTTGAGAAAAACTGGCTTTGGCATTTTTATGTGTGTGTATCTCAAGTCAAGGCACACGTATCACAAAATAGTGTATGGAAGTGACACAGGAACCAATCAACACTTAATACTTAAAATATCTATTGCCGTTTGAACAATACTGAGTCAATAAATGGCTCTGGAGGACTCCTGTGGAACAATAAAAATATAGCTGGTAATCAAAATATAATTGGAAATGGAGTATAAAAATGAGAAAATAGCCACAAATAATACTGATGTACTTCATCTGAATACGTCATAGATAATTTATACAAAATTTAAATGTAATACATTGTTTTTTCCTTCATGTAACACTCACTGGGTGTTTTGACAGCTCAATCTAGTCTATTCTTGATGATACTGACTTGATAATTGATGGTTTCTATGAAGTCTACATAAGGACTATGACAGTATATTCCATGGTCAATGATCAAGAGGTCTATGAATCTTTGTCTCCTCTACTGTGTCAAAGGCACCCTGAGAATCCATTCCTTTCAATTTAAGGTTTCCTTGGCTCCTTACCATGTTCCAGGTCCTATTCTGATTCCCTCAAGCTAGCTCACTACATTTTGACTATCAAAGGAGTAACCCAGCCATTGTAAAGCAGGTATGACTATTTCTCATTTGGTGTACATACAAGAAAAGCATATATCATTGAAATGCTCAATTTTCTCTGCTGTAGACTCACATCCTCATAAGACGTAGTTATACAAACTCTATGTTTGCTTTATAAATGTGGAATGTAGTAAGTGAGTTAATTTTGAGTTAATGTAACCAAAAAGGTCTGGAAATTGTAAGTATAAAATTTTAAAATATCAAAATTTCTTGTCTTTAATTCAACACTTAATTTTACGTGAAACTACCAATTGCTGTGTATACTTTCAACTTGAGGGCTAGAGGCAGTGACATGTTGAAGTTTCACAACATTCCCGAACATTTATCAATAGGCTCCATAACAAATTGCTATAAGTCTTCTCTAGGACAGTACAACCATGTTTTTTTCTATGGATAATGCACTTTCAAATTAAGAATCTGGGCTTGGATGTGGCTCAGTGGTACACAATGTTAGAATAACTGTACAGCATGTCTCAGGCACTGGGTTACTTTTTAGCACTACTAAAGTAAGGAAAAAGCAATGTTATAGCAGGAGACTTGTCCTGTCTATGGCATAAATTGACTAGCTATTTTGTGTCTCACTTTCTTTTCTTTTCTTTTCTTTTGTTTTCTTTTCTTTTCTTTTCTTTTTTTTGTAAATTTGCACCCTTATTACCTATTCTTTTTTCCCCAAAACAATTTTATTAGCTATTTTCTTCATTTACATTTCAAATGTTAAATGTTATCCCCAAAGTCCCCTATACCCTCCCCCCAATCACTGCCCTGTTCCCCAACCCACTCACTCACTTTCAAGACTCACAGGAGCAAAATATGATGATTGAGTTGTCAGTGGTCCCCAAGATCCATTAAGGCTGCTGACAGTAAAGACTCAAGTATTCCACCTTACTAATCATTAGTGAATACAACTATCACAGCGTAGAAAAACAAAACTTGAGAAAAACTTTCCATAAAAGAATACTCTGTATATTTTTATTGATTTTGCCTATTATTGATTAAATTCAGGATCTCCCATTTTTTATTTACCATGTGTCTACTTGAAACAATTTGTTAATGTCTATTATTGAAATATTTATATTTGCATTCCAAAGTGATTCATGATTTTCCAGTCCATGAAGTGTTGTTTTGCCATTAAATGGTCTAGAAATGCTCATTCTTATGGAGTCTTTGCATTGTAACCGGAGTTTGACGATGAAACATCAGAGATTTTATGATGTGGTGATCAGCACAGAAAGTAGAGACTGCATTTTTATTCTAGCTTATTGAAACAGGCACATTCCTCTCTTTTATGCTTTGTTGGATTCTGGGACATAGAACAATTGCCTTAAGATTCTGAGTCCATTAAGTAGAACGAAGCCAAAGGAATAAGCCAAGCTCATAGTTTTCTTTTCAGCCAAATGCAAATTTTCTCCTAAAAGTCAAATTTCTCATTATCAATAGATAGTTGAAATGGCTCTGAATTTCATTTGGATACTATTTTTTCAATAAATATTAATGTATCATTTTAGAATATACAGTGTCTCTTTTTGCTTGATTATGAATTTGATGTGGAGGTTTAAAAGAGAATGAATTTTACTAGGATTTTATCTTGCTGACTTGCAGTTTTTCTCATGGTAAAATAATAATCTAGGCATTATAAAAGGATAGAGATGAAGGGCTATAGGCATTTCATTAAAACTAGAAATGTAGGAGACAACCTGACCAAATTTACTAGCTCACACTGATTTCTGTTTTGTACTGGAATTTCCTAGCATTGATTATAAAGTGAGGAATTTATAAAGCATTATTTCAGCATCTTTTGCTATCAAACTTGGGGTCATGACCTTGCCTCTAGTGAATATTTTAATATGCCAATAAAATGAGCCAAACTAATAGTGCAAAGCAGAGAAAGATTTTCCCAATATGGCCACAATATTGAGAAAAGAAGGAGAACAAAGAGATGAAAGATAATCAACTTGGTATAGACGAGTATCTAAGGAGATACTTGAACCCTTCAATTTGACTATCAGGATATTGAAACAATGAGCCACACACCCCAAAAAACTGAATTTCCCCAGGGATCTCATGCTGGGAGAAGAAAGGTACCAGCCAGATGAAAACTTGTCTTCTAGAGAAAGATTTCACACTGTTCTGGTAACTGGCTGGACCACCACTGTGTGAGAAGATATGGACAATGATGGGTTGGTGGTCAGAGTGACCACCCCTTGACTTGTACTGCCTAGATATGCAAATCCTTGGCCCTCTATTTAATTATCAGTTTCACTTCAGGATCAGAAAGATAGACTTGGTTATTCCCTGTGTCTCCATTTCTTCTTCCAAAATGGCCAGATTGAATTCATCCCCTTCTTCTGCTTTCACTCTTTTAGTTTTTGCCTTTTCTAATTGGCTTGTTGATGTTGTGTGGCTGAACCTGACTTGGAACTCAGATTGTGACACCCCAACTTACATAACACTTGTATGCTACCAATTACACACTAGTTTCCACATTGTTTGTGTCTACATCCCTTTATTCTCTTTCCTACAAGCGCCAACCGCAATTGTCCCACAGTTTCCTTGGACTACTGTGTTGTGAACATCTGACAACTGGTAAAAGAATGATACTCCTGGGAGGAATTCATATTCTCATGAACACTCAGCAAGCCTTCAGACTATTTTAGAACATTTTTGTTTTTATTTCTTGTGAGGAAAATAAGAGAGAATTGCCCCATTGCTCATGTTTTCTTTCACCGTTGCTAACATCTCATGACATTCTGGTGCATGTGTGTCAATCAATCAATGAACCAATACTGACATGCTATTACTAGCCATTGTCTGTACTTGTTCAGATCCATTTATTTGTTCCCTAATATGCTTAAAAAAGAATTTCATGCACAATAACATGCTATAATTGTTTGTCCTAGGTCACTCTTTCAAAGATAGTTTCTCAGACCTTGAAGCTTTTCAGAATTACTATGGATGTTTTATAAAATGATCCTTAGTTGATTATTGGATGGAGTTTTTATTATGGTTAGAAGAAAGTTATATGTTTTACGGGAGGAGGATTCACAAGATAAAGTGCCCTTGTCATCACATGAACTGTCAATGTAACTTGCTCTTCTCAGTGTTAACTATGACCTTCTTCTGTGCTGTTTGTGAGGTTTCTCTCCTGTCTTTTCTGTTTCTATGCAGTCTCTCTGGAGTAAGTCATCAAGTGCTTTGTATCAAGCATAGCAAAGATGGCATACAGCCTTCAAAACAGGGCATGAACAAATTATTTAAAATCTTGTACAGTTCATATTTCTATTTTTTCCACTATTTTTTTGATCACTGTTACTACATAGTATTAAAAAATGGAGTATAACTAAATACTACTTTTTTTTGTTGGAATCATTGCACTGATGCGATTTCATTTGACTTTCTGCATCTTGCTAATTTGCAAAATCCTGTGTCTATTTGATGTATCTCAATTATTGAGTTTTTTTTTTAAAAAACATATATGTTTTCAATACTAATGACATAAGCTCAGCTTGGATATCTCTGTCCTGGGATCCGGCATTCTCAGAGGATCCCTCATGTCTTTTATTGGAAAGTGGAATTAGAAACCATGATCTAGTTGCAAGTTATACTGAAATTATATAAAAAGATAGACCATACTAACCTAATCTATATACTCATAGATGTTTATAAACCTTATGATTTGTAAACACCTATGGGAATATTATGCTGAATATTACCTTTGGATGTTTACTCTAACTAAAGTGATATGGCCAAGTCCACCATTTGCCATTTACTCAGTTTTTCAATTGTGTTGCACTAAACAGTGTTTTCAGAACCGTTAGCTCCACCTCCGCAGACAAGGACCTTGGATGATAGTGCAGTGCTTCTGTATACCTGCTTTTGACCCCTCTCTTATAGATTCCACCTGTCTCCAGTGGTCAGCGCCTTTTCGCTTGTCCATTTTAGCGAGGCTTTTCCACAAGTTTTTAAAGCAGATTTCTGTTCCAGTCAATGTTCTATCCTGGGATGTTCTACTTTTATGTTTTTTAGTTGTATATACTCATACTCAACTTTTTATGCTATGAAATTTAGTGAGTATTGATCAATATATTTCAATAATGTGATGGCTATCCGAGTCTCTTAAAGAATATTTTACAACTTAAAAATCCCCATGCTTCACCACCCTGAGGGCTGCATTTCATCCTCGGTTCCATTAACCACATTGTTTTCATTATGTCCATTGTCTGGTTTTTCTTGCTTATTATTTATATAGTTATAATCAACTTAATCTCTTCAGACTTGTTTTTAATCCCCCCCCCCATAAGATTCTTCAAAGTCTAGGCACAGCTTGGGAGGGCAATAGTTTTATTTATGAGTAGTGCTCCATTCATGGGTGTGCCCAGCTTATTTATTTGCTCACTCTTGAATGTCATTGTGGCATGCTCCATTTGGGCTATGTTAACAGTGCTATTGTCCCCTCTCATGTGTAGATCTTTGTGTAGAAGCTTTCAATAAATTGGCTAAGTGTAATTGTATATAAGTGATGCCTAACATGGAGAGACTCATTAATTTTTGCACGACTCTGTTTATTTAAAGTGAGTGAACCATGTTATATCTCTTCCAACAACAAATAAGAGGTCCTACTGCTTTGTTTCTTTACCAAATCTCATACAAGTATATTTTAGATATTAGCAATGTTGAGAGGATTGTCTTATTTTTTGCTGTTTTAATTTCTGTTTTTCTGGAGATGAAGCATTTTTGCCTGTTTTCATGTGCTTGCTTGGTTTCTGTGATATCTTCTCAGAGTCTTTGTCCATTTAAAATTGGTAATTGCTCTCTCATTTTCATTGTATATTGACTTCTGAGAGTTACTTTGAAGGCTTTGCATATAATTCTCTGTTGATATGAAGTTTACAAGTAGTAATTTCTCATAATTGTATCTTGTATATTTGGCGCTCGTGAGACAGATTTCAACTTTATAAAATTCAAATATATTCAGTTTTAATTTTATAAATTTTATACTCACTTGGCTCTATATGAAATGCTCATTATCAAATGTGTTGTCACTTAGCTTTTCTCTGATAAAAATATTTCTGATGTACTTTACATTTTAGCCTCTGATTTGAGTTTAACCACTTTTGTGTGCTCCGGTACACCTATATTCTCTTTGCTGAACTGAATTTGCATCTTTTTCAAATGCATGTGGCTGTATCTGTACAGGTCTGCTTTAAGTCTCTTTCCTTCTTTAGAACCATATGTTTGAGCTCTCACCTTGCCATTTTTCATGTGTAGGAAACATTGAAATGCTTCAGCTATGCAATTCTCAAGATACCAACATTTTCTGTTTCTGCTTTTTTTCATGTATGTGACTTATCAAGACTTAGCATACATACAAATATTTATGTTTATGATGTATCTGTATTTTTATATATTCCTTTAACAATTAATAAAAAAAGAAGCCATAAATTTGAATGAGAACAAGGATGGCTGTCTGGGAAAGTTTGTAGGGAAGACAGGCAAGGAATAAATAATGTGATTATAATTTCAAAAATACAATAGAAAAGAAAACGTGTCCAAGAAGTTTCTTTTCGTGTGTTCTATTAAACTTTTGAGTTGAACATAGGGAGTTAGTATTCCAGGGTAGGCATAGACTTAGGTTATACTGATCATTCAGGTTACTGCATCATGTCTAAACTATCAGAACAAAGCAATGTGTCAGCTGCTCTCAGTTAATATGAAGATGTCATATTATCTTTGAGAGTTTTTCTTTATATCATATTAAATATTACATTTCAACTCTCTTTTCTCAGGAGTCTAGAACTACCTCGCCTTTTTGAGTCAAGGCCAGTCCTATACAGTTCCCTTTCATCTCTCTGTCTATCCCTTGTCTGGAAACGCCCTCCAGTCTACATAGTAAACCATGGTTTTCTATTGTTTGGGAGAGCAACTACAATATCTGCCATAGCATGTTACCACTTAGGAGTCTTCATCACGTTCATTTTCTCAGCCTCTTAAAGAATTAAATGGCAGGACAAAATATCAAGTCAGAAAGGTAGCAGCAGAGAAATTGTTGAGCATAGTAGACATAATCAACAATTGAGGGAAGGTTTTTATTAGAGTGAGGAAACACATAGCAGACATATAGAAACAGATCCCCAGCAATGCCGAGAGACACTGAGATCTGCTGCCCAGTTTCTCTTTGAAGGGTCTCGTCCCTTAAACAAACTCGTATTGGCCGACAACTGTTTTGAAAATATGTCCTTATCTGGCCTTCACTTGTTTAACTAGTTAGGAGTCACGTGGAAGGAGAGAAACTCACCAGCCCTCGGTTATAACCTACAAGAGCTTTCTTCCCAGGTTAGGAGAGTGAAGAAGAAGCCAGCCATCTTGGAAGTTGACAATTTTTAGTATGACCCCCCTCACTCTCTTTGTCTCTCAGTCAGAGCTGTAGTGTGAGTGAATAACTTACTTCTCTATACTCATTTAGAATAGATCAAAAGTTACCTCACTGATAATTTAACGATTCGCTACTTCCAGCATCAGTTGCTTTCTGGAGACCTTGCTACATACAAAGCAGTATTCTGTTCCTTACATGAGTTACTTCATTTGCTTTTCACATAAATCTTTTAAGTTATATATGTCTCTATTTTGTTTATTTCCCTTTCTTTAATCTAAGGGAATGAGTAGTTCAACTGTGTACTGCTTGAATGCAGGTGGCCTGAGAGACATCAACTCAGATCTGTGTAATAAAACTATCAGGTGGGGCAGTCTCTGGATGGTCCATCCTTTCATCTCAGCTCCAAATTTTGTCTCTGTAACTCCTTCCATGGGTATTTTGTTCCCTATTCTTAGGAGGAATGAAGGTGGGTCTTCCTTCTTCTTGATTTTCTTGTATTTTACAAATTGTATCTTGGATATTCTAAGTTTCTGGACTAATATCCAATTATGCAGGGATCCATCCCATAATCAGCCACCAAACACAGACACTATTGCATATTCCAGCAAGATTTTGCTGAAAGGACCCTGATATAGCTGTCTCTGGTGAGGCTATGCCAGTGCCTGGCAATACAGAAGTGGATGCTCATAGTCATCTATTGGATGGAACACAGGGCCCTCAATGGAGGAGCTAGAGAAAGTACCCAAGGAGCTGAAGGGGTCTGCAACCCTATTGGTGGAACAACAATATGAACTAACCAGTGCCCTCAGAGCCCGTGTCTCTAGCTGAATATGTAGCAGAAGATGGCCTAGTCAGCCATCATTGGGAAGAAAGGCCCCTTGGTCTTGCAAACTTTATATGCCCCAGTACAGGGGAACACCAGGGCCAAGAAGTGGGCATGTGTGGGAAGGGGAACAGGGTGGTGGGGAGGGTATAGGGTTCTTTTGGGATAGCATTTGAAATGTAAATGAAGAAAATATCTAATAAAAAAATTGAAAAAAAAAACTATCAGGTGCCTTTTCATTACAAGTAAATTTACAAAACTTTTAGTTGACTTCTAAGTGTAGGTTCAATTACATGCAACCTTTGGTCCTGATGTATTACATCTGATTTCTGCTTCATAACTCTGAAGGTTGTATTGAACTGCTACTTGATTACTAAACAAAATGCTCTCCTGCTAGACACTGAACTAAAATAGCTAAGGGTGTGGTGATGGTGATGACACAGGTCTTCTAAGTAGCCTCGTGACTTAAGGAAACCATATCTTTGTATTACCAGCCATTTTCCAACTACTACCCAGAGTGCTTTGTTTGTATTGAGCTCATTTTCCTTCCCCATGGCAACCTGTAAGACATACTATTAGGAAAGCAATTTTAAGCTGAGGAACTGAGGTGTAGACCTCCTCATTTACAATGCTTCTTCTCAGGAGAGTGACTGACTG
This sequence comes from Mus minutoides, assembly GCA_902729485.2. Lineage (NCBI taxonomy): Eukaryota > Metazoa > Chordata > Mammalia > Rodentia > Muridae > Mus > Mus minutoides. The sequence continues at coordinate 68,722 of LR751253.1, forward strand.
CTCTGGGTTTAAAGTCCATGTTTCTCTCTACAGTGCAAGGCTACTGCTTATGTGGGACAATCAGTTGTTCAGCAAGCTCCTGTTGAAACCTGCATGAACACAGTGTTGAGTTCTGCCAACATAGCATTTCTACTTCTGGGTTTTAATCTAGAAGCTCAATGCTTAGTGGACATGGCTGTGTGAAGTAGCCACAGAGCGGCGGAGGCAGCAGTAGCCACAGCTTCAGTGGTCACACTTGGGTACTCTCAATTTTGACCTCTCAGAGGACACTATTTTCAATTTTGAGCCATTCCAATTCAAGATATAGGACAGTCAGCCATAACCTGTGGTATGTCTTTATTTGAGCTTTAGTTTGGTTTGCTGGGAAAGAAAGAGTGCTGGCATAAGAGGACATCTAAAGCTTCCACGCTTCAGTATCCTAATTCAGTGGTTCTCACCCTTCCTAAATACTGGGACCCTTTAATACAATTTCCCAAGTTGTGGTGACCCCCGGCCATAAAATTATTTCGTTGCTACTTCATAACAGTAAGTTTGCAACTATTTTGAGTCATGATGTAAATATCTGTGTTTTCCAATGGTCTTAGGTGAGCCATGTGAAAGGGTTCTTCAACCCCTAGGTTGCAAAACACTGTCCTAGGTATTAGCTAACCTCTAGTTCCGTTGTCCTGGAGGTGAGCTGGAGGATGGACATGGATACATGTCTGCACTGGGCTGTGAAGTATGTGTGCATAACAAGGGGTGTCTGTTTTCCATCTTGCTGCTGATTTCTGTAGGCAGCTGAGGAGATTAGACCGTGGCCCAGCAAGCGAGAGTCTGCCTTGAGAAAATTTATAAGGCTTTTATATTTATTCAGAGAGCAGGAAGTCTAGCACAGCTCCCTGCTGCATGAGGCACTGACAGGAAAATTTAAAAGGGCTGTTTCATTAATTTTGGAGGGAATTTATTGCTGACAAAAGACTACATTATTGATGGTGGGAAGGCAGCTCTAGCCTAGTATCTGGGGAGCTGCGTGGGAGAGCCGCCCCCGCTCCTGCCTGCAGCCTCCTTGGCTCAGCAGCCAGGGAAGCCCTTCCCAGGGGAGGACCAAGGAGTTCTTCTGGCTCAGCTCCTGCAAGCTGCCAGCCTTAGAAGGCACAGGCTTTGTCTGACTCTGCTGCTGCAGGCTGAGGAAGGACACTTAGAGGTCGCTTGCTCCATCCTGCCTGCTGCCTAGAGAGATCTTGTAAAATGACAGCAAGCAAGCGGTTTACCCACGGTGACAGAAATCAGATCCTGCTTGTGGCTTCATCATGTCTCTCCGTGTTCTTACATAGCATTAAAACTTCCTAATCAACGGTGGCAGGATGCGCGTGGGCAGCTAGCTTGCTCTGTGTTCTTTGCACAGCACTAAACTTTGTTTCTCAGATAATGACAATAGCTCATGTTTTTACAGTTTCCAAGCCCCGCGGAATGGAATTGGTCTCTAACTTGGATTTTTTATTTATTTTTTGTACTAAAGTAATAAAAGGGACCTCTGTGCATTAAGAGGTGTTTTTTAGCTGCTAGCAAAATGCTAGGCCCTGGAATAGATTCGAGGTGTGTCATCATCTTCAATGACAAATCAATTTTGTGAGGCTGACATCTAATCCTTCAGTAGCAGCTCGGTACAGCTAACGGGTGTGGTTGGGGTCTCAGAGAAAGAAAACAGGAGGGATGATTCCCCTGTGTTTTTATAACCATCTTATGAACTTTGCAGGGCTGGTTGAGACTGATGGAATAAGCTTCTGGGAATGTTCTACCTGGGTTCTTGAGGGTAGACCCTTCTACCAGGAATAGGATCCAGAGTGTTCCTCAGCCCAGAAAAGAGAGGGAATGTTGTAAGCCTACTTAGCACCAAGGCTAAGATGTATGTTCTCTAATATCTGTATAGAAATCTCTGCCTGAGTATTATTTCTATACATGTTGCATGTTTACATGCATTTACTAAGTATGTTATTATATGCACATGACATACCTTTGAATTACGTATGCTTATGTATACATTCTCATACATGTTTATTCTTCTAGTATCGAATTATGGAGCATAAAGAGCTACCCAGAGCATGGTTAAAAAAGAAGTGGCTGTATATCTTCTATAAAAAGTTAACAATACAAGCTTTATTTAGACAACTGAGGACAGCCATAGTAAATAGGTTTTACTTAGAGCACTGTGGTTCCGTTCTTTCCATGTAAAGATTTGACCCAGGCTGATTTTCATGTCGGGGGTAATTATATTTAGGAAACCGAAGGTCAGAAAATGGAAAGAGAGACAGATCCGTATTCCAGAATCCTAGGTGTTTGGAGAAAAATAGCCTGGAAAAATGTACATTGGGCAAAACCCCACCTAAATTTTACAAAAGTTATTCACTATGAACACACAGAAGAGGCTGGCATGTCATGGAAGGTGCACTTCACTGCATTTAAAAGACATGAATTGGCTGCTTCAGGAAATGCTCAAGGGATTTTCTGTTATGTCCCTGTCCCCTGTGGCTGTACAATTCTTCCTCCCCCTCTTCTGCAGGATTCCCAGAGCTTTGCCTAGTGTTTGGCTGTGTATCTCTGCATCTTTTCCTTCACTTACTGGATGCAGCCTCTCTAATGATTATTCTAGGCTCCTATATACCAGTATAGCAGAATATTTTATTACATAACCCCCCCCCCCCTTTGCCAATACGATTTGGATCTATCCTAGGTATCAGATAAACTAGGCTCACAGGGGCTCACAGAGACTGAACCAACAATCAAGAAACTCGCCTCTTACCTAGGCCCCATGCGTATATATTATGGTAGTGTAGGTTTGTCTTTTGGTGATAATCTTAAGAGTGGGAACTGGAGCTGTCTCTTATTCCTTTGCCTTCTTTGGAGACCCTTTACCTCCCACTGGGTTGCCTCATCCAGCCTTAATATGAGGGGAGGGGTCAAGTCTTATTGCATCTTGATATGCCATATTTGGTTGGTAACCCTAGGAGACCTGATCTCTTCTGTAGAGAAATGGAGGAAAATTGGATTATGGAGTAAGGGAGGGCTAGAAGGAGAGGAGGTAGGAGGTAGGAGAAACTGCAATTGGGGCATAATATATGAAAGAGAGAGAGAGAGAGAGAGAGAGAGAGAGAGAGAGAGAGAGAAGAAAAAATGCTCAAGCCGATCCGATTTTAGTATAGGTTTTCAAATATTGAGGAAAGTGGAGTCTGTCATATTGGACTACTTTTGGTTAGTTATTACAAGCATATCTTTTTCAATATAGACTTACTCAGTAGTTATTCAGCAAATATTCATTGATTATTTATTATGCACAAGGTATCATCTTAAGAGAATCCTGTGATGATTAGGGGTCACTAAGACACACAAGTACCTCACAAGGCAGACACAGTTTTGTCAGCCACCCCTCCACCTCTGACCCTTTCTCTCATATGGAAGAAGGAATCATGGTGTCTAGGGTGGCCTCCACCTTCCAAGTGCTGACACTACCTGTGTATGGGCAATTTATGTAGAGCTGAGAATGGAACCCAGAGCCTCCATCACAGTAGAAGAGCACCCTATCAGCTCCTCTACCTCCCAAGCCTTGTTAACATATTTGTAATTGCTGTGCTATGAAGTATTCTTTTTCTTAACAGTCACAGACCATCCCCTTATCTAAAGTAGGACATTGGATGGTAAATCTACTTATACTAAGGAGACTGAAAAACTGAGCAGCCGGACAACAACAGTAAATCCAGTGATATTGTATTACAGGGAATGAGTTAGAAGAATCAAATATGAGTGATTCTGGATACCAACTTATTCAATTGGTGACTTCAGGCCTTTATTCCTTACTGTGTGACTGTATGTCTCCTACTATTATCTATAAGTTAGCTGAAATGAAGAACAGGGTTCAACCTCAGCCCTCTGGAACTGAGGTCTAGAATCAAAGTTACTTATCTGTTTGGTGATAATGAGAACTTGAATTATGTGCACAAAAGTTTCAAAACCACCGACTAGGTCACTGCACTGAAACAATTACAAAAGGCCATTCTTATATCAATTTTCCCAATATAATCACCATGTACATGAGAGAAGACATTAAGCAAATCGTATTGTTAAAATTCAGAAAACTATTCTCATGCTATTCAATATGACATCCACACATTTTCTCTTTTTAAATAGGAAAGATGTTGAACATTTTTTCAGGTGATTCCACCTCACACCAGTAAGAATGGCTAAGATCAAAAAATCAGGTGACAGCAGATGCTGGCGAGGATGTGGAGAAAGGGGAACACTCCTCCACTGTTGGTGGGACTGCAAGCTTGTTCAACCACTCTGGAAATCAGTCTGGCGGTACCTCAGAAAATTGGACATAGTACTACCGGAAGATCCAGCAATACCTCTACTNTGAATTACGTATGCTTATGTATACATTCTCATACATGTTTATTCTTCTAGTATCGAATTATGGAGCATAAAGAGCTACCCAGAGCATGGTTAAAAAAGAAGTGGCTGTATATCTTCTATAAAAAGTTAACAATACAAGCTTTATTTAGACAACTGAGGACAGCCATAGTAAATAGGTTTTACTTAGAGCACTGTGGTTCTGTTCTTTCTATGTAAAGATTTGACCCAGGCTGATTTTCAGGTCGGGGGTAATTATATTTAGGAAACCGAAGGTCAGAAAATGGAAAGAGAGACAGATCAGTATTCCAGAATCCTAGGTGTTTGGAGAAAAATAGCCTGGAAAAATGTACATTGGGCAAAACCCCACCTAAATTTCACAAAAGTTATTCACTATGAACACACAGAGGAGGCTGGCATGTCATGGAAGGTGCACTTCACTGCATTTAAAAGACATGAATTGGCTGCTTCAGGAAATGCTCAAGGGATTTTCTGTTATGTTCTTGTCCCCTGTGGCTGTACAATTCTTCCTCCCCCTCTTCTGCAGGATTCCCAGAGCTTTGCCTAGTGTTTGGCTGTGGATCTCTGCATCTTTTCCTTCACTTACTGGATGAAACCTCTCTAATGATTATTCTAGGCTCCTATATACCAGCATAGCAGAATATTTTATTACATAACCCCCTCCTTTGCCAATACTATTTGGATCTATCCTAGGTATCAGATAAACTAGGCTCACAGGGGCTCACAGAGACTGAACCAACAATCAAGAAACTCGCCTCTTACCTAGGCCCCATGCGTATATATTATGGTAGTGTAGGTTTGTCTTTTGGTGATAATCTTAAGAGTGGGAACTGGAGCTGTCTCTTATTCCTTTGCCTTCTTTGGAGACCCTTTACCTCCCACTGGGTTGCCTCATCCAGCCTTAATATGAGGGGAGGGGTCAAGTCTTATTGCATCTTGATATGCCATATTTCGTTGGTAACCCTAGGAGACCTGATCTCTTCTGTAGAGAAATGGAGGAAAATTGGATTATGGAGTAAGGGAGGGCTAGAAGGAGAGGAGGTAGGAGGTAGGAGAAACTGCAATTGGGGCATAATATATGAAAGAAAGAGAGAGAGAGAAAGAGAGAGAGAGAGAGAGAGAGAGAGAGAGAGAGAGAGAGAGAGACAAAGAAAGAGAAGAAAAAATGCTCAAGCCGATCCAATTTTAGTATAGGTTTTCAAATATTGAGGAAAGTGTAGTCTGTCATATTGGACTACTTTTGGTTACTTATTACAAGCATATTTTTTCAATATAGACTTACTCAGTAGTTATTCAGCAAATATTCACTGATCATTTATTATGCACAAGGTATCATCTTAAGAGAATCCTGTGATGATTAGGGGTCACTAAGATACACAAGTGCCTCACAAGGCAGATAAAGTTTTGTCAGCCACCCTCCACCTCTGACTCTTTCTCTCATATGGAAGAGGTATCATGGTGTCTAGGGTGGCCTCCACCTTCCAAGTGCTGACACTACCTGTGTATGGGCAATTTATGTAGAGCTGAGAATGGAACCCAGAGCCTCCATCACAGTAGAAGAGCACCCTATCAGCTCCTCTACCTCCCAAGCCTTGTTAACATATTTGTAATCGCTGTGCTATGAAGTATTCTTTCTCTTAACAGTCACAGACCATCCCCTTATCTAAAGTAGGACAGTGGATGGTAAATCTACTTATACTAAGGAGACTGAAAAACTGAGCAGCTGGAGAACAACAGTAAGTCCACTGATGTTGTATTACAGGGAATGGGTTAGAAGAATCAAATTTGAGTGATTCTGGATACCAACTTATTCAATTGGTGACTTCAGGCCTTTATTCCTTACTGTGTGACTGTATGTCTCCTACTATTATCTATAAGTTAGCTGAAATGCAGAACTGGGTTCAACCTCAGCCCTCTGAAACTGAGGTCTAGAATCAAAGTTACTTATCTGTTTGGTGATAATGAGAACTTGAATTATGTGCACAAAAGTTTCAAAACCACCGACTAGGTCACTGCACTGAAACAATTACAAAAGGCCATTCTTATATCAATTTTCCCAATATAATCACCATGTACATGAGAGAAGACATTAAGTAAATCGTATTGTTAAAATTCAGAAAACTATTCTCATGCTATTCAACAGGACATCCACACATTTTCTCTTTTTAAATAGGAAAGAGTATGAGTTGGAGTCCTAGCTATTACACACACTCTACAATACTCTGACTTATGGTTTGCCATGAAGATCTAATAGATCTCAAGCTCTTCAACTCTGTTTTTCCAGTTATCTTTAAACATTTAGTGGTCTGAGAGAAGATAGCTTAGAAATAAAGGATACTGGGACATAGAAAAATAACACAATAAGCATTTTCTGGATACATAAATTTGTTTGCTGAAATATAAGACAAAATTTTATATCACATGGCTATAATGATATTGAAAATATTTAAATGTGTTTAGAGGAAAATATTAAAAAGGATCAATTCAGTTTGGATTTTGACTCATCACAAATATATTTATATATCTTTAATATATTATATATAATATATTTTATATGTTAACTATATATTTCAAATATTGAAGAAAATGGAGTGAGTTTGCTATATCTCACTATTTTTGGTTAGTTACTGCAAGCATTTGTTTTCAATATAGGCTTATTCAGTTAGAAGTTATTTTAAAATATTCATTAATTATTCATTATGGGTTAAGAATTATCTTAATTTAAGAGAATATTGTGATGATTAAGGGTCATTAAGGAAAAAAAGTACTTCAAAAGGGAGTCAAAGTTTTTGTCTGCCACCCCTCTACTCTTGTGTTTGACTTTCATCATGTGGAATACACACACACACACACACACACACATACACACACACACACACACATACACACACACATATATATGTGTGTGTTTATGCATATATGTATATATCTTAAATATATATGTATTATTTATATTATATAAAATATATTTAAATATTATGAACACACATATATGCTTATATACACATACACAAATACCCATGCACATACAGAGTGAAGGGATGAAAGAATGTAAATGATTACAGAAGTCTTTTTGTTGTTGTTCCAGACTACTTCCAAGACTTGCTCTTTACTCTCTATACTGTTTTCAAAAGCCAGCTTCTTGATATTTCACTAGATGGTGCTATAAACGAACCTTCCCTTCCTCAGTGATGGCCTAGAAGGTTTGGGTTTATTAGAACGATGTGGAGAAAGAGGAACACTCCTCCATTGTTGATGAGATTGCAAGCTGGTACAACCACTCTGGAAATCAGTCTGGAGGCTCCTTAGAAAAATGAACATAGTATTACCTGAGGACCCAGCTATACCACTCCTGGGCATATACCCAGAAGATGCTCCAACATATAACAAGGACACATGTTCCACTATGTTCATAGCAGCCTTTTTTATAATACCCAGAAGCTGAAAAGAACCCAGATGTCCTTCAACAGAGGAATGGATACAGAAAATGTGATACATTTACACAATGGAGTACAACTCAGCTTTTAAAAACAATCACTTCATGAAATTCTTAGGCCAATGGATGCAACTAGAAAATATCATCCTGCATGAGGTAACTCTTTCACAAAAGAACACACATGGTATGCACTCACTGATAAGTGGATATTAGCCCCAAAACTCCGAATACCCAAGATACAATTCTCAGACCATATGAAGCAAATAAAATATCCCCCCCCAAAAAAAGAAGGTTGGGGTCTCTTTAGAGGCAACTGGGAATTTATCCTGTCTTGTTCTTTGTTTAGTGATTTCTGAACCATTATTTACCTAATGATTTTCTCATCAGTTATTATTGGCCATGAGAAGATACACAGGTATTATCTAGAGGAAATTGTAATACCTACTTTGCAGTCAGAATGAAGTTAAATCCTTCCTATAGATTACTGGTTCTCCTGAAGTGACTTCCTAGGTATGATCCCTAGGAACACTGTGGGGTGCTGAAATAGGATAATAACAAATCCCTACTGTGTCTCATTCATCAGTACTAAGTCTAGCTTCATTTTGATTTTCTTTTCTTCTTTTAATATTACTTAGATGTTCATAATTTATAGATTTGTAAAATCTATAGTAACCTATAATCTAGCATCATAAAATTGTGGATTAATGAGGTACCTTGGGAGATTACAATTAATTATAATTAAATTTGCAGTAGAATATTTATATATGTCTCTATTTATGATAGTTTAATTATCTTATACAGAATTTAAGCACTCCTTTCAGAAATCATGTTTATTTTAATTATTTGTGAGAAAATCAGTTAGTACCTGCAGTCATAAACATGATATCAGGGCTAGAAATCTGCAATTAATGAGATTTTTGTATAATACCACTGTTTTTTCTCCATTTTTCCATTTTTAATTTTGTTTATATTTCTTGAAATGTTATGTAGGGATGGAGGGTCCTTCCCTTTTTTCACAGTGGCTGAGAGTACAGCTAAGCAGTTTCATTATACTTCGTTGTTAAAATTCTTGCTGCTCTAATCTACCTGTTGCTGTGTGCTGTGTGGTGCTCAGTGGCTTTTTGCTCAGGGGCACAGAAGATGACTTGAAGAATTGGGTCACCACAGAATCCTTCTATGTCCTTCTTTTTCAACTGGGAGTCTGCAGTCATCAACAGGATGTCAAAAGCCACCTCCTTGCCTTCTGTAGTCAGAAGGAGCACATCATGGATTTACACATGGTTTCTGCAAAGGCCTAGACCAAGGTCATCCACATAGACGTCAGCAGGTATCATTCATTTTATCAAGACTGCTAGTGTTCAATAGGCCATGCACAGAAGAGCTAAGTTTTCTTTAAGGGGCTGGCCAACAGGGATTTGACTATACTCCGGTGAATATATGAGCAACGCAAAAAAATATATGGGTTGTCGAGGGGTGATGCAAGGGTTGGGGAAGCAGGTCTGGGAGGACTTGGAAGTAAGTATGCTCCACGTTCATGAAATGAATTTCTCACATAATCAATAAAATATTATGAATTATGAAAAAATAAAGAAAAGAAATTAGGTATAGCTGGGTGGTAGTGCTGTACACCTTTAACCCCAACACTCGAGAGGCAGAGGCAGGGGGATCTCTGAGTTTGAGGCTGCCCTGGTATTCAGAGTGAGTTCCAGGATGGCCAGGGATACACAGAAAAACCCTGTTCCAAACAACAACAACAACAACAACAGCAGCAGCAGCAGCAACAAAAGCAGCAGCAGTAACAGCAGTAGCAACACCAACACCAACCGCAACAAAAATAAAACAAAACAAATTAAATGGGGAGGAAAAATAAAAGGAATATAATGGGTTGTCCCTTATTTTTCTCTTCTTTCTCCTCATCAGTGTCTTTTTTGTCTTCATTTCTTTGCTCGTGGTTCTTGTCACAGAATGATTAAAACCATTAGAATGTGTTACAAGGTAAGAATTTTCCTAACATCTTTCCCACTTCAGCATTCTAGATATCACTCTGCTGAAATGATTCTTACAGCTCACTGCAATGCTTCAGAGGAGGAGCTGCTTGATAGAAGATTTAAAAAACAAAACAAAACTCATTTTGTTAAATGATTAGTAGGAGTTTCAGGTCCATCTCCAACCTCTAGGTATGGGAGAGGAGCTGGGGATTGAGCTAAAAGGCTAGTGCTATAGTTAATATTGTCACTGCAATAGACCTTCCATTCAACTCTGAAGTAAGGAGGCTGCGCGAGCCTCCAGACTGTTGCACACTTGTTGAGAGTACAGTGTCTCCAGACAGGCAATGGAAGCTCTGTACTCAAAGCTAGCCCAGAATTCTGTTCTGGGCATCTCCTCCATTTGCCCTTTCCTGGAAAGAGCTTTAATTATATAATTATATTAGTTATTCGATTCACTGAGTCATTCTTGAAAGTCACTGAACCTGAATTTGGGGGAAATTTCTAGATGGATTGGAAGAAGTGTGGGTAGACGGCAGAAGCCATGCTTCCGAGGTACTGCAGTCTTAGAGGACTAAGCCTGAGCCAGAGAAAAGCTGTTTCTGATGCCAAGTAGTTGGCATTAGAACCAAACTGAATTGTTAGACACTGGGACTAGATACAGAGATGAATGCTGTAGGAAAATTAAACATTGTATTTCTAGGCTTTTCAGCATGGATGGAAAGTTTGAAGCCAAAACAGGGCAAATAGGGAAACTGAAGTCATCCTGCCAACTGGACCAAAGATGGTAAAACTGGCAAGAGACTAAAGAGACCACTTGATTCTAAGTTCAATTTTTTTTCATTCCACCAAGCAGCCCTTCTACCCAGTACACATTCACTTACAGATTTGCTTAAATGTGACTGTTCCTGTATTACTTATTCATTTTATGGTTTTAAATTAAAGTCGAATTAAAATATTTCATGTACTCTCTCACCTTCCTTATACCCTCTCCATGTTTCCATCTTTCCCCACCCTCTCCCCCTTTCAAAATCACAATCTCTTTTTTGATAATATATATAGTTATATCTAAGTATAAATGCATACATATATAAATGCAACCTGCTGAGTCCATTTAGTATTGTTCATGAATATATGATTTCCCATCTGACCGTTTTGTACTAGATAACTAATTAGAAGGCTCATACTTTGGGACAACTAATTTTCTCTTACGCAGCAATTGTTAGACATCTGTAGTTCCTTTTCCTAGGGCTAAGGTTCTTGACATATTTCCTTTCCATGTGAACAGGTCTTTGGTAGTATCCTTGTTCAGTTTTTGTTTAGGCAGCCCTGCTGTTGATATATGATGTGATGAGAGGTTGATTTGTTTGTTTGTTTGTTTGTTTGTTTTTTGCCTCATAGCTGTAGGATATAGTCTAACATGGGAGGGCCATAGGTAAAGGAACCTGAGGCAGCTGGTCATATTGCACCCATAATGAGGAGGCTGATAGTGATGAATGTTTGTGCTCAGCTCGCTTTCTTCTTTTTAAAGAGTCTAGGAACTTAACCTAGGGAGTGTTGTCTATAAAGAATGGTAGGTCTTCCTGCCTCAATTAAGCTAATCAAGATAATCTCCTACTGTGAAAGCACTTTTGAGGCCTTGTAAAATACAAAGACAATACTAACGTCTACCCCTTAAAATACCCCTCTTTTAAGGGGTAGACATTAACCATGCTTTGAAATGCCTATGTTTATAGAGCAGTGAAAGAATCTCATAACCCTTTATGCTCAGATCATCAGTGGCTCTGCTGAGACTACCAAAAAGACTTATAACGCAGGCATCATTTTTAAGGTGAGTCGAAAAGAAGAGGTAAGCAGTTAGCAAGCATAGGCTTCATGTTAGTGGACATGAGTATACAGTTTCACCTCGCCTAGTTAGTTAGATATCGACATTACAAACTTTGACTCTAATAGTCGAAAGGAGGGAGATTCAGGAGATCCTGTAGTTAAATAATCTGCCAAAAGTGAGTAACTAGGACCAATAGAGAACAGTGTGTGGATAAAGGCTTTGGCTTCTATATTAGTTCCACCTCCTGGGATGACTTTAAGAGACCAATGAAATATGATCAATGTTATAAATGCTGAGGTTAAGCTACTCATTGTATCCTATACTCATTGGGAGCTTCACAGTAGAAGCTCTTACGATGAATAATACATGGTCTTGGTTTTTCCAGTGGTTTCTTATCGAGAATGGTAAATGGGCATATAAACATACTGGTGTCACAGTGAGATAATTCCGTAGCAGAGGTGGTGCAGGAGTCTGGGATGGTAGCACTATTCCATCCAGATTCAAGCCATCAGCAGCTCTCACATTAACAATGACTCCAGCTCATGTTTATCCTCTCTCTCCATTTCCTCCCTCCCTCCTTCCTTCCCTCTCTCCCTCCATCCCCTCCCTCCCTCCCTCCCTCCCTGCATTTCTCTTCTTCCTCCCTCCTTTCTTTGCTTACTACCTAGCATTTGCTTCCTTCCTTTCCCATCTTTTATCTTGCTCCATAGTGTCCACTATCTTCCAGAAATTTGTACTTGTTTCTAAAGTACAAATTGTATCACTTTGTCCTTATAGTCTTATATACCTCAGTAGCAGTGTCCTTTTCTCATATTAAGCACGGAAACAGATTCAGTCCTTTATCCAGGGTTTTAATTTCCCTCTAGTATGTGACCTCTGCACAATCCAGCTGCCATATTCGCACTTTCAAAGCTGCCCCTGATGCAAACTCATTCCATTTTAGGGCCTCTGTGCCAGGGAGCATTTTAAACCAAAAGTATTCTAATGCTGGGTTATTAATGGGATGCTCTGAGCATATTATTTCTTTTGACTAACTGTTTTCTCTCTATGTTCTTTTGCTCCTATCCATTACTTGTCTCATTCAGGTCACATTACAACTCAAATGTCTCTTCTTCTGAGAACTCGTTCGTGATGACCTTAGTTACAGCACCTTACCTATCTCATTGTCCTTCTCTATCACATCATTTTACTAGGTGTCTCTTAAGCCATTTGACATCCACTAAAATGCTTTGCTTTTTGTGCTTATCTACGTATGCCTTTAACTTCATTATTCCTCTTCTGTGAAAACATAAGGTCCACGAGTTCTGGGGATGATGGCATCTCCTCCTGTTGACAATTATATTTTTGGTGTTCAGGATACTGTTTTCCTAGCATATAGTACATTCCCAATGCTTGCTGGGAGGTTTGGTTAAATGTCTCAGTTACCAAGTTGCATTATGATGTATGAAATTATTTTATTTATTTATCAATCTATCTGTACTTATTCACTTTACACCCATCTCACTGACCCTCTCCTGGTCACCGTCTCCCAAAATCCTTTCTCCCACCCCCCCTATCCACTTCCCTTCTGAGTGGTTGCAAGTCTCCTGGTATCCCCTACCTTAACACATCAAGTCTCTGTGAGGCTAGGTGCTCCCTATTTCACTGAGGCTAGATAAGGCAGCCAAGCTAGAAGAACATATCCCACACAGAGGCAACAGCTTTTGGGTTAGCCCCCCACCCTCAGTTGTTAGAGACCCACATGAAGACCTAACTGCACATCTGTTACATATGTGCAGGGAGGGCTATGTCCAGCTCGTGTATATTCTCTGGTTGGTTCTTTAGTTTCTGAGAGCCCCAGGGGTCCAGGTTGGTTGACTCTGTTGGTCTTCCTATAGAGTTCCTATTCTCTCTGGGGCTGCAATCCTTTCTATTATTCTTCCATAAGAGTCCCCAAGATCCATCTTCTCTTTGACTGTGCGTTTCTGCATCTGTTTATGTTGGCTGCTGAGTGGAACCCCTCAGAGGACAGCCATTCTAGACTTCTGATTGCGAGCATAGCAGAGTATCATTAATAGTGTCAGCGATCGGTGCTTGCCCATAGGATGAGCTTCAAGTTGGGCTGGTTATTGGTTGGGCAGTCCCTCAGTCAAAGCTCCATTCCCTATCCTGTTCCTTTATTTCTTTTAGAAAGGATAAATTTTGGATCTAAAGTAAGGTGGGTGGGTTGGTATCCCTACTGCTTCACTGGAATTCCTACCTGGCTATAGGAGGTGGCCTTCAAGACTGAAATTATAGTCAGAGAGGCATCATACAGGATTGTGTAGTGAGGCTAGAACTTTATTTATATGCAGTTCTTTACCCAATTGTCAAATCTATTGAGAGTCAAGAAATCTTTTCCTAGTAAATATGCTGCACAAATATTCAAACTATTTTTAACTTATGATTATCATTATTTTACTTGGGTGTGACCTCTGCAGTTTTACATTTGAGCTTCTAAAGTTTAGAAGGTATTGTCAATTTCACAGGACATGTAGTCTTCGAGGTAGAAAATGCAGAGTGCTCCATATTACCACTGGGTTGCCCTCCCCATACTCCTGACTTCCAGTCTTTATATTTTATCCCTTTTCCCTCTCCCCCAGACTTTTCAGTGACATCCAGAGGTGATTGCTGTGGACTGTGAAGATGCCTTTGTCACTATTATTGAGAACCCACACTCTGCAAATGTACCCACCAGGTCACCTAAGTTAAAGCTAAACAGAAGGTTGAGGCTATTATTCAGGCTCTTCAAGTGGAATGAAGGGCTTTATAGTTAACAAGTTCTCCTTCTCTCCCTGCTTTGTTTTGGCTATGGGGACAGTTTGAACTGAGCTTTGAGAGAGCGCAAGGTACCTCTGTGGAACAACCAGCTGTTCTTCCATTTTCGCTCTTCTGCCATCTGTGACTTGGACAGAAACTGTTCCTAGGTGTATGGAGAGATGGCAACAAGGATGCTGTGAAATTCGTCACTGAGCCAGGCTGGCCAGTGTTTCTGACCTTGTGTTAATGGTGTCAGACACTTCTATTATTGTGGAAAGTACTGCCCTGTTTGCTCCTAAACCCACTAATCTGAAAAAGCAGGCAAAACTCATTAAAAATAAACAGATAATTGTGCTACCTTAATTTATTTCAAGCGACACTTAACAGAGACTTATTGTTATCAAAATCTTACTTTGGGGATATACATATTAAGAACTGAGTTGAGAAAAGATATACTGGTAAAATATGTGTGTGGGGGTGTATGTGTAAAATATAAGATTTTAAGTTAAGTTCTACAAGAAACATAGGGAGGCTAAGATCTCTTTAAGGTTTTGATGCTATGATAAACATAGGTTTCCGAACTGCAATTTTATTTCAAGAAATATATTCAAAAATCTTCAGTGATTGAAGCCCTTCAATAGGATAGATATGGGTTAGAAAATCCATTTTACCTTAGAAATGAGAAAATCCAGTGCAAGTCTGGGAAGTCATAAAAGGCATTTTGCCTGAAATACGTGCAATAAATGCAGGATTATTTAAAAGATACTGGAAAAATAGAAAAGACATATTGTGCAGTTCTTCCAATGACCTGGACAAATGATCTTATAAGTAATAAGGAGTCAAATGATTTTGGATGTACTGTCTAGTTATTTCTGTTAATGTGACACAAACTAAGGTGATTCCCTGAGGAAGAATTAATTTTTCCTTTAAAACATTTTTTTATATCTAGAGATAATAATTTTATTACATAATTTCCTTTTCCCTTTTTATCCATCCAAATCCTCCCATACCAACTCACACAGAACACATCACACATTTCTAAATATGAGTATACAACCTGCTCTGTCCTTATATTGTTATTTATTTATGTATGTTTGCAGGACTTCCTTCAGGAGTGACAATTTGATATTGGATATGCAACTGATGGGCTCTTCCCCAGAGATGATTTTTATTCTCTTGCTCATCATTTCTTAGTTGTCTACAGTTCTTTGTGTAGGATTGAGTCTCATGAGCTTCCACAGGTACCATCCACATTTGAATGTCTATTGGTGTTGTCCTTGTTCACTTAGATTTTGGTGTTCATGTAATTTGGTATTTTGAATGTTTACAAAATGATGTTGTTGAGACTTTTGTAGCTTCTGACATTACTAAAAGACACAATCTCAAAGCAAGCTCTCTGTCCTCTGACTGTTGTGTTCTTTGTACTGAAGCTTCTGCAATGATCCCTGATCCTTAGGTCTAGGAGTTGTCTTGTAAGTTGTATCTAGTGGGGAAGAGCTCCAAAAGCTTGAATATTGATTGGTCATAGCTTTCTTCAATTGTCTCCATCTGTTTCAATGTGAAGTTTTTTGGTGGGGGGTGAAGACTACAATTATCTCTGTAAGTATTAGGGCAAATATTGAGAATGTTGCTAGGAATTATACTGGTCCTATAATGTGACAGTTGAAGACTCTCCTTTAGGATCCATGTTTTTTTAGCCATGGGTAGTTGGATAGGTTTTCAGTACATAGGATGTTCCAATTACCACCAGCATAAGTATACCACTATTACACTATTAAGATTGTGATCTCATGTTTCTCATTGTTGGGGATCATAGGCATCATAGCTGGGTAGGGGTGTTGGTTGCTTTTGTCATATTGCATGGAGTCTTGTGGTAACATAAGAGTTACACCTCAGGAAGGAGGCTTTCAGGTAATTTTTACCTCAGGAACTTCTGGTTCCTGTGACTGAAATGTTGTGTATCTTCAACAATAGGAACTATCTTTTCATCTCTTGGGGCCAACAAAGGGCAGTAGGCATAGCCTGTTATTTTGTGCAGTCTCTTGGACAACCTGTATCAAGAACTCAAAAGAGGGTTTTTCATTCCTGGTGTTGGATATTTTACTAGTCTATGGCTCTTCAATGGATCATTGTCTTTCCATAGAGAAAAATTTTCTTTAAATTGTATATGTATATATACACAGACTAATATGTGTTAGGGGTATTTTTCATACTCAGACAACTGAGGAAAGCTTTGCTATCCATCTAGAACTTGGTTCAAATGGGAAATAGCTTTGTCAGTTCACCATGGGCTGATGGGTCTCAGAGTCCCCAACAGACTATGTTCATATCAAAATGCATATTCCTTCAGCCTGGTCTATTCCTTTTAGCTGGTACTTATTTTTCCTTGGCCATTTAGTCTGCCATCCCCATACTTTTTCTCTGTTAGTACTATAGACCTTTAGTAGGAATGTTATTTTGGCCTCTATTTCATGTGAGTTGATGTTTTATTTTTTTAATTGTTTTTTGAAAACATGCCCAAATTAGATACAGTGTGACCAAGCTTTCTTCTCCAACTGACCATACAGCTTATAACAAGAGTCACCAGAATTATGCCATGTCAGAAAGCACTACCTAATTTTCATGCTTAGGAGAAATCAAAGTTAATGGAAAGCAGTTTAAAAGTTTTAAAGGACACTTGCCAATATACTGAAACATTTTTATTATAGTTCCTACTGTTGGAACTTGGGGAGAGTATGTGTGGTAACTGGGTTAGAATGTAGTGCAAAATATGCATCTGCTCCAGCTGTTTTTGATTTTTTTGATTTTTTTTCACTTTTAAATTAGATATTTTTTATTTACATTTCAAATGTTATCTCCTTTCTAGTTACCCCTCCAAAAATCCCCTATCCCCTCCCACCCCCTGCCCCTGTTCCCCAATCCACCCACTCCTACTTCCTGGTCCTGACATTCTCATATACTGGGGCATATAACCTTCACAGGACCAAGGGCCTCTCCTCTCATTGATGACTGACTAGGCCTTCCTCTGCTACATATGCAGCTAGAGCCATGAGTCCCACCATGTGATTTCTTTGGGTGGTGGTTTAGTCCCGGGGAGCTCTGGGGTTACTGGTTAGTTCATATTGTTGTTCCTCCTATGGGACTGCATACTCTTTCAGATCCTTGGACACTTTCTCTAGCTCCTTCGTTGGGGACATTGTGCTCCGTCCAGTGGTTTATTGTGAGCATCCTCTTCTGTTTTTGGAAAGCACTGGCAGAATCTCTCAAGAGTCAGCTATATTAGGCTCCTGTCAGCAAGCTCTTGTTGTCATCCACAATAGTGTCTGGGTTTGGTGGTTGTTTATGGGATGGATACCCAGGTGGGGTAGTTTCTGGATGGTCATTCCTTCAGTCCCTGCTCCAAACTTTGTCTCTGTAACTCCTTCCATGGGAATTTTGTTGCACCTTCTAAGAAGGAACAAAGTATCCACACTTTGGTCTTCCTTCTTCT
Organism: Mus minutoides; assembly: GCA_902729485.2. Lineage (NCBI taxonomy): Eukaryota > Metazoa > Chordata > Mammalia > Rodentia > Muridae > Mus > Mus minutoides. Next base: position 86,643 of record LR751253.1, read on the forward strand.
TGAGTTTCATGTGTTTTGCAAATTGTACCTTGGGTATTCTGAGCTTCTGGGCTAATACCCACTTATCAGTGAGGGCATATCATGCATGTTATTTTGTGATTGGGTTACCATACTCAGGATGATATTCTCCAAATCATAATTTCATAAATTCATTGATTTTAATATCTGAATAGTACTCCATTGTGTAAATGTACCACATTTTCTGTATCCATTCCTCTGTTGAGGGTCATCTGGGTTCTTTCCAGCTTCTGGCTATTATAAATAAGGCTGCTATGAACATAGTGGAACATCTTTGCTTATTGCAAGTTGGAGCATATTCTGGGTATATGCCCAGGAGTGGTATCCTGTAATACTATGTCTAATTTTCCAACGAACTGACAAACTGGTTTCCAGATTGGTTGTACCAGCTTGCATCCCAACAGCAATGGAAGAGTGTTCCTCTTTCTCCACATGCTTGATAGCAATTGCCCTCACCTGAGTTTTTGATCTTAGCCATTCTGACTGCTATGAGGAGGAATCTCAGGGTTGTTTTGATTTACATTTTCCTGATGACTAAGGATGTTGAACATTTCTTTAGGTGCTTCTCAGCCTTCATCAGCTTTCATTGGATGTGGCCCTGGTTAGATTTTCTGAACTCCATATACCAAGATAGCTATGGACTAAGGCTGCTATTCAATAACAACATAAGTAGCAGAACACCATCATTCACATGGAAACTGAACAACACTCTACTCAATGATACTTTGGTCAAGGAAGGAATAAAGAAAGAAATTAAAGACTTTCTAGAGTTTAATGAAAATGAAGCCACAACATACCGAAACTTATGGGACACAATGAAAGCATTCCTGAGAGG